>NW_010729085.1:5727438-5786909 GCF_000365185.1 Nelumbo nucifera | reverse complement strand
TTTTTGGGTTCATAAACTTAAGAAAGAAAAGGACAATGCAGAAGGTGCTGGTTCTAACTTATAAGTTGCCCTTGCAAATACTGATTCCTTGATTTCACTAATATTAATTTTTCTTTTCTTTAGCTCACTCTACCTTGTTCTCTAGAAGGTTCCTTTGATCCATTCCTCTGTTCAACCTAAGTGCAAATGTAGAGTACCAGCCTACTTGAATAACTGGATGAAAGATGTACTTTCTACAATGTAAGAGTATCTTTTCAACTTAGATTGAGTTATAGCTTCCTAAATATATCAAGTATCAAATCTCTTTGCCTTGGATTAAGATACTTTGCTTTTACCTGAGAAAAAAAAAAGTTTAGGATACTTTGAAAGCTAAATCTTGGAGTATCAGTTGTTTACATTGGAATTACAAATAAATGGATTTGAGCTTAACCGCATTTTGATAACTTGTCTGAGAGATTAACCATTGGGCACAGCTGAGGTATTTTAGTGAGAAACACTGCATGAGTTTTTAAATTCTTAAAGGTATAATCTTTCAAAACTCTAATAGTGATTCTATCAATGTTTTCTTAGAATATGCAATGTAGCTTTAGCTCTTTCTAGGAAGCAGAACAGGTTTAAGGTGGAGTTTTGAGTTTAACCATGTTTTTGCTTGAGTTTTAAGGACTTTTGAATGTATTATCTTTTTAGTGGAGCTGTAAAATGGGCTGGGCTGCCTGTGGGCTGGCATGGCCCACATTAATAATATATATACATATATATTAATAATATATAAATACATAAATATATAAATATGATTTTTTTTTCTTCATAAAAAAATGAAATTCGTGCTGGCCTGTGGCATGACCCATGGGCCTGTACCAGGTTCCCCTCCCTGTAAATGTGGGCCATGCTGGCCCGGCTGCAACAGTTGCCGTACTGTGCCAGCCCTGCCCGCTATAGTGTGGGCGGCCTGAAAATGGAACTCAGGATTTTTGCTAAGTATGGTTTTATGATATGTAATAATTGTTTTTTGTTCTATTTGTAATTTTAAAGAGATGTCCCACTTGTCTTGTGAATATAAACCTCTGGAGCTCTCACAAGAATGTATTTGGTTTTATAAAATCTACTGCAAATAATGTGCTTGAAATGTTTGTCATGGTCAACTCATAATTGCCATTCTCTTGTGCCAGATCAATCTACAATGATTAAAGATGAGGATATCCTTAGCAACAAGGAT
Organism: Nelumbo nucifera; assembly: GCF_000365185.1. The sequence continues at coordinate 5,785,693 of NW_010729085.1, read as the reverse complement.
ACTAAAATCTTTGTTGGCAATCATCAAAGATTCATGTTATGTAAGTGAAATCGTTATCAATTTAGTTGTTCATAAAAAAAAATCGCCTTCAATTTTGACTTCTATTCATCTTCCATGTGCTGCTCTGGATACAACTTATTTGTCAACCTACAATGTAAGTCCAGCTTTCAACTTGCTCCAATTTTGCCATTTTTAAAGGTTTAGTAGAGCTCTTTAAATTACACAACAAGAATATGTTAATATTGCCATCAATGTTGCTAACGTGTTGAGCGATTGGAGCTTGCTTGCACGTCAAAGAAATGTGAATCATGATGGCAAAGGAGTAAGTAGTTGGCACATGAAGAAGTTTATGGAGTCATTTAAGAGATATGTCGGTCATGCTTGAAATGCTGATTTGCCGTCATCCAAGATATCGAAATGTAGAAAGAAGAAAAAAAGAAACAACTGGTCAGCAACTAAATCCATCACACCAACTCCTGCTAGCTTCAATGATACAGCAGAAGGATGAGTAAGATGTAACCTATTTGTCCATCAAGTTATTTGTCTGTAGTATGAGAGTCAATGGAGGACCAAGGTGACCAATATCAATTTTGGAAAAAAAAGCAGATTGATGTATCCATTGAGTTTTGAATGCAAAATGAAATCTTGAGACTTATGACATTTAAGTAACAAGGTCGAACCTGGAATGTGGGCGATTCCTGTTTACAATGCCAACCGTGTGAACAACTTAAAATGTACTTGTCTGAAATTGGACTTTTCATGCTCTACACGTTCTCTTTATTTATGTTGCATTTTCAAAAAATGATGAATATACTGCAGTTCTTCTACACCTAACATGTCTGGACTTGGACTTTTCATACTCCGCACCTTCTCTTTACGGTTTATGCTGCATTTTCTAGAGATGCTAAATATATATACTACAGTTATTCTTCTACATCTAAGCATATATATGATGTTGGGCAATTAGCTGTATTTCCTTTATGTGCCTAAAAATTGTTCCATTATGAGCTTTATTCATTGGACGGTGTCATTAATTGCAGGTATAACAATTTCTGAATTGCTTCCAACATGAGCTACGGAGCCTCAATCTGGACCACAACCATAGATTCCTGCTGCATTGTGGTCCAATGCTTGGTTATCTGCTTTGTCCTGCCCATCCTTGTCTTGACAGTTACAATGCCTGGCCGATATTCTAAATTCCACTTCCTTGAAGAGAAAGGTGAGTTGGTTTTCATTGTTCCGACTATAAATGGCAACTGTAGCATTTCTTGTACAGGAGTGTACCTTATCAAAGAAACTGCCTGTAAAAGTACTATTGTAGATTCCATTAAATGGACAGGTCAATTCTTCAATCTAGAACAATCTTAGTGGGCCACCATTTGAATTGGCATTGTTTGAATGAATATCAGCAACTTCCATCCTACAATTAATGGTTGAGGATGAAGATTTGATTTATTGATCAATAGTTACAGACTTACAGTGAAGCTGCTGTAAAAGGTAATTGGATAATACCGTTTTGATTTCTGGAACATTTTTAGGAGCCTACAACCAGGAAGACAAGAGACCTCTCTACATCATAATCCTTCTTTGTTAGACTTTTAAATGATCAATCTATTTCAAACCTTTCTTTTTTTTGACACCAAAACATCAAACACCTCATGTATAAACTATAAAATGCTCCTTCAATTTTCTGAACACAACGTATAAGCTGCGCCAAGTTAGACAAGATTTGAAGCTTCATAAACTGAACTATGAAATTGATCTTACTCTAGTTGGGTTACAGAGAAATAGAAATACACTGTGTCTATATCAAGGCATTGCTTTCTTGGTCACAACGGGGGATTACGAAGATTTTGGTTGAATTGAAATAAATTGAATCACAACTATACACCAAAAAAGAAACCACAATTTAGTAAAAAAAAGCATGAATTTAGCCTATGTCTGGATAAGCTTTTGCTTTCAAGCTTTGAGCTGTGAAAACAAGTAAAATTGGGACTTTGTGCTTTTGGGCTTTAAAAGCACAAATTCCGAAACTTATCCAAACGCAACCTGTGTTTTTTTTTGGCTTCGCAAAGCAACATTCTGTAAATGTTTTTCCATTTTGATTTTCAAGTTTTTCCTTCCTTCTCTTCTTTTTCTACCACTTCCAACACCAAAGCGCACCTGACGTTCAATTAGATTAATGTTCTATAAACGTGCTTTTAACTAGGCCAGAAGTCAGGCTTGGGCTAAAGCAAGCATTGTTTGAAAAGATTGGGCCTAGACAACTCAGACCCAATCAAGACGGGACATTTGACTTGGTTTCTTCATTCTGCACTTGGCATACGCTTGCTTTTATGAAATTCCGGGATCAGAAATGGCCGGAGGGCTGTAGACCCATCCAGCCAAGAACCAGATTACTGTGGGCCACATCGGACTACATCAAACATTGTTACTAAAGGCTGCATTTGGAAATGATGCAAATAAGTGTGAATGCAAATATGTACTTATGTAGAGTGTAAAACGGTTCATATAAATTGTAAAATTGAGTTAGTTTTGTACTGACAAACTTACCTTCTTACCAAACAGACTTTTAGCCGTAATGGATGCAAACATGAATTCCAATAAAGCATATGCTTTTTTTTTTTAATCAAAAGTCCACTTGAATGCAAATTTACTTCTTTTCTATTGATGTATTTTTACATCTTATTATCAATGTAAAAATGCATTACTCTGTTATTTGTCAATGCATAAATGTAATGTTGCCAAACACAGGCAAAAGTGAACCAGAGTGCAAATTTACCCTAAACTGGGATTTACACTCCATTTGCATAGTTTCCAAACACAGCCAAAAGGGAAATGGCAAAATGATAAGCTGGGAAATGATTTAAAGTAAAATAGAAGGAAATGTCTAAATGATTTTATTGATTCCCTTGCCTTATAAATTTTTATTGGTTTGTACACTTGAGGTGGGGGAATCTATCAAAATAAAAGGGGGGGGGGGGGTAACATAGGTGGGGTTTTTAACCAATATTATGGCACTGGTTGATTTGTTGTACGTTTTTCTGGTATCATGCCTTTTTGGCATCATAGTTTGAACCCCAAAAAGATTTAAGCTCAGTTTGTTTGCAATGCCAATTTCGTTGACACTGGTGTAAATGCAAGGGAGTGTAAATATGTTGAGTGAAAATTTTGGTTTATTTTTGCTTTAGATTTGACTGTCTTAGGGGGTGTTCTACAACATTGGATCGTTAACCAACCCATGTTGTCAAACACCCCCTTAATTGTTTATGGTTATCTGTTGTGAAAGATTTGGCTCGTACTTGGTCCTAGGCACAACTGCTTTTTTCATGTGGGGCCTTTTTTTTTTTTTTTGAAAATTTTTAAATGTTGGATGAGATGGCTATAACATCCACCATGAACAAGTGGTTGTACCTACAATCAGGCAGGAACCAAACATTGCCCTTATTTGTTTGGGAGTGATGCAGGAAGCAAGATGATGTGGTCCACTTTATATGAGAGAATTGCATCAATTTCTGAGATACAGAGTTTGCACCTAGTGAGTACATGAGACAAAAAGTACAAATTTTATATCAGGTAGGAGTGCAAAACTGAGTAAAGTAGGAGTGCAAAATTTGAACATTTCTTAGGTGCCCATGGGCTGCCATTTGAGTTTGAGTTGGTATTAGTGTCCAAATAAGTAAAGTAGGTCCACAACCCATATTAAAAGTTCCAGTTACACACAACACATACTTCTCTTGCTTGCAATTGCAACAATTTGAAACCAATTGTTATGGTCTATTATCAGTTGGACAAGCATCAGCATTGACCTCTGGTTGGGTTTGAGACTTTGAGCTTCCCAGCCCAGACCTACTTTCAGACCAAATGTTGAGATTGAGTGAATGTGAAGCACTGAGAGCAGTGACATGTTCTACAATAGATCTTGCCATACTAACAAAGCTACAGCCTGCAGGAAATTAAATTGCGTTTGGTTTTGGTCACATCATGAATCAAGATTTCTCCATCTGCAACTCCATCCAAATCAGAGGCTGCTATAGTGACTAAGCAATGACCAATCTCCCCATGTCATGTCCAAACATGATTTCATGGATGCGTGTCCATGTTTCATTGGCCTTGTAGTAAAATTTTCTGGACTCGAGTGTTTAGAAGTTTCCGCTAGATGAGATCATCATGAATAGAACTGTGCAAACGTATTACGCGCAATTGTTTTTTTCCATAACTTGGTAGCCAGTTGGAACATGAATTTCAACCTTTAACTTGGCAAGACAACAACGTTATCTTTGAAATTCCATGGGTGAATTCATATAGGGTTCTAAGCCTCTATACATTTTACCATCAATAAGTCTGTCTCTAAGTTTCAAAGCAACCCATAAATTTGCTAGGGCTGAAGGAAGAGGCTAACCAAAATGGTGGATCAAGTTCCCAGACCCAACAAGTCAACAACCACTTGTCTCTACGATCATGAATGAATATGAATTAATGTAGAGTTCTGAGCATCTGGACGTGTATTACCATCACTTAGTTTGTCTCTGAGTTTGAAAGAACCCATGAATTTGCTTAGACTGGATGGAGAGGCCAACCAAGTGATGGTGGATCAAGTTCCCAACTTATCCATACAAGTTGTATGTTCCCAATTTATCAACACAAGTTGACCATAATTTTAGATTAGAGTTCAACTGTTGAAGGGGCTAAAGGGGAATAGTAAGAAATGATTTAAATGTTCATAATTCAACAATGGATACGTCATTAAACAGATCCGAACGGCAAAACGGGATTCATGTAATTGGGGTAAGAATTTGATGATGATGACGATAACGACGACGACGGAGGAGAGTAGAGAGAGCAATTGTAGAACCCTATTATCTGCTACTTCGGGACCATCTTGGGTCTATATATTTGGCCCCGACCTAAGCTTGTAAGGGTCTATTCTGAAAGTAACGTCATATTAAGGCCGGACACGACATCTCTTGTGTCTTCAATCTGTTTAATTCTTAACGTGTATGACCTAATTACAAATCTAGAGAAAAAACAACTTTGGCTTAGATTGCTTGAGCGTGTCTGGACTCTGGAGAATAGATAATGGGAATGTTAGGCATCCTTGTAGAAAAAACAAGTAGAAAGTAGCTTTGCTCTCTCATTCCCTGACAAAATGGGCTTCTCAAACATTAGGTAAACAGAGCTGTTACTGAGATGGATGGCCCACTTGATTGTTATACCTCTTTACTCGTTCCAAAATTGGACTGGAGAAGCTATGCTGGCCGGGTTAATCTGGTTTGGGTTCAGAACAACCCAATGGGATAACATGAATATAATAACGTCAATATTTTGAAGTTCAAACCAAGATTCAAAATATCGATATGCCCGATATGTCAGTAGGGGCGTATCAAGTGATATCAATAGCTTTTTTTTTTTTAAACCAATTCAGGGGGCCGGTTTAGGGCTCTTTCACCCCCTGAACCGGTCAGACCTCAATACACCCACTATAGGGACATATCGAAAAGTCCCAAAATGATACGTATCGACCAATACGTAACTGTTTTTGGATCCTTGTTTTAAACCCAATTTGATACTGATCTGACCGGATCAGCTCATCACTACAGCCAAAGTGGGTTCATTATAATCAAAGACGTACGCCATGGTTGCAGTCATCCGGTTCGATTCACCTTTATACAAAACCTAGTAGCAACCTAAGCTAAATGACTCCAAGGCCTAATTTCCATGTTTTTATTTGCAGTTCAATTGTCGGGTTTGATTCAACTGTTGAAGCAGGGTTTATCCTTCATGGATAATCCTCATCTAGTCAATTCATGGAGTTGTTGCTATGGGTAAGCAGGTCCCTACCATTTAATCAATTGGTTTAACACTCTGAATCTGCTATCCATAAATTGTTCGCACATCCTTTATCCACAGAGCACCCTACGACCATCCTGTATTAAGAATATCTCTCATGAATGACAAGTGAGATATTTCCAATGTATAGTTGTCATGTCTCATGAGAACAACTTGTGGCTAGAAGATATGAGCCCTTGGTTTAAAATACAAATCCAAGAATCCAACCAAGGAACTAGCGCACAACAGATTATGGGCTAGCTATATCTGAATGACAAGTGAGATATTTCCAATGTATAGTTGTCATGTCTCATGAGAACAACTTGTGGCTAGAAGATATGAGCCCTTGGTTTAAAATACAAATCCAAGAATCCAACCAAGGAACTAGCGCACAACAGATTATGGGCTAGCTATATCCTAACTTGCCAACCTTCAAAGTTGACCAGGTCCAAAACATGGAGCTAGTGTCAGGATTTAATTAATTCCAAATTAAGCAGCAGACTCAGTTCAGTTCAATAAGGAGAAGATTAAGGTGGCACAACCAAGTTAGTGATTCATTTGTCTTGGAAGAATTGGTAGATATATAATTAAAAAACTGTTCTAGCTAGGGTTAGGCAAATCTCTTGCTTTTTTTGTTTTTGTTTTTTTTTTTCAATTTTAATATCCATATGTAATACAACTAATGCAACCATGCATGCCAATTTTGGCACATGATACTAGGGCTTCATCCACACGTCTGTCTCTTCTAATGACTGAATATTGTTATTAACCTCTTTCACAACTTGGCTATTTTGGCTTATTGACTGTTTTTTTTGGAAAATTGTTGAGACAGTCGTTCAAGTTCAGAAGACTTACAACTTAATATTTCAGTTCTTTGAGCTTTCATATGTGCTTATAATGTTAGTTTTCTACAAAAACAAATTTGTACTGTATAAATGCATATAAAATAATACAAAATACAAGGTTTTATGCTCTAAATATTTGTATTTGTACTCCTTCCAAATGGAACTTAAGGTCCATAGCTTTTCCCTAACTTTTAGGATTTGTTTAGTTGAAATCAGATTGAAATCGAAATCAGAATGGTCTATTCCCATAGTATGTTTGGTTCAAGCAGGAATGAAAATAGACATTGGAATCAGCAGGGATGAGATTTCATTCCCAAGGGAAAAGCAGAAAATGACTATTCCTTCAAATGGGAGAATACCATTCCAGCAGGAATGAGAATGAAATTCCAGTTCCACTCAACCAAACAGTTAGAATTAAAATAGCCTATACCCATTCCAATTCCAATTCCAAACTCCTATTCCCTCGATCCAAATGGAGCCTTAGAATTGAATTGACTGTAAAATATGGGGGGAATTAATCATCTTAATGGGTTCAAATTCTTCGTTGAATTTTTTTGATCGCCAAGAAATACATGAACTTGCCAAGGACAATTGCTTTCGGGCTTGCTAAATTTGACTTCACAGCATACCATACAATCCAGCCAAACCTTTTTCCAAATTAAGCATTAATTTGGCTTTGTATTAGAATTACTACTTAAAATAGCACATCGTCGTCTTCTTCTTCTCTTCTTCTATTTGGCTTTACATTAATGGAAATCTTAATTTAATCTTTAGTGGGAACTTCAAAATTATTACTATTATTTTTTTCGACATACCTTGATTTATGGTTGTTAGTGCATATATGCTTCTTATATATTAATTAATGGGTCTATCTTATTCTATCCAGTTCCCATAAAATAGATCCATTTTGTAAACTAATTATCTCTAGCGCGTGTTAAGGTATAATTTCTACAAGGAAATTATAAAAAAGTAAACAAAAAATTATCATGATTATTCAAATAAACAAGCGAGAAGATGAAAATGAAAGATGCACTAACATGGGTGATGGGTTGGTCATTATCATAAACCCAATAAATTATCATTTCTTTGTTGAAAGAGAAAAAACCTCTAAACATATATACATAGTTTTATCTGGATTAGTTGATTAAGAAAGGTTTAATTTTGGTATATTAATTTAAAAGTGTTTCTATAATTATAACATATAACTAATATAATATTTTTTCTTTTTCTTTTAACTTCGGAAATTAAAATAATGGTGATGACAGGACTCCAACAGTTGAATGGATGGGTAACTCCCAAGTCTTAACTACCAAGCTTCTGGCTGTGCCTAACTTCCATATTGGCTACTTGGCCAGCCATCGTCTAGATATTTTGGTTAGTCATGGTCCAGCCCAGATTGATTGACTGACTCTACTGACTGAACAGAGATGAGAGAACCCTGTGGGGAACGGCAGTCCATAATATGTCCCGATTAACTCCCAACAAAATACCTTCCAATGCCCTACCAATATTGACCGTCATTGTATACATCATATATCACGGGTTCTACTTTAACAAAATTTGATTTTAAATTCGAGATTCGAAATAATTGAATTAAATTTGAATAATTCGAATATTTAATCATTCTAATTCAGATTAATTGGATTTAAATTCAGATATGATTTGATTCAATTCGATAAATATTCGAATTTAACCGGTTATTTAATTCTTATATATAATATATAAAATATTTAAAGGTTTTATATAATTTATATATTAAATAATTAAATCATATAAATAATTTATATTAAATAAAATATTTAATATTTAACGGATATTGAATCAAATTCGAATATTTAAATTTTTTAATCATTCAAATATAAATATTGCCTAATTCGATCCATTTAAACCCCATGTAAGATAGATATGAAGTGTTGGTAGAGAGTTGAACGTGTTTTTGGCAGGTGATCCCAACTCTTAGCCATGAGCAATGAGCCATCAACCAATTTATTAGTTAGTATACAGGTGTTACACTGCCACGCATGCTACAAATGTTTAGGTTATGTGAGCTGATAAGATGAAGACACGTTTTCATTTGTTGGTACATGCTGCGTGCGTTATCCATACTGTGAACCGACCAATAAATGGCCTAAATTAAGGTGGACCAACCCCTCAATACATCATGCAGACCTAGAGACTAGAGACCAGAGAGTTCCACAAATGCTGCTTATTACCTCTTACGTTGTCTTTCTTCCGTTCATTGTTTATTGATTTGGGTACTGTGACCTAATGTCAGTCAATCATTTACGTATAACATAGGTCATAGGGTACAAGTGTACAACTGTTCAAGTCACTCACCGTACCCTAAGGTAGAGAGAGAGAGAGTAGTACTTGTTAGTATGGCTGCGGTTATTGAATTCTCTAGTCTAAGTATAGCCTTCCATTGAACAAGAATTGAAAAGATAAAATAAAACATTATTGGCAGTATTCAAACTAGGGTCACTGGACACCCCCGAAGAAAACTAGCTAGGGCCACTGGTGCATGGGCAGTGGCAGACACTGGTAATTTGTGTTTGAATTCACAAGGCTCGGTTTATAAAAGTATAAATATAAATATATACAGTGTAAATATAGATTATAAATATAAAATATAAGGCTTTGTATTGTATATATTTATATTTGTATTCTTATTAAGTTAAGCCTAAAAGAGATTGGATCTGCTCCTCCCAAGGGATGTCTCACGCTGATCTTATACACATATCTTACCATGCATTAGGAACATCTCTCGTACTCATAAATTATTATTCATGGGAGATATTCCTAATACATAGTGGATGTGCCTGTGAGACACCCATATGTGAGGAGCAGATCCCCTTCCAGCCTAAAAAACTCTTTTTAATCGACTTGGTCTTAACCCGTTCTAGCTGCTTTAATTCTGGTCCAATTCAAGCTCTTTTGGGCTGAACAGGCTTTCAATTTCCGGTTGAGCCCTGTTGTCATCCTTGGCAGATGCAAGATTCAAAATTTCTAAATGATACATCTTGTGTGAGGTATATTGTATATCTTTTAGTATCTGATGTGCCTATTTTACGTTACTTTTAAGAAACTTTCTTTTTTAATAATTAAAACACAAAATTAGCTCCCACTAAAATTTAAAAACTTAAAAATATACATAAACCCCTTCTAATGGGTCGGGGTGTATCAATATTTTGAACCTTGAACAGTAGGGCTGTCAACAGGTTGGTTCTACCGGACTGACAGAACCAATTATAGCGGTTCTCGTTCTGTGATTTTGTCTTGAAAATTAATTGGATCAATTCTGGTTCTTACTTGTTCCAAGTCGATTGGGCCCGGGCCTTAAAGTTCGGGTTTTTAAAATTTTGGGCTGGGTTCAGGCCTAGCCCTTAGGAAGCCCGATCCCGATCTGACCTTATCCCAATCCAAGCCCAGCCTGATTATATACATGTATATGTGCATATGTAGATACATATGTGCATGCTTTTTAATACACACACATGTATATCAATTTTTAGTTGGGCTAATTGACCAACTTGAGCCTGACCCAGGCCCAAGCCCAACTCGAGTATCAAATTTTATTACCGGCAGGGCTCGGGATGAATAGTTTGGGCTTGAACTCGAACTTCGACCGGGCACAGGCATTAGGCTCAATTTTTAGGGTTGGGCCTGGGTTGAGATAAAACCCGGCCCAGCCCGCCTGACTTGCACCCCTGCTAATAGTTACTAATTTTCTTGTTACTTTTCAAGTTATATTATAGGGATTTTTACGGTTCAAGTTACTATTTTTACGGTTCAGTCCACCCAATGTATTTACCATCCCCCTGTGAATTTGACATCTTTCCCCCCTTACACTGACCAAAACTGTAAGATGAAGTTATGAATTCTGACGTGGAATGGATCGTAAAAACCCCTATGTTATATATGTCTAGTAAAATAAAATTTTATTATTTTTAAGCATTTTATATAAAATTATTACATTAGAAATCATGAAAAAAATTATAAAAGATTGGCTGGTATTTCCGTCGTGTTAATACATAGATGTTACCGTATGCGGTACATGTACACTCTTTTCTTCCATTTGACTTATTTGTTAGTTAATTATATTTATAATAAGTAAAAAAATCATAAAAGTAAAATGACATGGCAACTTGACTCGTTCCTAGTTGACTCATTTTGAAAAATCTCCACCTTCTTTCTAGATAACGTGGAGAGCATTCATAGAAAAAAGAGAAGATTGTTTATTATCATTTAATCAGTAATATTTCTCAGAAAGTAGGGATTGGTGTTTGATGACGGCCTCATAGAAAGAGAAAATAATGATTAAAATTAATTAATTAATCAGAAAGTAGGGATTGATGTTTGATGACGGCCTCATAGAAAGAGAAAATAATGATTAAAATTAATTAATTAATCAGAAAGTAGGGATTGATGTTTGATGACGGCCTCATAGAAAGAGAAAATAATGATTGAAATTAATTAATTAATACTTAACCAAGGAAGTATTTTATTGAAGCCGTTCAGAATTTCAACGCCAAATTAGTGCATGGCCAGCTTTTCAAGTTCTCCTTTCAAGCGCTTAGCCACACAATGACGGCTTACCAAGTTCTCCATTCAAACTTTGGCTGTATGGGGGGTTTTCTTGCACATAACATGGCACCCTATTTCAATCCCTTTGCCTTTTTAATTAGAGTTGAGATCACCTGCCAACAAAACAAGTTCCAACACTCTATCAACTTTATCCAACACCATACTTCTTGCTATAAAATTGGGGCTCATCATAAAGTAAAACTTGTCATGTATACAATGTGTGGTTTCGATGTTGTTGGTAGGGTGTTGGAACACATTTTATTGGCCGGTGATCTGCACTCTTTTAATTAAGGGAGGCATTCGAGAATAATTCGGATTTGGTCTTCACAAAACCATCTTGACATTGTTTTCATAGTTTTTTACACTTTGTATTTATATATTTTTATTCATGGGGAGATATTTTCAATGTATAACTTCTAAGAGACTGTGTGAGGACGGTTTTATGAGGATCAAGCAATTTTGTTTTGAAGACAAAAACAACTGCCATATCATCAAATATAATATAATTTTGCCATGTAGCAGTTGTTTTTTATTACAGAAAAAAAAGAAAAAAAAAACAACCATGTTATCCAACACCCCCTAAATGAACATTAATTGCGATTCCTCTTTTATCCCATACCTATCTTACCATGTCATAAACGTGAAGCTTGAAAACAGCCTAGGCTGTTTTTTCATTACAACAAAGTTTTCTCATTCCTTGAAGAAATATATTCATTTAGGCTGTGTTTGGTTTGAAGGAAAGAGTAGAGAAAGGTAGGGAAACCTCAATAAACCTTGTATAGGCTTCCCTGTCTTTCCCTTCCTTTCCCTACTTTTTCCTTCAAACTAAACATAGCCTTAAAGAATAAAAAGTAACCCCATTTAAAAAATTCTCTCTCTCTCTCTCTCTCTCTCTCTCTCCCCCCCCTCAATGGTGGCATGCAAGTGAGTTTGGATTTGTTCCAAACAAATTCAGTCCTCACATCCACTTCACAGCTTTTGCAGCAACACATCCGAAACATGTCCATATATACTTGTATGTATTTATTCCTGGGAGATATTCCCAGTGTACCGCTGCAAAGGCTGTGAAGATCAATTTTGTGTGAAGCAAATCCGATTTCCACCCAAGTATGGGTGTCAATAAAGAGCTGGTTTTGGTTTGGACCCATCCAAACCAAAATCAATTTGGATGGATTGGACAGACCAACAAGACATATTGAAGACCAGTCCCAAAATGTTTATTGGATTGGATTGGACCTGGTCCATCCGTAACAAATTTATGCTGGATTGAACCAATATCTGGTCCATTGATAGAAGATAGGAATATAGGTGTCAATGTACTAGGTTAGAATTAGAATTAATCTAAATTAAAACAAATTTGAACAGATTGGGCAGTTCAGACATTGAACTGGACCAGTCCAAAATATTCATTGGATTGGATTGGACCTGGCCCATTTGTAATGGACTCACATTGGATTGAATCGGATTGGACGAAGTATATACATGCATGGGAACTCAAGCTAGCCCAGATGAGATCTCCTAAAAGCAAAATTTATTATACATGTACTGATCAAGATGTTCCCAATTGCCATTCAGATGCCATGCTCTGACATTGTTTGCAGTTAGGAGGAGCCCATCTTTGGAGACTAGGACTATTGGACTATGGAGATGGAAGTGAGAAAACAAGAATTTGAAAATGAAAGCACACTTTCATTTGCAAGACTGTGCAACTATTTGGACCAAGTAAAGGTGACCTTTTAAGGACGGAAAAGAGGTACATATCATGACCATGCTCCAGGTATATAAAAAGTTGAGGGAATGAAAAATCAAAAGCTTCTTCCATTGGACCCCAATGTTCTATATCTTTTAAAAGAGACTTAGGAACCCTGTCAAAACACACATTCTCTTCGTTCCCATTACAAGCTCTTTTTGTAATGATGGCTTTTAATTAGTCTGCGAGTCACTCAACATGGACAAGACTACTTCTTCCACTTAATCCATGGAAATGTAGCTTATAGTCTTATTATTTTTTTCTATATTAATCAACTATTCCTTAGTCCATATATAGACCTCTCCCTCTATTCGTTAATTAACTTGTTCTGTCAAATTTTGTTAGGTGAACTTTTTATTAAAACACTTGCCCAACAACTCCTCTTTCCCCCAAAAAATATACACATTATTCTATTAAGAATCCCTAATCATGATTAAGAAATGTCTTAATTTTATTCCCAACATGGCATGTTGTAATTAGTAATTAGATCAAATAGGTGACTAATGAAGCCTATGTTGATTAATTAGTTATTTTCTCCTTAGCTCCAAAACTAACACCCCACCCAACAAAAAAAAAAAAACCAAGTCCAATATTGTTGATGGTCGGTGTATTTTTAATACAGTTAGTAGGAATAAAAAACTAGGGTGTAGATTTGTTTCCCTTCTGGTAACAGCACACACTGTTAGCTTGTAAGCTCTTGTTCTATTTGTACTAACACTTACGAAATTCGTAGACAATTGGGAGATAGAAGACTTTATATATCTCCAGTTTCATGAGTTCATACTGCAGCTTAGTTATTTAGGCCCAGTTTAATTCGTAGGAATTGAGATCTGGAATCTGCTACAGGAGTTCATATACTGCAGCCTGTTCTATTCCAGGACTGGATTTAGTAGGCACATCAAAATAATCACGTTAAATGAATATTTGATAAATATTTTGACAACTATTAAAAGTGGGTATTAATTTTTTTCGGCAGTGGGGTGAAAGTATTTTAAGGAATAAGTGTCAAAAAAATTTTCAAATGCTTATTGAACGTATTTACAACTTAGTGCATACCTCATCCAAACCCCTGCTCCACATCCTTATCCTTCGTTGAGATGATAAGGATGGGTTTCAAACCTGGTTGATGAATAGCAATTAATAAACTATGATTTGACAAAATAGGGGCGCCTAATTCTTAATTATATATATGGGTTAGCAATTAAGCTTATGTCAAACCAATAAACTAATTAACCCATATAAATTTAGAAGAGAGACCACGGTCTCAGCGTCTGATTTGTTCTCCAGACTTGATCAATATTTCCCAGGCTTGAAGAAGATTGGTCTATGAATGTCAAAGTTTTCCACGTGTCACAGTTGCATTGGTCGATGATCAATCATTCAGATGTCACATCTGAAAGCTAATTTACACCAAAACCAACCTAATCAGAGGATCTAACGAGCCAACATAGATAGACTTAAGGGATTCGTCATCAGCTTGGGCCGCAGCTTGAAGTATGAATAAGGGAGATCAGATGGTTCAAATCGATTCAATCATTTGAAATTATAACAAGTGGGACCGACCTAATAGAGGCCGTTAACGTTCATTTCTATGGGCAAATTCTCACTGAGTTTGGACTCCGGATTTCCACTTAAAATAATAATAACCCATTAACCCGACTGATGACATGAATGAGAATTTTGTCATATTAATGAAAAGTGATGGCCGGAATAAGCATTACTATTGACTTTGAATTTCAGGTTCATTACGTTCGGCGAAGGAGGTTAGCTAGATTTAGGGGCTCCCCCTTAGTCAAACTATATTCCGTTCAAGCGTGGAAAAGCAAAGCATTTTGGTTCGGGACTTGGGGAGATGGCGATTAGTCTGAAGTCTGAACTTTCGTAGACATGAGATAGAGAATCCCCAGCTGCTGATAATCCATTTCATTGCTCACAGTATTATTCCATTGGGATGCACGTGGAATTGTTCTAATACGCGCGTTTCATGGAAATATCCACCATTGCTAACGGGAGAAGATGATCGATCCAGCTCCAGTGCTGATCACATACACGAGTCTTTCGACGACTATGGAGTATGGAGATCGACCATCTCACATGCTGTCAATGTGAAAGGGGAAGGGGATTTCACTTTCTCCTTATATATCTAATTAAGATGCATGTTTTTCTTTTTCAAAGTAACTTTTTTTTTTTTTACTTTCCTCAAAGGAAAAGTGAAGCATGCATCCACTACTCAGAATTTTCACCAAGTCCCTGATCAAGAGAGAAAAGGAGAGTGAACACGAAATCGGGTCAATAGCTAGTTTGACAAGGAACCCATCAAACATAATCTTTAATTCTAGTTTGGAGACGTTTAACAGGTGAACAACAAATTGTGTTTGTTTTTGATTAATCAAAAATCAACATCATAAGGTACAGAGATGCAGTTCCTACAATTCAGAGAATACATGGAAAGGACAGACCCACCAGACTTTAGGATCTAATTTGCACTATTTTTTTGGGTTTATTCACCAGAAGATCAAATTGGATTAGTTCTAATTATATATAAGTATATATATTTGGTCTAAGTTCTAACCATGTCTCTCTTGAATCTTTCCCTCCCGCTGCACTCCTTTCAGAACTGGGGGAATCTGGTGTAACTTGCCGACGGATGAAGAGCAGGATCGATCATGTCCATAGTGGTTCCCAAACTGAGCCTAGATTGTTGTTGTTGTTGTTGTCTTCATTGAAGCTCCCGTTAGTCTGAAAGCTGTAAGGACTATTCATGAAGTTGTCCAAGGACTGTTGCAACAACGCCGGTTGCTGAGATTGTGTCATCTCCATGCAAATCAGAGCCACTAGGTTAGCCTGCTGGCATTGCATATTGAGGAGCTCGGCCTGGGCCTTGGCCAATTGTGCTTGGAGCTCGCTCACTTGCTTCTGGAGCTGGCAGATTGCCCCTGCACACCCGTAGACTGGGTCTCTAATTCGTGCATTCGCTTCGTAAACCATGCTACTCACTGCGTCAGCTCTCTGATACTCGGGAAGCTCCTAAAATTACAAAACCAAATTCAAGTTAATCGATTAACTCATGCAGTTTGCTTTAAATTCTAGCAAAACAGGAGATAACTAGGAACGAATGAACTACTTGGCTACAAAATTCAAGAGTTCAATAGACTTCTGTGATGATTTCATCATCTGTGGAGATTTGAGTTAGTTACCTGCAGGAACTTGATGATATTGCTGGCTCCGAACACTCGATGGGCAGTGGTGAATTTGAGGGGTTCGTTTGGGGGGAAGTATGGCGCAAGAACACATTTCTCAACGCATCGCCGGCGGAGAATCTTGCAGGCGGCACAAGGACTGACTACGACAGGGTGAGGGGGAGGAGGAGGAGGAGGAGAAGAAGAAGAAGGGGAACGAGAGAGAGGAGATGAGGTATTTGTAGTGGTGGTGGTGGTAGTTGTTTCGCTCGACTCCATCGCTGGACAAAGCTAGATTTTTCTTCGTTTTTCTGCTTGGTGAATGGTGATGTCAATAGGAGGAAATAGAAGAACGAGGTGAGGAAGCAATGGAAGGACGATGGCCTCTTTTGGGCCAAATGTGGTGGAATATAAATAGGCGTGGCGAATGGCGATACCAGTTGTCAGCTGATGTCGTCAGAGATCTTGAATTTTTGTTTCAGTCTGAACATACACTCCCTTGGGCTTTTCTTTCAGTCTAAACTCTAAAGAGATAAAATACAAGATAAAAGGATAAAAAGAGGCAGACCGCAGACTGAGCCAAAGGTATCAGGCGCTAGGGCTACAGTTAGAGTTGAAAGAACAGTTACCCTTTTTTTTTTTGCTAATAAAAAAATGTGTTTTTTTTTTCTATTTATTTTCAGCTAAAAGTACTTTTCCAAATTAATTTCTTGACATGTTTATTATTCTGTTTTTTTTTTTTTTTTTTCCTGGGTGAACGGCTGAACTTGGTCAGGGGGACACGGAACCAGCACATGGGTCATAGCCCACGGGGCCCCATAACTTATGGGCCATAAGGGTCTAAGAGGAGAGTCCCGTCTGTTTGTCAAGAGAGATAACAAGGTAAAAAAAAAAGTAATAATAAGCAGAAAGAAAATCCTCATTTTTTTTTATAGTCTGAAAGAGTAATCTTCCAAACAAGCCCTTGCAACCCTTAGATGTCATTTATCAGACATCCAAATAATTGGTGGGGAACGGGGGATCTATAATTTCCTTTTTACTATTTCTTGTCAAAAGAATTAAACAGAAGGAATAATTATTGGTAGGATGTTTAATATTTGAGTGAGTTAGGACTGGAGTTGGGAATTTAAGCATGTTGGTGCCGGTGAGGCTACAATTAATCTTACAACTACCTTCTATTACGCTTGATGACGTGGCCTTTTAAATGATAGGGACTGTAGTCCTCTGTGTGTGTAAAAGAGAGAGAGAGAGAGAGAGGACAGGGCCCACCCAAGGCCCATGGGTCATGGGTTGGGTAGAGAGATGGTCAGCTCGTTGGGCACGTGAAAGAGAAGCTCACTTCAAATTCTCCTTTTTTTAAGCTTTTCATAAGCGATTGTGACCCTTCTGGTCTTCGGTTCTATGAGGTGAAATTTTAATTCCTTGTATGCCCAAGTGTCCCATTTTCCTTGGAAAAAAAATTCGGTGAGAGAGTTTGAAATCTTAAGAATTTGGTGGAAATAGTTGGCCCATTTCCTCTATTCCATCTCTCTCTTTCTCACAGTGTGTGTGACTGAGATTCTGCGTGTGGACTTATGATCCAAAGTCTGGAGAAAAGTAGTAATAGATAAATGAAATCAAGAGTTTTCTTACATCAATTGACAGTAAATGGAACTAGAAATGGGTGAAAATGATACACCATTAATTGCCAGCTCAAAGAGGCTTGCTCTTAAGAAGACAATGAGTACCCAATCGATATAAGCTTTTTAGATTCATCAAAAAACAGGGTTACCGAACCACCTTTGAATTTACCTCAAAAAAGCCCACCTTTGAAAAATGTGTTTCAGCCTTTCAGGTACGGTACATCTTTTTCGGCACCATAGGTATGGTTGTTGTTTTTAGTTCTACCTAATCTTTTATGCTTTGTTTGCGGTGTAATACTCCATTGATGGTTTAAATTTTGTAAACGGTTGTATTTTGAAAAAACGTGATTATCAAAGTACTATTACATTGTTTTTATTGATTATCATATGTAAAGCTTTACCATACTTAGAGTTTTAGGTTGCGTTTGGAAATGATGCAAATAGAGTGTAAATTTTGGTTCATGATAAATTTGCACTTTGGTTCACTTTTGTTTGTATTTGATAACATTATATTTATGCATTGATAAATGACAGACCAATGCATATTTACATTGATAATAAGATGTAAAAATAAATCAATAAAAAATAAATAAATTTGCATTCAAGTGGACTTTTGATAAAAAAAAACATATGCTTTATTAGAATTCATGTTTGCATCCATTACAACTAAAAGTCTATTTGATAAGAAGAAAAATTTATCAGTACAAAATTAACCCAACTTTATAATTTATATGAATTGTTTTACATTTTACATATTTGCATTCACATTTATTTGCATCGTTTCTAAAACGCAGCCTTATGTTGATTTATGATGTAAAACTATACTCCATCCATACAAACACCGGCAAACCCAAACCAAAGATATAGTTTTACACCAATCTTTCTTTACACTGCAAACAAACACCAACAAATGCAGATCAGGAATAAAGTTTTACATCAGTTCGCATTTATACCGCAAACAAACGAAGATGAATTCATTTTCAAACCCTCATTAATCCGGACAGATGATCTAGTCCCCTGTCTTTGATGGTCGGACCGTTCATCCACGCTCGCTCACTCTACAGGCTATTCTTTTTCCTATTTTTCAAGATTTCTTTTCTTTAATTTCCTTCGAATTTGGTTCCAAGCAAATGTAGGCAAAGGACTTGAGAGAGGACAGATTACCGGTCTTCGGACGTCTCTATCTGACCATCCAATCAAAGTATTTGTGATTCCATGCCTGTATTTTAAGGCTAATAACGAGTGTAGGCTGAAGATGCAATTCATACAATCTACCAAAAACCCGGATGATTGGGATTTATTGACTAACAAATTTCCTAATGACCATGGTATTTTACCAACATCTAAACGTGATTAGAGAAGCGGCACAATCCCATTTGTTTTAGGACTAGTGATTTGGACATCTTATTTTTGGGTTCGATTATAAAATAGAAAAGATGTGGTATTCGAAAAATAATTGGTCAATAAATCAGAATTATAAATGTGGTAGGAAAAATGGTGTTATTTATCAAAATTTTTTAGTAGGTTTTTGATTGGTCAAAACTTTTTTCTCATCATATTTTTTTTTTTTGTATCATAAATTTCCCCCTATTTTTTCAATAAATAGAGAAAACCCTCAACAAAAAAAAAAAAAAAAAAACTTGAAATGCCCATTCTAATGCTATGGCCATAAAAATAAATATAAATAAAATGTAAACCTATTTTCCGCTTTCCTGATTTTTATCAAACAAAGTTATACAATTTTTCGAGTTTCATGGCTCATGCAAGACCAGAAGCTACTGTTTACATGCCTCCCAAAATCTTGTATTTTGTATTATTTTGCTTTTATTTGCACTGTACATAATTGTAATTATATTCTTTTCAAATTAAGCCTAAGTTTCAATATAACTCTTTGTATTTGTGTAATATGTGTTAATTGAATTGATTATGTATCGGGGTATATATCCCAAAATCCAGCAAATCACTGTGCAATATAAAAAGATAAATGTATAAATTTTACAATTAAACTGTAATCTGATGTTGATTAGCAGTGACCAAGCTTACTAAATCCAATGATTTCCCAATTGAATTGAGTTTTTGGGTGTCAAGAGTTGGTCCTGATCATATAATCTGGGTCAAATTTGAGCTTAAGAGTATATCAATCAGATGAAGTCATTAACAATATGGTCCCAATGAAAGCAGGCTGGAGACAGAATCCAAATAACCTAATCTAGCCATTTGGCAAAAGTTAATTAATGAAGTGGAAATAGGCTGCAGTTGCAGACCTAATTAATATACCTCATCTTTTTGGTTTTATTTATGCAACTAATAAAAACCCAATTAATTAATGTTATCATTGACCATTCCCAACCCTTTCAATCATGTGGACGTATCAAAATTTGACCACCTTTTCCATACTGTGCCACTTGTACAATCCACAAAGCTGTCGTGGCAACTGCTCCTTTCAACATTTATATTCTGATTGAACAACATTTGGTGCACGGCAATGTTGTTTGAGCTGGATCTTATCAGGCGGTCGTACCAGCGAGAATGACTGTTCAGTGTACACTAATAATTCTTAGTTTTATAGTATAATTGAGGTAGATGTCAGCTATGAATTGATATTAATACACGGTTGGATATTGATATTTTAGAATGGGGTATTTGTCATTTTGAATTGAATAAAATTGCAGTGAAATTCAAAATTCTGAAGTATAGTGTAATGTACTTTTCTCGTTTTCCATTTATTTTATGGGCCAAACCACTAAAGTCCCATTTGGTCTCATTCCAGGGGAATGCTTTTTGCATTGCCAATGTTTTTATGGTTTAGTTTGGAAGGAATAGAAATGCAAATATATACAAAATATAAGTTTTTACACTACACATTGACAAAAACACGTCTGGTTCAAAAGCAATGGAATCGGGCTCCAAAACTGTGTTTCAGATAAGTGAAGATTTCATTATTTCTCTGGAACACATTCATCTCATCCATTTGTTTCTTCCACTACAAGAATTTAGGTATTCTCAATCATTTAGATTTGAAAAAGTAATCTTAAGAATCAATAATTCTATCCAAATACTGTTTTTGTTTTTGTAGAATAGACGTCTATTCTTCAAAACCAGATTACTAAACACCTGATCAGTTATTCTTCAACAACAAAAAAACAGAATTCTTATTTCAAAACAGGAACTTTCTCATGAACTGAAATAGACAATAATGATGTCAAACGGAGCCTAAATAACAGTTGAAACTTCAATTACTGGATTGCATTTACAGATATCACCATGTCTCCAATTCGAAGGAGCTTTTGATCCCATTTCTCTTGTTAATTACAATACCATGAGACAAGCAGAGAGAAGCCAAGGTCGAACCTTACTCCTGAGTTTCTTATTTCTCTTAGGAAAAGAATCAATCAAAACATGAGTGTCGCATTTCATGAGGAAATTGATTAATTGAAACTGCAATTGCTTTAGCTAGTCACCACGCGGTTACAGCTAAGGAGACACATTTGGGTCTCCACCACACACTAGGACACATTGAGATCAGTTTTCTTCTGATCTGTGGTAGAAAGTCTGTATTTCTGGGTAACTATGTCCAATATGTCAAGCACCAGAAGGTTGGATTCCACTTCTTCTACCAACATTTTTATCTGGAAGACTTTTCTTTTTTAATTTCCCATTTTCCCTTATGCGGGTAGGTTTTGATGTACTTGTGGAATAATAAAAAAAAAAGGGTCAATAATACGAATATTTAATGGACTCTTTCTTCTTTAAATGAAGGTTTCCTTCAAGTGTTAATTGTATACTATTTGAAAGACAGATGTCCTTCATGTCCAGAAGTCTAGATTTGCTAGCTGAGGATGTAGGTATTCGGTTTGACAGATCTCCATTCTGGGTCCTACCATGCAAAGGAGTCCAATCTATGACTTTTTAAGGCTTTAATTGGGGAGAGTGCAAAAAAGTGAATGTAGTGATGTAATGCAAATTTGTTTAATTACTAGGAATGCTAATTGATCAGCCTGATTTTACACTCATAAATTTACAGTGATTTATTCGATTGTAATGGATACAAATATAAATCCGTGGATTGAAACCAGTTTATTTAGAGTTAGACTATAATGTATCCTAATAATCATAACCAATAACCAATCAAATGGGTTTTCATCAAAATTTTTGGAGTTTGAATTAAAGCCTTTTCAGTATCATGTTGTAAATTTTAGGTGAAATCAATACTTTTCTCTGTTTAATGCATGTAATTAAATATAAAAGTTACTACTAAAGTGTCTCAATCACTTGCAACTATCAAAGATTAACCTACTGCTACAACTGTTTAGACATGAAATTCAAAGTTTCTTGTCAAGAAGTCACACTTCTCATCAATTGGTAAAACTATTATATTATTGGTTAAGAAAAATTCAAGGAAACTGGTGCATAAGTGGAAAATGAATAAAATAAATAAATACTATTTAAAATTGTATGGTGATTAACAACAAGTTTGTATAAATTAAAAGGATTAAGAATACAGTTTTGCGGTCTTAATTTGAGGTTGTTGCTGCCAAATACGGAGCCCATGGCAATAACATAATTGCTGATGTCCGAGGCCGACGGGTCCAACCTGCTAAGAGAAAGAAGCCGTCGGAGGCCCCGGGAGTTATCCTAGGTGCGAAGACTCCGATGTTTAATTTAATTGAGGACTGTGAGGGTCGGACCAAGAAATAGAGGAAACTTAGAGCTTAAGTCTATGTGTTTACTTTAATGTGGGAGCCCCTTTTATAGCCGAAGTTGCCTTAGAAGAAGGACAGTTGGGAGCAAGTGGCGGAAATTGGCAATGATTGATTATGGATGGCCAGGATGCATCTAACCAACACCACATGTCAAGATCCGCAAGTCGGCTAGATATCCCTATATCAGAGGTCATTTACAACAGTAAAATCTCGAACTAACTAGCATGAGAATATAGGGTTTAAGTCTGAAAGCGGCCACTATGTGTAGGGGCGGATTTAAGCCTAGTTAAGTTGAAAATTAGACTATTTGAGTTTGGCTTGACAAAAAAACTATGGGACTCGAATTTTGATTTGAGTTCGATTAGAGCTAGAAATGCTAACTCAAATTTGGCTCGACTTAAAAAATCATATGTTGGAGTTATTTGAACCAAGCCTATTTAAGCTTGAGCCCATGTCACACACAAACACACATGCATACTACCATTTTCTGAATCCACTCTCTTTTTCCTCATAAAAGCATGGTAAACTTTTCCTGAAAAAATAAGATGAATTCCTTTAATATCTTGTTACCTAAAATGTACGAATGATGGACCAGAATTGAATATTTCCTACGAAAAACATCAATTGTACCAAAACTATAATAATCACACGATCTCTACTACTTTTCTTTATAAATCAAGAGCCACGATTGAATATGCCATTGCCTGTTGCAATGGACAGGTGTATTATGCTTTCATAGAATAGAAGGGTCATGAAGAAAAGTTTGGGGTAATGAATATGGATACCATATCCTAATTTAACTCACAAGGTAATTTAGTATAGCAATGGTAGCTTCAAGAACCTTGTCCACATGCTATAAAGTACAAAGAGAACAATTCTTAAGCAGAGAACTTTTTTGCAATTTGCAAATAGCACAAGGTTAAGGAGTATTGTTTCATTTAATTAGAGAGAGGACCGATTCCAATTACTGCACATTGAAAACATCTCCCAATGACAAATACGTGAAATGATCCCAATATGATATGATGTGTATGTGAGGCGCCAATGTGAATTCACTGGCTGTGTTAGGGGTTATGTAATCAATAATAACACCACAATTAAGATTTTCCATTTTGAATTCTAATAGAAAGCAAATTTCTTGATTATAGTGGCAAATTTCTTTTGCCATGATAAACATATCAGTATTAATTTTACGTAAAGAAGAGAAAATTTTATTGAATTATCAAGAAAAGACAAGGGGGATTGCCATGGTAATGTCCATTTTATCTACTGCAATTTGAAGAGTCTATAAATAAGAATGGTTAATGCCTTTAACCATCCATCCTAATAAACAAGACCCCTAGGGCTTTTTATATATGCTTATTGTATTACTGAAAGAATATAATTGATATTTGGTAATTATATTCCATCTTCAAGCAGAATTAGATTCAATTACGTTTTTTCTTTTTATGCGTTTGTTTAGGATCATGTGTGTTAAATTGTTCAAGGTAGAGAATGAACAGGTTACATCTGGAGCAAATTCATCGGATCTAAGTCTAGATTCGAATGGGAAAGAATTTTTATTTGATCCAGCCCGGTATCGAAAATCAACTGAGGGATGGTTCAGTTGGTATGTTTGCTGGTTTGTTCTAACAAAAATGGGGATTTGAATTCTGCTACCACCAACTTTGGGGATGAGGGTTATAAGTGTGGCGGGTGTATCACCAAATACCAAAAAAATTAGCAGTATCGATCGAAAAGGATATGATGCTGTTGATCCATATGTATCTGATTCATATATAGATTTTAGTTGGATCCTGAACGAAGTGTATGTATTTCAAGATCTAAACGCAGCTTAAGTTTTGCTATAGATTTGCAGATGGAACAGATTTCATTGAATTCAAATCTTATTCATTTAAGTCATATTCGGATATCCATTTAGTCTTACTTGGATGAGACACAAATATTGCTTATGCTGGTCAATCATACATATATAAATACAGAAAAGAACCATTTTTTTAATATCAAAGTTATTTAGAATTAAGTGAAAATTTTGGAATTAGATGAACTTTATATAATATATTTTATTTTACATGTAATTTTATAAGTTTATGTTAGTTTATATAAATTTACTAATATTCTTCGGATATCTACGATGCATTCTATGTAAATTGCTGCAATACGATTCAAATATAAACAAATTAGTGATAAAGTGATACGTTAGGGTGACATTTTTAATATTGTTAAAGTCTTTAATGATGCACCTTGTAAAATATGAAAGCACACTTTGAGTAATATGCAATAAACATGAAAAACACACAACAGTTAGACTTTTTATACAGCTAGATCAATATTTTAATATTAATCCATTTTTATGATCCAAAAACGCACATGAAGAACATCTCATCCTCGGTATAATATTATGTAGGGGGAGATGTTCCCAATTCACGGGGGTAGTGTGCTGTGGATAAACGTGAACAAGAGATTCGAACTCGATAAATTAAGAAAGAATAAAAGTTCAATCCATGGTTAGAATTTCTAGACTCAAAATACAATTAAAATAGGTGCCAGCTCAGAATTGATGTCTATTCACAAGCGGAAATTAATGTATAAAATGGGGGTTTTTAATATTTTGAATGTATATAACTCTGCAGTAAAATTCAGATATCTGCATTCGACCTGTCCGTACTTTTCCATTCTATTAATGCTAAGAATTGGACTGTTTCATTAGTCAAATTTGCTCCAATCCAATATCCAAAAACAAGCTTATAGCTATAGTTATACATTATTTTTTTTCTTAGTTTCTATTTTTTTTTTATATAATCTTTATGTTTGCTTTCAAAGTAAGAGGACTTGAATACACTAACACAGTGTTACAGGCGTGTATAACACCTGTGTCTTTTGTCTCCACTATTAATTTCCATTGTCGAAGGGCCAACTACCAACCATCTTGTCATGCAGTCATGCCGGCTAGAATCCCAGTTCTGGGAGCTTCTTCATACTTGCCTCAATATTCACAAATGTGTCAAAAGGATTCGGCAATTGATTGTTTTAGACAAAATGCATTGGATATAGGGCATTGAATTTCTGTATATATATATATATATATATATATATATATATATATATAGCAATATTAATATTATTCTAGCTAGGAGATTGACAAAAATCCAGTGCATAGAAGTTGGGGCATTCTACTGAAGTGGACAAAAGCAGTAAATATAGACATTTCCCTTCAGAATTATCAATTGGACAGTTTTATTTGGTTTGTCATGTCATTCCTTAACATAGCTAGATTGAAGAACTCCCTACACTATATCACTAGGAGTAGGCTGTCAATCAAAAGCTTGAATTGGGATGGGATCCAGTTAACACTCAGTTGGATTAAAAATATTAAACCAGAGTGAGTGAAAGTGACTTTGATGGGCTCTAAACCTAAAATCTTTTAGTAAACCTTCTGATAACACTTAAACCAAACCCACTAACAAATATTGACTACCTAGTTATTTAGCCTCATTATACTGGTGTCATGCATATGTACAAGAAAAGATGAGGGGATAAATACAAGTTATTAAGTTAAATATTTAATTTATATGAGGGGATAAATATGCATACAAGTATTATTATATAGTTGTTATTGGATTTAACTTAAATTTAAAACTTATTTTGTTTGGTAAAGAGAATCTCTATGTATGATTGTCGATGAAATGTGTTTAGAGTTTTATAGATAATTTGATTCCCACCAGTTAGGAGGACATGAATCTGACCAAATGTCTTTTATAGTAAATTTTAGGATTTAGGGTTTGAAGGTTTAGAGTTTAGGATTTAGGTTTGAAAAAACAACTTTTTTTAATAGTCAACCATGGCAGGAGCAAAATAAAACTCCAAAATATCGTTCAATTTTGCCCATACATGATAAAACATGATGGATCTGTTCATGTAACCATAGACAGGTTGGATACATATTGCCATATACACGTACAATTAGTGATTAAAGTACTGGTCTGGATCAGGTAGACATAAAGTTGTAAGAACGTTCAATGAGCACTTGGAAAATTTTTTGACATCTATCCCTTGATATATCTCCAACCTACTTTGGAAAGAGATTAAAAACCATTTTTGACAGTTGTCAGAATATTTATCAAATGTCCATCTAACTATATTGTGCCTACTAGATCTGGTCCCTTAAAGTACACCTTAGGAATCACCAGTTGTGATCCATCTTTATCAAGGACCAATTGGTTCAGTTTCAGCTTTGTGGTGCGGTAAAAAGTTTTTGGGAGAATGAAGGTTCAGCCCAGGGTCAGAATTTTAAGGCCCAAAGTACATTTGAAGTTGGTGCCAGTCGGAATTGATGCGAATTCACAGGCAGGCACTGATGCATAGAATAGAAGTATTTGACATTTTGAATGTTTATAGATCTGCAGTGGGATTCAGAAATCTACAATGAGCCTGCCCGTCTTTTTTCGAAATTTATTTTTTCTGCATAATAGAACTCATAACTCATAAGGTGGCTTTCTGTTTATAATACGCCACATCACATCACAGAAAAACGTCGTATAGAACCACCGTATACAAGCAACGTGGCTAATTTGATTGGCTCGCTACAACACATTCCATCAACTCTTACTGTCTTCTAATTCATCGGTCCTGCATTTCGGCTAGAAGCATGCACGCATGCATCTCTCCCCTCTGCTGTGATGGTACCGCCCATCAGCTCGTGTTGTCTCGGCCGAGGGAGCCCACGGACAACCCACAAGGGCCTGTCCTGGGGCCCTGGGCCACACAACATGGAATTAACAATTAAGAACATGCTTGTAGCTAGGAGTCTCGGTCCACCAACCAACACATCAATAGCTGCAACATGCAAGTCTGTAATCCCATCAGTCCCATTCTCTCTCTCTCTCTATTTAGTATTATTCCATCCGTCCCATTTGGCCCTATTTGGGCGGCCTTGTCCAATATTCCGAAAGTTGGGAGACTTGGGCCGGTCCAACTAATTAAAGAGCAAACAAATAACGCATGTGATTCGTGTGCAAGAAATTTTCACGTTCTCAAGTTATGTAATTTTGCATTCCTGAGTGGGTCCTTAAAGCATGACACAAATGCAGATTGGATCTATTTGGGGACTCCGGATCTCCTGTCCACGCCTATCCATAATACACCACACCTCCCGTGAATTGGGAACATCTCCCCCAGTATAATATTATGCAGAAAATGAGATGTTCTCCATGTATGGCAGAGATAAACGTAGGCAGAAGATCCGGACTCTCTATTTGAGTTCCTTCAAGGAATCGTTGGACGTTATCTGTTCAGTCTAAAG
Source organism: Nelumbo nucifera (assembly GCF_000365185.1). The sequence goes on along the minus strand of NW_010729085.1, from coordinate 5,757,879 downwards.
CCGAAGCTTACTTCCACGGCAAAAAAATTTGCCATGTGGCTATGTCACACACAAATCCAGATTTCTTCCTCACACCCACCTCATAGCACTTGAAGCGATGCATTAGAAGCATCATATCTCTCCTTGAATGAAAACATAAAAGTTATGGCATGCTGACTGCAATGCTGTGAATTGGATGTAAGGACCATTCTGTTGTATAAGCATAATGTAGTCATTTTCAGTGTTTGGAATTGATTAACTTTAATCTAGGTGGTAGGGGTGATCATGGACCTGGTCCAGGCAGAGCTTTGCACCTATTGTAAGTGTTATTGATGTAGCGCGATCTGGTCACTCCTAACTGGCACTCCCGTGGCTCCTGAGAGGTACCTGAAATGAAGAGGAAGAGAAAGAACTCCCGGGGTTTTGCCCGGCGGGAACACTTCGATGATTAAGTCAGTATTTTGTGCAAGAAGCAAAGGGAAAACGAAGGCTAAGAGTGAAGATTGCGCAAGTGATCCGAAGATACCTTGTTCCTTGAGAATGATCCCCTTATAACCGAATTCCATTGCTTCAGGCCCTCTGACTTCTGACAGGGCAGGTATAACCGCCACTGTCAGCTTGCCACAGCCGTTACAGGCAAGGCTGAGGTGGCACGCGCGGGGCCGTCGTTGCAAGGTACGTGCCTGTCAGGCGCGAGACACCTTTCTGAAGGTGACAGGCGCGGCGCTATCTGACGAGGGACATGTCTGCTATCCACAGATTTGTCGGGTACGGCGGTCGAGCAGGAAGCTTTCCTATGGTATACCGAACTGCCCTTCCGCGAATCACCCTGAGCTGGGCTGTCTCTTGAGTGACGAGCTGCCTGTAGCTGGTTATGCCGAGCTGGCTGACCCGAGGTGTCCATGCCTCGGGGTGTCTAGAGACGGATCGGTGCGTTCTTGCCTGGGAGTGGCCCGAGGTCCATTAGGGGGAGCTCGGGCCTTAAGAGTGGTCAGGACGTCCCAAACTCGAGACGTCCCGAAGTGCCTTAACCTCGGGGAGGAGGTGCAGGTAAGGCGGTTCCCGGCGATAGTTTACCCGCCGAGTTGCCGAGCTGTACTCGGTAGGACTTTCCCTCCGAGTTGTGTTCACGCTCGTTGCGCTGTCATGCTGAGTCACTGTTTGAGCAAGGTCACGCCCACGTGTACCCGTGCTGCGAGGTCGGGCCAAATCACCCTCCATCAGGTATAGCATGGGCCCGGACCTGGCCCAACCCCGATTCTGAATTCATGTCTTTTATGTATAAAATACTACATATGCATAATATTTTATATTATTTGGTATATAATGTGCACATTGCACACAAAATTTATTTTATATATTATACAATATAAAATATATAACATAACATAACATAAAATAATATGTTATATATGGGCTGGGCCAGGCCTAAACAAAAAAGCTATGGCCCAAGCCCAGATTTTCTGGGCCAGGCTGAAAATCATCACCCCTATTAGAAGGTCAACTGTACACCCAAAGGGCCTCTTATTTCTTATTTCTTTTTTTTTTTGAATTTTGAGAGGGAGAAATTGGTCAATGGGATTTTGGTTCCCATTGACCAGGATACCAATATTCTCTTTTCAGATTTATATGGGGTACATGAAAAATTTACTTTCCCCGAGTATCATTTATTTGGGTAAGTGATTCACATCTCACAGGTGGATAAATAAGTTTCCCACTTAGGGTGAAAGTTGTCAACACCTGGATAGAACAAAATTGCCCCCTTTAATAGTAGTTTTTTATGGCTAAAACGGTCATTCTCTTATTTACTTGAGAAATAAAAGAATATGAATAAATGCACTTACTCGGATAAGTAACTTCTCGAAAAACAAACGGGCCAAAATAGAATATAGAATATAATCAAAAGAAACTCATCAAGTCATGGGCAGTTCGGCAATGCCCCTTAAGTTCACAACATCAGTTTCATTAATTCGTGAATTTATGTTTTTTTTTTTTGTATTTGGCAAAGACAAGTAAAATTTTTTTGGTCCCCTTGTCATAGCAAGTTATTTAAAGATTTCAATTTTTTTTTTTCACAACTTTTCCCACATCCTTATCCACGAGACATGTATACCGCCTGTATTGGAAATATCTATTGCACCACTCCAGATCTGCTACCACTATTTGTTTTCACATTTTTACCCACCAAAATTAAAAAAGAGAAATATTCCCAATGCATAATTGTTTTATCCGATGGGTTGAGATGTGGGAACAATTAGTGGGTAGCAGATCCGAGCCTATATTGCACATGGTGACATATGTATCATTTTAAATGTGTGATACATTTTTAGAAGAAAGTAGAATCTAGATTCATGCTCAAGAAGGGATTTTAATATAAACAACCGGACGTGGGGTTTGAGTTTTTTAACTTTTTTATTTCTGACAAATAGCTAGTCATATGATAAGATTGAAAAGATAGACATAGTTCACATGCATGGAAAGAGAGATGTATCCTCACATGCATTGAAAAGATAAGACTTAGAGACGTATTTGGTATTCCAAAGCTTGATCTTTCTTGCTTTTTTATTTACATGATAAAATCTGAAATAATTACCTTGATTGGGGTCCGATGTTGTAGGCACGTTAGCTAAGTACAATGAGTGAGTATATAATAGTTGTATGACATATGTCGTAGTTAATGTGATTTTCATCTAAATATTTTTGTTCTCTTTAGACTAAAATTATCCATTATTTTATTATCTTTGTTAAAATAATTAAAAATAAAAACAATGAAAATGGAAACTTAAATGTGTTGGAAATTGAGACTCATTTATGTTTTTCTTTTTCATTGTTTTTTATTTTTATTTATTTTGACAAAGATAATAAAATAATAGATAATTTCTATCTAACGGAACAAAAACGTTTGGATGAAAGGCACATGTGTCACACAGCTATTATGTGCTCATTCATTGTGTTTACCTAACGTGCCTACTACATCCGGACCCCTTCGTAGGTGCTTCATGTGATTTTAGAGTATGTTCGCACTTAAAAAGAAATGAAATAAGGAAATGAAATGAAAGAGAAATGTAAGATATAAAATATATCATGTATGAGTTAGCACTTGTATAATGCTGGTTGATTGTTATAAGTTTTTCCGGTGTGATGTATGTTACGTGAGCATGTTAAACATGATGAGCGTTTTCAAAACTGGACCGGGTCAGAAAAATTGGGAATTGGTCATTTGGCCGGTTTTATTTTACCCCAAAACTGTTATTTGGCAAAAAAAAATCGTTAATTTGGTCAGCGAACTGTTGACCCAAGCTGTCGAACCGTTCAACCTGAGAATAGTTTTTGGCCATTTTTTTTTTTTTTTTTATCAGAGCAAGCCGTTCGTTCAGACTTAACGGTCAGACGATCAACCCAAAAACTGGACCTGTAACGATTCCCTGTCTGGTCCGATTTTAAAAACCTTGATTTTATTTGTAGTTTGAGAAAGATCAATCGTTTTAAGATTGTCTATCTTATCATGTGTGTATGTCAAATTACATCCTTATTTTTCAATTGCCAAAATAAAAGCTAGAGCTTTTCTGAAAGCGCCCCCTTGTGCGGTAGTCAATCCGAACTCAATAAAATCAGCCTTGATGAGGGGTGATTTGGCCCAACCTAGTAACTAAAGGACACATGGACACAATATGCCAGCAGGACGACAACTTAGCAAGGAGAGCCTTGTTAGCAGTTCAGAGCCCGGGCGTTCGGGCACCTCAGTACCAAAACCACTTCAACACTCGAGTACCGAAGTGACACGTAATTGACTCGAGAAGCTTCTCAGCAGACTCCGAACTTCCTGGGATCACACTGCGTAACAGCAAGCCTTATCCTCTCCCTGCCCGAATTGGAAGGTAACGATAAACTTCATTGACTAGTACGTTACTCTCCTTCTAAAGCGGAACGGATCCCATCTACGCGAGCCGAGGATCCTGGAGCCGTTTCGTGAGACCCACGGCATCTCAACTATATAAGGGCATTGACCCCCAAGACCGAGGTACGCGCGATTAAGTGCATTCTAGCTCTCCTATTTCCCAAACTCTCAGCTCGCATATCACAGTTACTAACTTAAGCATCGGAGCGACCTCGTTGGGTTAGCCACCCCAGGTTCTCTGATCCTCCTTTTCTTTACAGTTCAAGCGACCTACTTGGCAACAGACGTCCGAGCAGACCTATAGCTAGGAGCATCCAGATTGCGCACCATCAATTGGGACCGTCTGTGGGAAACGATTGAAAGGTCATTCCACATCTTACCTTCTGTTTTACCCAATCTCAATATCGATGGCATCTTCCAGCAGCACCGGAAAAGGTATAGACATGAACGTCACCGGGGGCAAGGTCAACAGACGACTCTTCCCCAAGGTTCCTCAGTGACCATTTGATAGTTCACCATTCTCCTCACAGCCTCGAGGATTCCATCACTGTCTGTACCACAGACCACTCCGCAGGTGAATGTCCCTCTCCCCCAGGTGAATACCACCTTCTCACGGTCCTCCGTGATTCTGCCTGGGGTCAGACATTCCCAATTCAATGACCTCGTTCAGAGCGTCCAAGCGATGCAGATTCAGATGCAACAGATTCACTAGTTTCAATAGTTCTAGCAACATTACTTCTATCAGCAATACCGGCAGCAGTTTCCACCGTTGTAGCCGGACCAACAACAATTTTCGCCTCAACATGTAGGTCAGAACCACTAGAACTAGCACTAGCACAGAGCCCACCAAAACGTCCGCCAATCTCCTCACCGGGGTGAGGGGGCCTTGCAAGTACCGGTCCCTCCCAGGGGCTAGACCCCACTTTGGGGTCGAACGAACAGGTAGCATACTCCCCCAGTCTCTCAAGGGGGGAACCCAAAGGAAAGGCCCGAGCTCATCCAGCCCGAGAGGAACAGTCAACAACATATGCAACCGGAGAATGATGATCATCAGCTTGGGGCCTGAGGTGCGGGCTCAAGGCAAGACCCCTCGACACCCCACAACAGCCAACGCCGGTCTCGCGACGAAGACGAAGCGAGAAGAAGGAACAACCAGCGTCGCAAGACTTGCCGTTCCCAACCAGGAACAGTCAACCAGTGGAACGAAGCAGAGAGAGAGAAGAGGTAAGCTTGGTGGCTACAAGAACGGAACCTGCTCTATTGAGCCAGCCCTCGTCCTATCACCCGAGCTCCTAGCGGTCCTAATGCCAAAGGACTTTAAAGTACTATCGTTGGACAAATACAATGGGTCTTTCGACCCCAATGATCATGTGGACGCCTTCCAGTCTCAGATGGATCTCACCGGTGCCGACGAAGCTTGTATGTGTTTGTCTTTCTCCACCACCTTCAGAGGCATAATCCGGACTTGGTACAAGAACCTTGCGCCGGGCTCCATCAAAAGTTGGGCGCAATTCGCAGACATGTTTACGGCCCACTTCATCACTAGTGAGAAGTGCCCGAAGTCATAGGAAAGCCTTCTGAACGTAGTGCAGAGGGAAGGAGAATCAATCCGGAGCTATATCAAGCGCTTCAACGAGACTTGTTTGCAGATACCGGACCTTGATCCAGCAGTGTGTCTTACTGTAGCTCGGAAGGGAATCACTCACAAGGAATTCAAGTGGCATGTCATAGCAAAGAAGCCAAAGAACATCACCAAGTTCCTCAAGTTGGCCGATCAGTTCATAAGCACTGAAGAAAAGATCAACCAGAAGACAAAAAATCAACAAGGTAAAAAGAGGAAGAGAGAAGATGAAGGAACAAGCAATAGCAAACAAAAAAGGAAAAAGAGCAAGTCCCGAGGAGAAGAAGCAAATCACCACGCTTGAGGAGTAAGTCCCCCTCTCGAAGCTACAGGTCGGGTCCGCGTTCCAGGACCCCCCTGTAGAAAGAACCAATTACACTCCCCTTAACACGAAGCGAGGAGATATCTTAATGGCCATCAAGGACTCCTCCATTGTCAGATGGCCACCTGGGCTACGTGCAGGAACCCAAATGTTTATTGCCACTTCCATCGAGACCATGGTCACAACACGGACAACTGCAGGAACCTCCGCAACGAGATCGAGGAACTCATCCGTCGCGGGTATTTGAAAAACTATTTTTTGCGTGAGGAGAAAGGGTAGGGGGACTGACAGGGAGATCGGAAGAAAGATGCCCCAGAGACCAGTAGGCAGAACGAGCAGCCACCTCGGCAGCTACTAGAAGAGAGACCAATCCGCAGTGTGATCAACATGATCACTAGTGAATCCATTGTAGCGGGGTGCACGGCAGCATCAGGGAAGACTTCAGTCCGGGAACTGGTGCACGGGGCAGAGAACCCACCAAAGCAACCTTGGATAGAAGATCCCATCTACTTTACCGAGGACGATGCTCGTGGGATTCAATACCCTCCTGACAATGCCCTTGTCGTGAAGCTCATCATCAATGATTTCGAAGTGAAGCAGATCTTGGTGGACTTAGGCAGTTCGGCTGACATCCTCTTCAAAGGGACCTTCGATAAGTTGCAACTGTAGCAAAGCAATTTGAAACCGGCAGATACCCCCCTAGTAGGGTTCAGCGGAGAAGAAGTCAAACTTCTCGATCAGATCACAGTACCAATGGAGGCGGGCATGTGGCCGAACATTGTGCGGTTCGAGCATACCTTCCTAGTGGTTGCGACTCCGTCCCCCTATAACGCGATCATAGGTTGGCCCATCACGCACTATTTACGTGTGATAATATCAACCTACTATGTGGCGATGAAGGTCCCGATGGATTACAGAGTAGGGGTTATACGAAGCGATCGGCTCGAGTCTCGTAAGTGCTACGTGGTGCTTTGAAGGGAAAAGTATAAATATAAATATGTAAAGTGTAAATAATACAAAATAATATAAAATATGAGGTTTTACACTCTATACTTTTGTATTTGTACTCAAGGTTCAAAGTATTGATACTAATAGATATATTGGTAGGACGTATCGACCTATATCGGTACTTTTTTATGTTTTATTTATTTTTTTAAAATTGGTTCAAAGGGATCGGTTTAAGCCCCGACTGCCCTCTGAACCGTGGTCTAACCCAATACAATCTCTATAAAAGCGTATCGGGAAGCTACCGGCACGATATATATCGGCCGATACAAGTCGATATGTATCGATGCTTTGAACCCTTGTTTGTACTCTTTCCGCAATGGACCTAAAATACAATTGTGGATGCAAATTCTTTAAATACTGAGTAGGTTACATCAATTTCTCATTTCAATATATAAAGCATCTAAACTGCGTTTGGGAGTGCTTTTCGTAGGGGTATTTTGTGTTTTTAATGTTGGAAAAGTCGAAGTCATTCAAAAAACCGTTAAAAAAAACTTGAACGGGCAACAACGCAGGAAAAAGAAAAACTCCATTTAGCTTCTTATGTTTGTTATAAGCTATTTAGAACAAAAAAGCTGATGACTCAACCAAATACTAAAAAGGTGCTTTTCTAAAAAGCCCGTAGAGCTTAAAATTCATTAAACTTTTCCTCATTGTTTCTGTCATATTTTCTAGCAAACAAAACACAATCTAAAATAAATAAATAAATAAAAGAAAAAGTTGGTAACAGACTATCGTTTACCCGGTTTGGGTATAATAGTTGAACCAATAAACCGATTAACTTTTTTGGTTCAATTTTTACGACCCGAATGATATAGCAAGCACTTAAATCATCGTGAATCAGTGTATTTTTTTCTTAAAAAGAAAAAATTACAGATAGGTACCCTATTCTCAATTTTTTAAGTACGACAATTAAGTACCCTAAACTTAAAAAAAAATCAACATTCTAGTCCTATGTTTTGTGCCATGGTTTTTAAAACAGGACCGGACCGGATGATTGGATCGGAAAAACTTTAATTTTATTTTTCTATCAGAACAGGCCAAGCATTCATTTTGAACCGGTAACCAGACCCCTGATAGGTTCGGTTTTAAAGACCATGTTATGTGCAGCATATGATGTCATATGAGACTTAAAATATTTCAAAATCTCAAAATTATTTTCCACTTATTTTAAATTCAAGCTAACGTCGTTTAACGTACTGGACTGGAGTGTTGATTTTTGAAAGTCTAAGGTATGTGATTGTTATAATAGAAACAGATAACCAAAATGAAGTCTCTCCAAAGGTTAAAGAGAGCTTCAATTAATTATATTCTTCTAATCCGTATGTAAGGAAGTTAAGCACTAAAACAGGTGGATGAACCAGCTCAGCACAAAACCATCGAATCTATGACAGCATGTACAGTTGGGTCTGTTGATTAAGACTTAGCAGACTAGAACATGATCCCAGCTCAAATATGTGACTTGACAGAATATATAATATATAAATATATATTATATAAATATATACATATGTACGTGTAGTGTAAGGCTCCCATCCCAAACCAAATCAGGCTATCTGATCATCAAGGAGAAGTTGCGTACCAATTGTATATTTACTAGACAATAAGTTTTATACAGAGGTGTCAATTGGATTCCATTGGATCCAATCCAGTTCAGTTTAATGTGAGTCTATTATAAATGGATCAGGTCTAATTCAATTTAATGAATATTTTAGATCATTTTGGATCGGTTTAATTCATTATTTGGACCGCCAAATCTGTTCAAATTCGTTTTGATTTAGATTAGTTTTAATTCAAACCCAGTCCATTAATACATATTTTTATTTTATATTAATGGATCAGATATTGACTTAACCTATTTGTAAGTTGAGGTGAAAATAGTTTTATGGGGTGTTTATGTAAGAAGCACTCCATCCATAAATGCCCATGGAACCAAATACATGTTCAACAATCGTCAGTTTAGCGATTCAACAAATACTTCTTTTCCCAAATCTCAAAGCTAATCATTGCAAAAATGTTTTTTTTTTTTGAAAAAAGGATTTCCAAATACTATTTTCTTACGGATACCAATGTATGTATGGTAAATATCACATCAGCAAAAACGGAACGCTTGTAAAACACTCCCGTGCATGCCAAACGCCTACTGAATTAATTTGACTTCTGGTGCATGGAACCGGCGCAATGGGGCCTATTCAAATCAACGATGGGTCGCCATCTTCTGAATGCTTTAAAGCCCTAAAAGGGCCACGTCACACTCTAAAGGGTATATGCACTTCATGACCATGGCTGGTCAATGATGTTAGATCGATCAGTACCCAAATCGTCTCAGGAGACTCAGTACTGATCAGACGACATATTAATTACTTTGCTTTATTATTGGAGGTATAATTCCTTGACATTCTCTCATTTGCAACGTGGATTTTGACCCTTATACCGTGGTTTCTGATGATGATTCAGTTTATATATGGATGAAGATGGATGGTAGAGGAGAATAGATTCCCACACTTGGTCAACAGAATTTGAAAACGAAAGCTGAAAAAGCTTATTGTCTTATTTGTTCTGTTCTTGATACAAACGTAGCTAGATTTCGTTCGTTTACAGAACCAACCAAGAAACCAAAGAAATATTAACGGAGCAAAATCGTCCATGAAATTTAGAATATAGACTCAGACAAGAGAAAAAGGGAAAAACCCGTAATGAGCACTACTGGGTCCAATGGTGACAGCACTGCTCTCTGGTCTCTATTATATCCAAAGAGTTGTAATGAAGTGATGACGATATTCATATATATATTCTGTCGCCTTGGTCAGAAGGGTTGGACTTGATATATATAGGACACGCATGCGCTGCACGCGTAGACATTATACCCATCTCATCAAGCGAATGCGAATAAAATCGGATTCGTCAAATAAATCAGGCTTAGTATTAATTGAAAGTCGAAACATGTTTGATGGATTAATTATAGCCATATATATTTCCTCTTTGCAATAATAAAATTGTTCTTGTCTTGACATTTCCCTCTGAATCTCATTTTGGGCTACAACTATGATCATCAATATTTGATATGATAAGTGAATACGACTTAAATAGTGGATTTATTTAGCATAATTAATAAATGTTTTAATTCCAGGTTGATTCACTTAACTTGGAAATGGTAGATAAAAAACATAATGGGGTTATAAATAAAAGCATAAACATTGTTAAAAAAATTAAAAAGATAATTTGGAATAAAGCAATGCCAACAAAAAGTTAAGATCAGTCTTAAATTTGGGCTGGGCATGTAGGAGTTAACATCTGCACCCCATAAGGGGGCGCCCCACAACATACCACACCACATCCCCGCCATGTATTGAGAATATTCATCTCCCGATGATAGCATTAGAATTAATGATGTCATCATCAGGAGATGTTCCCAATACATGACAGGGATGTGCTGTGGGACGTTGTAGGGTGCATCCTTATGGGGCACAGATGTAAACTCAACATGTAAGGACAGAAAATGTTGACCCAATAGCTAAGATTGACACTCAGTCTCTCTAGATATGGAAGCATTGGATCAAACATATGTAACTGTAGGTGTAGGCTAGTGGACTTTATATGTACCTGCTCCATCTTTGGATGATCATGTCCAACCTGACGTATATATATATAAGTCTCACAGTACATCCCCACTGTGTATTGGGAATATTTCCCGATTCTGGTCTATCATCGGGAGATGTTCTCAATACATGGTGGGGATGTACTGTAAAACGTTGTGGGGTGCAGATGTGATCTCTTTCTCTCTCTATATATATATATATAACTTAATTAATGAGTTTAGGCCTAAAGCCTAGCTTGGCCATGATTACCCCTAATTGTGTCTCCATCTCTTTTTGGTTATTCCCCTTGCAATATGTAAAATGTAAAAAGAATAAGTGGATTTAATTAGTCAAAAGAGTATCCAGCAAGAGATATCTTAAATTTCATTCTTCTTAAATGGTATAGATCAATTAATAATGTGGTCCAGCTCTTTTCAAAATAAATAAATAAATAAAAAATAGCCCCTTTATTATATGGGTCAGTAACAAATACCCCCCCCCCCCCCTCTGTTAGCATTTTATCAATTAGCTTCATAAAAGATTCTCATTTGACTGCTTAAATCTTTTAAAACCTTAAAACTGCCCTTTTATTGGTTGCTCAAGTGATTTTACCCTTTCGCTTGTACTTTGATAACTCAATAATTCTTAAAAATATTGGTTCTCATGTAATTAAAATAGATGGCATGACATACATGTACATATGTACATAGGCTCTTCCTCTCTCACGACGGCAATAAAGATGCCTTCTTTAGCGATGGCATAAAAAAATGCAAATGAATTGTTTTTTGTTTCACTAGGGATTCTTCTTTGCCAATGAGATGACAACAAACTTCCAATAAAGAGCGATGTAGGGTTCTTGTCAAATGGTTGTTCGATGATATGTTGCGTAAGGGAATGGCTTTGCCCATTTTGGTCATTTTGAAAATTTCATTTCATGGCCTGGATTAAACAGCAAAAGGTCTTTGTCACAAATGAAAGTACGAAGAGGTATTTATCACTGGCTCCATAGGATAGGGGAGTCTTTATAATTTACCCAAAAATAAATAATAGTATATACTAAAGTTGGAATGTATCAACTGTATTTGTGCTAAATCCAACCAAGCTCAACATTTTGTTTGAAGATTTCTTATCCCCCACCTAGCAAGACATTCCCAAGGTTGGATTGATAATATTTAGTGGCTATTTGACATCACTTATTTTAAACACTTACTTGAATAAGTACTTAAAATAAGTGATGGGACCACACTACAAGTGGCAAATAAATACTTATTCATGTTTGGCGAAAAAGCCAAGAATAAATACTTATTTTGAAAATAAGTTGGCCTAAGGCTACTTATTTTAAGTACTTATAAAATAAATGTTTATTTCATTTTTGTGGGACAAAACTGTCACCATAAATTTTTAAAAATTCCATCGATTACCCTTGGCACTCTATCGCCTTCTCCATTTGCAGTTGAAGAGCTTCAACGGCGGTGGCCATGTCGAACAAGATGCCCAAATCACCGTTGAAGAAATGCGTCCATGCCAGACAAACTCTGCCTAGCAAAAGAGAGTAGAAAAACTTACAAGTTCCTCATCACAACTTGCCCACCTTCTCACTCTGTTGTCTCAACTTAGACGGGATCTGCTCCTCACACTTGGGTGCCTCACATGCACATCCACCGTGCATTGAGAACATCTCCCGTGAATAATAACTTGAAAGTATGGGAGATGTTCCCAATGCATAGTAGGATGTACGTGTGAGGCGTCCTCTGTGAGGAGCAGATCCGGTCTCGTCTCAACTATGCTTTTGGACAACTCAGACGAGAGTTTTTCTCTGATCGTGTTTCTGAGCAAACTTAATTGTAGTACCTCATTGTCGTTTTGTGCCCTATCTAGTGGCTATCGTCAAAACCGTCATTGCAAATTTGGGATATTTGCAAGTTTGGTCACCAATCACCATTGTCGAACTGACATCTTAATCCCTTTCCTCATCATCTTCATCTAATACAAGCCCATCGGGTGTGATGCCCAAAGTTGGTCAACAGTCGAGCAATGACCCATGTGATAGTATGTATGTATGTATGTATGTATGTATTGTTGTGTTGTTGTTGTTGTTGTTCTTATTATTATTATTATTATTATTATTATGCCCAGTCGGTGTGAACAATACTAAGGGGGTTAAGATGGATAGGTTATATGAACAATATGAATAATAAATGATGGATATGGAGTCAATGACAATAGGAACATGCAGATGAGTATATTATGCATAAAACATTGAAAATAAAGATCAAAAATTATTTTTTAATATAATGAAAACAGAAATTGAAATATTCTTTAATATTGATACTTACAGAGATATAGAACAAACAGGTAGATTCTTAACAGCACACAATCTTACAAAGCTCACCAATAGCACACTTTTAAGATCACTCGGAAAGAAAAACACTCAAACTATTACAAAGTACCTAGAACTTGGAGACTCCTGCACTTCAGAAAATTTTTTGCACACCTTCAACTAAGAGAAGAGCTTCTTATATAGAGGTTGCCGAGACTTCCAAGGAGAGCCAGCCTAGAGCCACTTTATTCAATCTTATCTCTAAGGACTCTATAATTGAGATGCCTTTTGACTTTTCTTATTGTGCATCTTAATTATTGAGATGCTATCTTATCTCCATCTTGTCCTATTAGGAACAGTTGTCGAAACTTTTACAATTTTGGATGAGATAGAATCTTCAAATAGTGTAATGTCCTTGGTGCGAGCTGAGAGAACGGACACTTTCAGTCTCGGGGTCCTTTGAGATCCCTTTGATTTTTTTCTTCATCTTTTCGGCCATACGAAGGGACATTTCTTCGAGCTCTACTGGATCCAGATTTGGGAATTCCGAAGCTTGTCCATGTAGGATTCAAGGATAGACTGAAAAATGTCGTCTTTTTCTGAGGTGGGTTTGAGAATTTCTGTGAGATCAAATTTATCCCACCACTTTATTTCAATTTTTCTCTCAATAGCAAATGCTCCGTATTTGTCCATGGGCTCCTGGCAAGGGAAAATGTCATCTGAAGCTTCCCAAGAAGTCCACCAAACATATGTCCAGTCGGGATATGGGCCTTGAAAATCTTCAGAGAAACGTATGAACCATGAATGTCTAAAGATGGGATTCTGCAACAGGAAGACTCTATACCAGGCGTCTTGATAATCCCAGTAGTTAAATATCTTGGGTCTTCTATCAATAGGCTTAGTAATGAATTTTGGCTTACTAGCATCACCCCAAGCAGATAAAGATATAAACTTGACTATTACTAACTTGGAATAAGCTAGTTCAGATTTATTTGGATCTCTGAAATAATGTTGAATTCGCGTAGTTCCAATATGGAGGATAATTTCTTCATAATATTTCTGGTCTTTATTTTGACCACAAATTGTGAAATGATGCCCGTCTAAGATGGAGAGGGCTAGGTGCTAAAGTGCTCCTTTTGGGATGACATGAGAGGAGACGGAGGCAGCTTCTTCTCGGGAGATGATTACCATGAAATCTGAAGAATTAGGAATATATTGGCTGGAATTAACCTCTTCCATAGCTAGAGATGGATCCCTGATTAGGGGAGATATTGATGGGGACTGATTAGTCCTAGAACTTGATCCGATCTCATAATTAGATCTTAGATTGAACTCATTAATTCTTTTAGAGTGCTTGGAATTAGGACTTATAAGAAGACGAATTCTTCTGTCGATCATCTTCAATTAGATAACCTTGCAAGAATTCCCTTGTTAGAAAATCTGGCGGAGCATTTTCTGATCCTTTAATATATTTAATATCAAAATCGAAAACCAATAAAATAACTTGCCATTTAGCAAAAATTTGCTTTGAAATCAGGTTTTTGACATCCTTTTCCAAAATTTCTTTGGCAGATTTACAATCAATTTGAAGGGTAAAATGTTAGTTTATAAAATCACTTTGGAATTTAGTGATGCAAAGAACTATGCTAAGCATTTCCTTTTTTACAGTGGAATATTTTTTCTGGGTATCATTCCAAGTTCCCGAGGTAAACCAGACATTCCAATTTCTAGTTGCTTATTAATATATAATATAAATTATTTAATAGTCCATGTGTGTCATGAGGGGTAGAGTTGTCATTTTTATCAAAATAGTTCAATATAATATTCAACATTAATATGCATTTGTTAAGTCAGGATATAATTGTCATTTAAAAAAATAAATACTTATTGGTTAAGTGGCTTACTAGACTGTACCCTGAATCAAGGTTCAAAATATCGATACCCCCGATACGCCGGTATGGGCGTATCGGGTGAATCGATACAGCTTTTTAGTGTTTTTTTATTATTATTTTTCTTTTTTTTTTTGCTACTGGTTCAGGGGAGCCTGTTTAGGCCTCCTCCACACCCTGAACTGATCAAACCCCCGATACACCCACTGTAGGGGCATATCGGAGGGGTCTCGGAATGATACGTATCGATCAATACTTTGAACCTTGCCCCGAATAAGTATTTAAACTAAATATAAATGGTTTAGAAAAGAAGTCCCCAAACACCAATAAGTATTTATTCAAATAAGTACTAATAAAATAAATACTTATTTCTCAAACCACTTATTCGCCAAACATACTTTAATCCAACAAAATAAAGTTCGGTTGTTTGGGGATAGATTCAAATTTGCCCTCTCCTATTGAAAGGGCCCATTATGCTTGAAAGCCCAAAAGGGATGGAGACACAAGCTTTTTCTTTGGGTTCATGGGACTACACGATGCAGGCACACAAATTTTTGTGTGCACAAAACATCGGAAACAATCGAAGCGAAAAAAGGAGAGTTGTGATGGGGCGAGTCATTCCAATAAGCTGACTGATCGGCTTTTCAACTACAATCGAAGTTGGACCCAATATGTTAGGGATTGTTCAGTACTGTGCCCATTTCGTAAATAGTGTGCACATTTTTTTTTTTTTTGGTTACGTTCGACACTACTGTGGAAAGAACGTTTGTTTGAACATAGCTCAGTTCGGTTTAGTTTATTTAAAAATTGTCTAACAGAACGTCTATACTACAGTGCAAAACACTTCAACAGAATGAAGCGTGGTTGTGGGATGGTTTCAACTTTCAACCATATCACAGTACGGCCCAATGGACTGGAACAACCCACAGTATCGAACATTTAGTAATTAATGGCATCTAAATGGGATTTGGCTACCCCTAATCCATAAACGTCCACAATTAAGGTGGTATTAGTTTGTTGTTTAAAAAATAAAACATTACCCTTTTTTTAAAATGAAACAATACAAAAGATGACATGCTGTTTTGTTCAAGGTTCTCTTTTGAACTACAATATTTGAGTAAGCAAAGTTCGTGTGGTTGTTAATGGGAGCCCAAAAAAAATACCAAGGAATAACTCTTATACCTACCAATTTTTTTATATAAATACTAAACCATCCCTTTCACCTAGGGATGCCAATTGCACTGGATTTGGTCCAATCCAATATTGGTCCACTTACAAAGAAATTGGACCCAATCCAGTCCAAACTCATACAAATCAAATCCAATCCCGTCTAATTAAAATGCAAATAGAGCAGATTGGGTCCAATACAATCCAAAGTGAATCAAACACCAAAATATCATGAGAAACCCAGAAAATATATAGAAAACTACCACAAGACCTGCTACAATCCAATCCAAACAAATTAAAATGCAAATGGACCGGATTGGATCATCCGAATGAAACACCAAAATTAGATGAAAACAAAAAAAAAATATTTAAAAAATACAAAAATATATGCTCCAATCCAATCCAATTAAGATGGAAATGGACTGGATTGAGTCCAATCCAAGTACAGTTCATCCTTTTTAACAAAAAAAACTCATCAATAAGACAACTTTCTCCCAATTTTTGCAGTATTCCAAGCTGCTGGAAAACTCTCCATGTTGTCATAACATTTAGACGTTGAATCTATTACCCTGCAAGATGAAAACCAGATTCAAGTGATTCTCTCCCTCCTACAATACAAACCATTCACCTTTCAAAAAGAAATAACACAAGTAAAAGGATTAGGTGAAACCCACCACAACAGAGGATCCTTCAGAAGGGAGATCACGATTATCTTCCTGCTACTAGTAATAGCAAATGACACAGATATTTGAACATGAGCATTAACCATAAAAAATGAAGTCTGAAATAACAACAATGGATCAAGTGGAGGAACTAAGGGTCCGTCTGATTCGCAGTCAGAATCGGAACCATAATGGTCTTTCCCATAGTCTGTTTGGTTCAGACAGGAATCCGAATGGGAATTGGAATCAGCTGGAATGAGATTTCATTCGGGAGGGGGAGGGAATGACCATTCCCTCAAATGAGGGAATGCCATTCCACCAAGAATGGAAATTCCAATTCTGCCCAACCAAACACTTGGAATGGCCCATTCCAATTCCGATTCCAGACTCCTATTCCCGAAAACCAAACGGGACCTAAGGCTTTTTCTGATGCTAGTTAGATCCTGTCAAAGATAACTAGGAGTGATCCATAAATTAAGACATAAAAGGAAGAACAAGCCTTGATAATAAAGAAAGAACAAAAAAAAAAATCACAAGAAAGAACAGTGGCATTCGGAGAGGAAGGTGATAAAACTCAGACTACATGTTCGTATAAGTTCATATCAGAAGAAAGAGAAGAGAGAGAGAAGGAGAAGAGAGAGAGGAGAAGGAGAAAAGGTTACAGCCGAACTAGAGAGAAAAATTCAAATCCCTCTAGTCGGCCTTTCTTTTATTTATACTCTTCTAAGGTATACAAGAATTACCATTGTGCCCTCACTTAAGTGAGAGCCACATCAACTGAACAATACATATATAACTAAACATAAAATGACTATACTACCCTTGTACAGTTGGCTCTAACACTCCCCCTCAAGCTGGTGAGTATATGTCATATAGTCCCAGCTTGTTACATATGTAGTTCACTCTTCCCCGATTCAACCCTTTGGTAAACAAATCTGCCCATTGATTTCCTGTATTCACATATGCTGTACTTATCACTCCACTAAGCACCTTCTCACATACAAAGTGGCAATCCACTTCTATGTGCTTCGTCCTTTCATGAAACATTGGATTAGAAGAGATATGAACTGTAGCTTGATTATCACAGTATAACTCCATAGGAGTGTCAATCGAGTATCCCATCTCCTCTAGTAGATGCTTCAACCACACTAGTTTGCATGTTGTGTGTGTCATAGCCCTATATTCAGCCTCTGCACTACTTCTTGCTACCACTGTCTACTTCTTACTCTTCCATGTCACTAATTTCCCACCAAGAAAAGTTCAATACCTTGTAGTGGACCTTCTGTCAGATATGGACCTGGCCCAATCAGCATCCATGTCTCCCTCTATCTCAAGATTTCCTCCACTCTTATACAACAAACCACAACCTAGAGCACCCTTCAAATACCTCACAATCCTTAGGACTGCCTCCTAGTGTGGGATTCGAGGGTTCTGCATAAACTGACTCACTACATTGACCGCAAATGAGATATCAGGTCGAGTGATGGTTAGGTAATTAAGCTTACCCACCAACCTTCTATACCTTCCCGGATCCTTAAACTCCTCACATGTATCACTACCCAATTTAACATTCAGTTCCATAGGTGTTTCAGCTGGTCTGGCACCCAACAACCCTATTTCTTCTAGCAGATCAAGAACATATTTCCTCTAGCACAGATTAATACCATTCTTGGACCTCGCAACCTCTACCCCTAGGAAGTATCTTAATTTGCCAAGATCCTTTTTCTGAAAGTGATCATGCAAGCAAGTCTTCAACCTATCAATTCCTGGTCTATCACTGCCTGTGATAACAATGCCATCTACATATACCACCAAGAGAATCTTCCCAACATTTGATTCATAGCTGAATACGGAATGGTCAACCTGACACTGTTTCATTCCAAACTTCTTCACCACTTCGCTAAATCTCACAAACCATGCACGAGGAGATTGTTTAAGTCCATAAATATCCTTCTTAAGTCTACATACCTTCTCACCCTCCCCCCGAGCAACAAACCCAGGTGGTTGCTCCTTGTACACCTCCTAAAGAAAATCACCATGTAAAAAAACATTCTTGATGTCAAGCTGAAACAAGGGCCAATCAAACATAGCAGCAAGAGAACTCAGAACACGAACTGACCCAATTTTGGCAACCGGAAAGGTGTCTATGTAATCAATACCATACTGCTGTGAATAACCTTTGGCAACTAACCGAGCTTTCAACCGTTCAACACTCCCATCAGGTAAGTATTTAACCGTGTACACCCACTTACAGCCGATAACATGCTTACCAGGAGTTCTTCTTCCATTGCTTGGCTCCACCCTAGAGAAGTGAGGGCTTCCTGGACATCCTTGGGAACAGAGACAGAGGATAACATAGAAACAAACTGTCGATGGGAAGCCGAAAGGAAAGATAAAGAAACATAATTGGAAATGGGGTGGAGAGTGCAACTGTGTTAACCTTTCCGCAAAGCAATAGGAAGATCAAGGTCAGAACTTGGGGTGGGATCAACTGCCAGATCTGTCGACGGTGACGAAGCTGGGGGAGGAGCCGGTGATTAAGCTGGTGGTCCTCTCTCAAGTAGCTACACTGGAGGCAAAGACTGGGTCACAACTGGAACAAGAGGAACGGGAAAAGTATCCGACCTGGAGAAGAGAGGAACAGACTCAAAAAATGTAACATCAAAACACACAAAAGAACGCCGATAACGGGGATTATAACACCTATACCCTTTTTGAGTCCTGGAATAGCCAAGAAAGACACATTTAGTGGATCTATCATCTAACTTGTCCACTCCAGGCCCAAGATTATGAACAAAACACACACATCCAAAAAACTCTAGGAGTAAGGGAAAAATGAGACAACATGGGAAAGAAAACAGAGAAATGGGACTGACCTTCAAGGATAGACATGGGCATGCGGTTAATAACAAAGTAGGATGTAAGTACAGCGTCACTCCAAAAGGTGACGGTTCTTTCTTTCAGCCACCCCATTTTGTTGAGGGGTGTAAGTACATGAGGTTTGATGGATAATGCAATGTTGTTCCAAATATTCTTGAAAGGGTGTCGAGAAATACTCACGGCCATTATCAGAACGAAGAATTTTATATGTACACCAAATTGATTGTGAATTTCAGCATAAAATTTCTAGAAGATAGAAAACAATTCACTCTTTTCTTTCACAAGGTAAACTCATGTCATCCTTGAATAATCATCAACAAAAATTACAAAGTACTTGTAACCATTATAAGACACTACTCTGTTTGGACCCCAGATGTCTGAATGGACTAAAGAAAAAAGACTCGATGTACGACTATCAACTCTAGGACTAAAGGAGACATGATGTTTCCCAAACTGACACGACTCACAATGTAAATTAGAAAAGATGACTCAACGATGGAACAAGTAACTGAAGAGCTCTAAGCGACGAATGACCAAGTCTGCAGTGCCACTGATGAGGGGAGAGAGATGACTGAAGAGTTGTTGTCGAACCACCTCCATCAAGGTAATACAGTCCACCAGCTTCATGCCCTCCACCGATCTTCATCTCCGTCTTGAGATCCTGAAACACACAAGAGGAAGGGTAAAAAGTTATTGAGCAATTAAGAGACTTTGTCAATTTACTAACAGACATCAAGTTAAAGGGAAACTTGGGAACATATAAAACTAAGGAGAGGGATAATGAATCTGTGTCAACATTACCAACACCACGTATGACTGATGTAGAGCCATTGGCAAGAGTAACAGATTGGGAATTGGAGGACGGAAAAATGGATGAAACACACCTGGAGTTCCAGTCATATGATCGGAAGCTCCAAAATCTATAATCCAACGGGAAGGTGTGGATGCCAGACAAGCCATACCTGTGTGTGCAAGGGTAGTCGTGTTCTGTTGAGATGTACCCTGAATGAACCGCTCATACTCATCTCGTGAAACACTCACCATCTCCTTTCTGGAAGTATCTATAGATGTAGTGGGGATCTGATCAGTAACTTGAGATTCTTGTCTTGAGCTACCACCATTTACAGTTGCATGATTTGCCCAAGTTGAAGGTGGGCCATGTAGATCATAGCAAAAGTTGATAGTATGTCCCTTCATACCATAATGAGTACACCTTCTCTAATTATTACCACGTCCCCTACCACGGGCTCCCCCTAAGTCTCATTCTCCAACATGACCACCACCACAATTATACATGCCACTACCACCACGACCATACATGGGTCCACCACCACTACCACGACCATGCTGACCTCCTCTACCACCACAACCTCCCCCTCTCGTAACTGCAAATGCAGACCTATCTAACATAGTGGAAGTCTCTGTGGATCCAACTGAAATCCTCCGAAGACGAGCAAACACTTCCTCAAGAGAGGGAAGAGTCGATCCACCTAGTATCTGTGCCCTTACGGGTTCATACTCAGACTTCAGCCCTACTAAAAATCTGGTCACATTCAACTGCTCTCTCTGTTGTAGCTGAATTTTTTACATCAAGTGTAAGAGGATGATAAACATTCAACTCATTTCATAAATTTCTCATACTGGCATAACAATCCTCAAGACTCTGATTCCCTTGTTGTAGATTGAAGTACTCTTGGTACAGTTGGCAAACCCTAGTAGTGTTATCTTATCCAGAATATAATTTCCTTGCATGATCCCAGACTTCCTTGGTTGTATCTAAAAACATGAAGTTCACACTAATTTTGGACTCTATGCCGTTCCATAGCCAAGTCATAATTTGAGCATCCTCCTGCTCCCATTCATCATATCCCGAAGAATCAATTGGGGGTTTATCTTCCCTCACATGTTTCACTTTCTTTTTGGCTTTCAGGAAAACTTCAACAAACTTAGCCCAAGGGACATAATTCTCATCATTCAATTTTATAGGGGTCATATGCACATTCAAATACTCAGAAGGCACCATCACACTTGATTTGTATTCATTGTTGTCTCCCATGACTGCACAAGAAAACAATGGGAAGTTGTAGCACTAAATTGTTACTCTACTGCCCTAATAAATCACTACACTCCACACGAATGATTGAACACCACTAGGGTTCCTAGTACCAAGTTTCAGCAACAACACTCACAACTATTCACCACTATTTCAGCAACAATATTCACAACTGTTCACCACTTTTAGCAACAGCACTATTGTTGTCGTCTACTGTCAGCACTAGAAACCCTCACAACACACCTCACGAATAGGATATTCAGTTCTGCAACATATAAAAAAAACTTGCTACATACCACATCTTAGTTCGAAGATCATGTACTTGTCGAGTAGAGGGTAACAAGTCTGCACTGTCACCATCACAAAACCAGCCCTCTTCGAATTGCAAGTAGAGGGTTTTCTACCAACCACACAAAACCACAATGACTGCACTCATTGGAGGCATGGGAACCCCCAGAAGGAGAAAAAGACCAGTCCTTTTCTTTCTTTCTGGAAAACTCTCTAGGTAACAATGAGAATTTTGCAAAACCCTAGAAAGGAATGCGCAAAACAGAGAGAAAAGGAGACAACTGATCTGAACTGATTATCGTGGCTCTGATACCATGATAAAACTCAGACTAGATGTTCGTATAAGTTCAGATCAGAAGAAAGAGAAGGAGAAGGAGAAAAGGTTACAGCCGAACTAGAGAGAAAAATACAAATCCCTCTAGTCGGCCCTTCTTTTATTTATACTCTTCTAAGGTATACAAGAATTACTATTGTGCCCTCACTTAAGTGAGAGCCACATCAGCTGAACAATACATATATAACTAAACATAAAAGGACTATACTACCCTTGTACAGCCGGCTCTAACAGAAGGCTCCCAAGTGCACATGCATGGAAAGGAATAGGGAGAAACATGAGCATATCCATTCAAAAGAAAAAGAAGAAAGAGGAGATTCAAAGTCAAGGATTTTATGCTCATCTTAGAGTCCCTCTGATCAGGACTATAAAGAAAAGTTGCAGACTTCCAAGCATATGCCCCTCACAAGGGTAGATGAAGCTAGAGAGGTGCTGGCAGAGAACTTGGACTTGAAAGAATGATAGCCAAAATTGTGGATATATAGTAAGAAGTCAGATATGTTCTCCCTAGGGAATCACATGCTGCCCACCATCTGTATAATTATTAGAAGCAAGGTATGCAATTTCCTGAAACTTTTTTATTGATATAACACCCCTGCAATTGCCAATATTTTTTTATAAGGAAAAGAAATTTTATTAAAATAGATACGTCATTACATTATACATTCTATACTGAGACCAAGTCAGCTAAATAGAACTCAAATATAAGCTAAAGTTTCACATATTTCCTAACAAATTTCTCATTTTTGAAGAATCAAAATTTAAATTGCAAATGCAAACCTTAATTAGATGAAAGTGAATGTTAGGTTTTAAGTCATAGTCAATGTGCTTAATTGGTCCCATTAAGCCAAGAAAGAGAAGCGGTTAATAACAAGGTTTAAAATGTCGATGTCGATGGAAATATTGGTCATCCAAATATAAGAAACATGTCGGAAATGTCGGAAATATCGTATGGAAATATTGTAAAAATTATAGACATGGTAGAAACATTTTAAAATATGCAACATATACAAAGATATTTTATGAAATGATAAAAGAAGCATAGGAACACCTTTTTAAATTATTATCTTGTTGCAAATCATTAAACAAAGCTAAGAAACTAAGGTTATAGACAAAAGAATACGTTCTGAAGTTGCTCTATAAACTTTAAGATTCAGAGCTTCATGATAAAAAGAGTTAAAGCAAAATTTTAACTCATAGAAAATGTAATTGATTGTAATAGATCAACCAAATAATCTATTACACAAACAAAAAACTAATATTTAACTTCATGTTTGAAATGAATATTGAGCTAGCTCAAAGTGGTAATCATGTAAGTTAGGTGGACAATAAAATTGTTACTTAACATATTTACAATATTGTACCAACTTATGTTATAATACTATCTCTTGGACTCCACATAGTATTGGTAGTGTTCACTGGGAAATATGTTGATTCCAGTAAAGTTTCATGTCGCTACCCATGGAAGTGGAAATGGAAATATGTTGTGGAAACTATTTGTTGTACTCCACATAGTGTTGGTAGTGTTCATTGGGGAAATGTCGATTCCAATAAAATTTCGTGTCGCTACCCATGGAAATGGAAATATGTCGTGGAAATATTAGGGAAATTAGGGACATTTTAAACCATGGTTAATAAACATATGGCAACACCAACAAGAGACAGAGAATAGAAGAGGTTAATGCGAATATTGATCATTTTAACATCTGTCATAATGCTTTAACCACTCTACAACACTCTTGCTCAATTAACTCCTGCCTCACTATGATACAAACAACGAGTTTAATATTAAAATTAAAGAATGTTTATGGGAAGGTTAAGTTTGAATTTTGGCATAAGAGAAACAGTTTTCAAATCAGAGTATATACGATGTGGGAAGGTTCATTGTCTTTTACTTTCTTACAATTCTGCTATAGAATAACCTCAATATTGGACCTCACGTTCCCTCCAAAAAATATGGATTTTCCTCCAGATATTCAGATCATTAGTCTATAGGTGATATAAATCAATAATAACGTTTTACCAGAAAAGAAAAATTAAATTATCACAATTAAAGAAATAAATATTTTCATGGTTTTGTACTTATATTCATACCTATTTTCCTCTGATAAGTTGATTGTTCTTCCTGGGAAATTGAAGCTGCCTATTAATTATCATCTAGTACGAGTTAAA
The DNA here is from genome assembly GCF_000365185.1 of Nelumbo nucifera. The sequence continues at coordinate 5,733,711 of NW_010729085.1, read as the reverse complement.
TTTTGAAATATTGAATCCACAAAGCTGAAATTTTGAAAAAGTAATGTTTAAAGGGGATGAGAAAAGAGAAACCTCCCTCAACATCTAAGAATCCATAATTGACACTGGGCCTATTATGATCAGATACAGATCAACATTGGACCTGATAATCAGATGATATTTGACAAACAACCAATTGACTGATTCCTATTATTGTATGGATAAAGTAGCCAAAAGCACAACTCAGATGGTTATAATCATCAGAGCACATTGATTGTCAACCTAGGATATATCCTGGTATGAACTGCATGAAGGACTCATCATCAGCGAGAGAAGCTTAAAACACTAGTTTGAACAAATAAAAAAGGCCTACCCCATGTGGATCTGGGATTCCATGCGAATGACCTTCACTACCTTTCCTCACATCCTACCCCAAAAATCAAATTTCATAGTTCAGCATCCTGCTGTGGTACCCAGATACAATTCTGGGAGAACTTTTTCCACATGAGAGTTCTACTGAAAACAAACTGTTATGTGCCTTGGGAGAACTCACCCCTAAAAGATAGCTGTTAGAGGGAGGGAACCCAAGCACATATATACTCCACAACAGCATCCCATTCTACCAACATGGGACAAATAGGTCGTAACATTCCACCATGCTCCGCAGTCCCGGCGCCCACGCAGGCTGGCTTTGCACTAGTCCACCTAGTCCCGGCCAAACACTGCAATACCGACGTCACCACCTGCGCCGCACGATTGCAACTGGGAGGCATAGTGTAGGCTCTCATACCATTTGTTATGTGCCTTAGGAGAACTCACCTCTAAAAGCTAGCTGTTAGAGGGAGGGAACCCAAGCACATAATATACCCCACAACAGCATCCCATACTACTGATGTGGGATACCTCACATTAGCATCCCATACTACCAACATGGGACAAATGGATTGTAACATAAACATTTTTACAGTATACAGGCACCCATTTATGAACTTACCACATTACCTCAAGCTATTTGTCCCTTCACAAATATCTTTTTCATTAATTATTGAAGAAAAAACCTTTCAAAACTCCTAAAGATTGTTGCAAATCCATTTTACCCACAAGAAAAGTCTAAAAATTCCCTGCTTAATAATATAAATTTTAATTAACGTGTTGACCCTGATTTAAAGGTGTTGCATGCATATATAAACATAGGGAAATTTATTTAAAACTTCCTCTCAAGCCTCAGCTATCTAATAATAACTAAGAAATAGAAAATAGAACTGTAATATCCCTCCCAAGTCCCAGATAGTTGGAACCATCATTGGGTAATAACCCTTTTTCCCCCTCTGTCAGTAGAACAGTCAAGGAAAAGTTCACCTTGCAGTAAACTGGAAGAGGATGTAGAATACTCATATTGCAATTCAATCTTAAGGGGGAAGCCGTTGAGAAACCTCTCATAGGGTGATAATCCAGGGAAACCCAAAGAGTCCTCACAAGAACTGAAAGACCAAAAATGCAAAACATTCATTAGACGACAGAACAACTCACTTCGGTGTTTGAATGGCATCTAGAAAGGCCATTATCCAATGTTGGTCCTAGCTATCTGGGGTCATGGGAGGGGTAGACTGAATACAGTCCAAAACTTTGGCATTTTTTCCTTTTCTGTTAATAAGAAAATGAAACCTGATCATCTAACTTTAAGGCCTAAGAAATTTTCTAAGCCATTCATATAGCATGGTTTAAGTAAGAAAAATAATAGGAATGACTAAAAATCATGGTGCAGGCATGTCATTGGGTCATCAAGTCCCAACTCCCAGGCCAAACCATGGAACTCACCAGTGCTGTCAGCTGTGACCATCATCACAGGATATTCTCACAATTGACAACAAGACATGGAACTCACAAGTGCTTTTAGTTGGGTTACTCGTTTTTCTATGTTGAACTCAAAATATGGTCCCTCTAAAACACATGTTTCCATTGTTGAATCCAAATTCTAATGCACATTAGATGAGCAAAAGGACTCCACATAACAAACATTCACAATGCAAAACAATACCTTTGCAGACATTCACCCAAACGGCCAAACCTTCAACCCTCTACCCAAGAAAAGAGTTTTAACTCATTTACATACACCAAATACTTTACATAGTGGCAAACAAAAAACTAGATCCACTACATAAACAAACATCAAAGCCAATACTTCTAGTCAATAAACAAGTTCAATGATCCAACCTCCCGTCCATCAGATTCAATCATTGAAGCTCCAAAGTCATTAAATCAAATATGGAGAGCTATTCTATAGCCGTTATTCTGCTATAGAATAGCAGTTGTGAGGAAGTTGAGCAATGTTTGTCAGAACTTCCATACTTTTTGGTCTATGTAGCACCTAATTGACTTAAAAATAATAAAAATATACATACAACTCAATGCAACTTTACAATTTCACATGAAAATGGCCATGATACCAAACATACACTTTACCTTTGAACATATGTAAATGTTAACCAAATCTATCTTCTTTAAGTCAAAATAAAATGAAAGTGTCTTGCATATGCATCACCAAGTGTCCCACCCCAACCCAACACCCTCCAAATGAAAAACCAAATAAATAAATAATGCCACTAATCACGTATTATTCAACAATTTCTATCTATTGAAGTTTTTAAAAGTAGACATCAAACTTTGGATTATAGCACCCTCTAATCCGGACCCAAGTGCCCTCAACATGGGTAAATCACTTCCCCATCGGCTTAATCATGTCAGTAAGCGCACTCTCCTTCTCGACTCTCTTTACCCAGATAACTATTAGCGTACAAGAACACTAGAAGCATGCTCAAGGAAACACTTGCCCGGATAAACGCACTTATGCAGGTAAGTAAAAACAAAATGGGGCCTTAATAGGAGATGTTTAAGGGTTAGGATAAAACTGAGAGTAAGTCTTAATATTCATAAGAAACCTCGGGGAGGTCTAAAGACTTCCACCAAAAATATTATGATTGGAGCTTTATTTGTCTGTGAGACACCATATAACTGTCGTATCATGTTGATATCAAACAACATTTTCTGGGTTAGAACACCATAAATTAATGTGTTAAAAAATAGCAATAATAGGATTAAAACTATCAACAATGTTTTCAGGAACCATGGATTAAAACCGGCAACAACAAGATATTTCATCCTGGAACCAGCTAGAAAATGGAAGCAAACATGAAACAAAAAACACCCTTAATCTTTTCTACATCTTATTATCCCTGGTAGTAGAGCTTGATAACCTTTTGACTTGGTAGATAGGAGTAGGATTGAATTGAACAATGCCCATATTCCATGAAAATCAAATCTGCATTCATGGCAAGTTAAACACCTACAAGAGGACCCGGATCATTGGCCCATATTCCATGATAAGCTTTTGGCTTCTAGAGCTCTCCCAAGGGTGACCTCGGATCATTGGCCCATAGTGATTTGTAAGGAGGAAAGAAAGAGTGGAGGACCCGCCCCATTTAGATTTGAAAATATGTGGTTACTCCACCCTGGGTTAAACAATAAAGTAAGGGAGTGGTGGTATGACTGTAACCCAACGGTGGATTGGGAGGGGATAAGATTCCATAACAAACTACAATCTGTGAAAGCAAAGGCCAGGGAGTGGAATCTTTTGGAGTTTGGGAGGTTAGAAAAAAGAAAGAAAACGCTGATGGACCAACTTGAAAAACATTGACTCTAAAGAAGAAAGGGGAGAATTTGGAGAGGAAGATAAGGAACTCAGGAGAAGCTTGAGAAGACAGTTAGAGGATTGCCTGCATAAGGAGGAAATAAGCTGGAGGCAAAAATCTCGATGTAAATGGTTGCAGGAGGGAGACAGAAACACTAGGTATTTTCACTCTTTGGCGGATGGAAGGAGAAGGAGGAACTTTATCTCCAAATTGGTAGTAGGTGGAGTTGAGTTAACACAACAAGAAGAGATAGTCAGGGCTTGTGTGGAGCACTTTAAATCCATTCTAAGAAGGACGGTAAGTAGAAGGATGTGGGTAGAAAGTTTGGATTGGCCAGATGTAGGGGTGGAGAACAGGAGAAGGTTGGAAAGAAGATTTGATTTGGAAGAGATTAAGGAGGTTGTGTTTTCTATGGATAGAATAAAAGCTCCAGGGGCGGATGGGTTCACAATGGCTTTTTATCAGGACTGTTGGGATATTTTGAAAGATGATCTTTTGCTTGTATTTGAGGAGTTTTTCAGGAGAGGAATTATCAATCTGGGTGTGAACTCTACATTTATAGTTTTGATTCCAAAAAAGAAAGATGCCTACCACCCGAAGGACTTTAGGCCAATTAGCTTGATTAATAGCCTGTACAAGATCATTGCTAAGGTGTTGTCATTGAGGTTGAAGGAGGTTTTGCCAGACATCATTGCACAAAATCAAGGAGCTTTTGTAAGTGGAAGACAAATCATTGATCAAATCTTAATTGCTAATGAGATTGTGGAGAACTTTAAGAAGGCTAAAAAGAAGGGAGTGGTCTATAAGTTGGACTTGGAACAGGCTTATGAATCAAATTTGGGTTTGGTGGTAGATGGTGCAATTGAATCATGGGTTGTGTCTGGAATTGTCATTATTCAGTGCTAGTAAATGGGACAGTGGTAGAGTTCTTTCCAGCCATTAGGGGTATAAGACAAGGAGAACCTCTCTCTCCTTTCTTGTTCATACTAATTGCGAACGTCCTACGGAAATTGATTCACAGAGCATACTCGAGGGGTCTCATTAGAGGTTGGAGAGTCGGGAGGATGGAAACCCCCCTCACTCACTTGCAATTTGTTGATGACACAATTCTATTCTGTGAAGGTGGCAATGTGAGCTTTATCAAGAACTTGAAGTTGGTGATACGACTGTTTGAGCAAATGTGTAACTTGAAGGTGAACTTTGGGAAAAGTTGTGTAGCAGGGGTGAATATGGAGGAGGGAGAGATCAAGGAGAGTGCAGAAGTGTTGGGGTGTGAAGTGTCGGGGTGGCCATTGAATTACTTAGGGTTACCATTAGGAGACAACCCTATGAGGGAGAGCTTTTGGAACCCGATGGTGGAAAGGTTTCAAAAAAGATTTGTCTCTTGGAAAAAGAATTACCTCTCTCTTGGTGGAAGAGTTACCCATCTACTTCCTATCTGTGTTCAAAACCCCAGTGAAGGTATCTAACAAGTTGGAGAAGTTGATGAGAAACTTCTTGTGGGAACCGGGAGAGGAGAAGAGGGATTATAGAGTCAGCTGGGAGGTAGTGTCCAGGAGTAAAATTTGTGGTGGTTTGGGGCTCGGGAATGTTAGAAGAAGGAATATGGCTCTTCTACGGAAGTGGTTGTGGAGGTTCCCCTTCGAAAAGGAGAAGCTATGAGCTAGAATAGTGGCAAGTATACATGGGTTGGAGCACAATGGTTGGGATGTTGGAATCAAGGCTAGGACCACAACCTTTTCTCCTTGGAAAGCCATTCACGATTTGCTTCCAGTATTCTCCCCCAATATCAGGTATGATCTGAATTCGATAACTCTATAAAATTCTGGGAACAAACTTGGGTGGGGAATGCCCCTCTAAAGGAATAGTTTCCTTCTTTGTATGATCTATATGATCTTAAAAATGAGCCAATTTCATCCTTCATTACCCCGTCCTCTTCCAATTCTGGGCTTCAGTGGAATTTGGGTTTCAGAAGGGCCTTGAAAGATTCAGACTTTGCTAATATTTCGAGCCTTCTTGAATTTCTTGATAATGTTGTCTTAGACCCCACAAGGGCGGACTCTAGAATTTGGACCCCTACCCCCACTGGCTTCTTTTCTTGTGCTTCCTTTTTCAAAGTCCTAAGCCCGTCCACCAGTATTGTAACCCCCCATTTCCCTGTTGATGAGGTATGGTACAGAGCAATCCCTCCTAGGGCTGGTAGTTTTTGTTGGGAAGCCTATCTAGAAAGATTCAACACTAGTGATCTACTCCAAAAGAAGTGACCCAATACTTGCTTGTCATCCCATTGGTGTGTTCTATGTAAAGCAGATGGGGAGACTGGTCACCTACTGGTGTCATGCCATTTTGCGAGATCAATTTGGGAATGGGCTTTTTCCCTCTTTGGGTGTAGATGGAACCCTCCATCAGATCTACAGGGCCTTTTTTCCCCTCCTGTCTTCAGGTGGCGTAGGAAAAGGAGAAGGACTATGTTATGGATGCCTTCCTCGGGAAGACGTACCATCGCCGCCGGCAGCAACAGGCCCCGGGCCCACCGCCAGCAGCAGCAAGGATCCAGTGAAGCTCATCCTACCCAGTTCGGCAACAGCAGCCTTATCTAGATTAG
>NW_010729085.1:5703336-5716369 GCF_000365185.1 Nelumbo nucifera | reverse complement strand
AACCTTGCTCGGATACCATGTAATCATTCATGGAGAGAGAGAGACGAGAGAGAGAAAGAGAAGAAGAGGAAGATATGATTGAGAGAAAAAGAAAAACCTCCTTCTGGCTGCCGCCAGTTCATTATTTATATTAACTTAATATAAAAAGAATGGAAATTACAAGTATGCCCCTGGCGGCACTCCCTAGAAACAAACTAATAAGAAAGAACGAAAATAACTAACTGACAGCATCTTAAGAGGACAACCTACTAACAGCAACTATAAAATAACAATTAAATAATCCTCACAACAAGTTACATCTGATCACTACCCTATACTATTAGGTTAAGAATTTCTAGGCTTTGGACCACGACCCTTTAGATTTGAGAACATGTGGCTGACTCATCCGGATTTTGAACGAAAGGTTGGTGAGTGGTGGAATGAAGAATTGAGAGGGGTAAAGTGGAAAGGTGTAAGGTTCCACAAAAAGTTGAAGAGATTGAGAGCTAGGATCAAGGAGTGGAATCGGGAGCATTTTGGAAGGGTAGAGGATCGAAAGAATATTTTGATGTCCAAGATTGATGAGTTAGACTCCAAAGAATCCCAGAGAAATATGAATGAGCAAGAAAGGATTTTGAGAAGTAGCTTAAAAAAGGAATTGGAAGAAGTTCTTCTTAGAGAGGAGATTTCCTGGAGGCAAAAGTCAAGACACAAATGGATCAAAGAAAGGAACGGCAATACAAAATTTTTCCATGCGTTGGCTAATGGGAGGAGAAGAAAAAACTTTGTGGCCAAATTAGAAGTGGATGGGGAGGAAGTCACAAATCAAGATGAGATAGCAAAAGTGTTTTTGGATCACTTTAAATCAATTGCAGGGAAGACATTGAATAATAGACTAAGGCTGGAAGGTCTAAATTGGCCCAGGCTGTCTGAAGAGCATGCAATCTGGTTAGAGAGAAGTTTTGAAGAAGAGGAAGTTAGGCATCCAGTGTTTTCAATGGACAGATCCAAAGCCCCTAGGCCAGATGGCTTCACCATGGCTTTTTATCAAGACTATTGGAATGTGGTAAGAGAAGACCTTTGTGCTGTGTTTAAAGAATTTGATGATAATAACAAAGTAAGCCCTGGAGTTAATGTTACTTTCATAGCTCTAATCCCTAAGAAGAAACAAGCAAAAAAATCCTAAAGATTTTAGGTCAATCAGTTTGGTTAATAGCATTCACAAAATCCTGGCTAAAGGGTTATCCTTGAGGATTAAAGTAGTGCTACCCTCCATCATTAGTCAAGCCCATGGAGCATTCATGCAAGGGAGACAAATAACAGATCAAATTCTAATAGCTAATGAATGTGTGGAGGATATGAGAGTCCGAAAAGTAAGGTTTTGTTTGTAAGCTGGATTTAGAAAAGGCCTATGATCTTGTGGATTGGAGTTTCTTATTAGAAGTCCTAGAGTGTTGAGTTTGGAGTTAGATGGTGTAATTGGATAAAGGGCTGTATAAGTTCTTGCCACTTTTCGATCTTGGTTAATGGGGTAGTCAAGGATTTCTTCCCAGCTTTTAGAGGGTTAAGGCAAGGTGACCCCCTTTCCTTTTAATCCTAGTTATAGATGTTTTCAGTAGTTTGATCTCTAAGGCAGACATGGAAGGTGTAGTGAGAGATTGGAGGATAGGAAGGAACGGGATTAGAGTGACCCATTTACAGTTTGTTGATGACCTAATAATCTTTTGTGAAGGGGGTGATAGGAGAATAGTAAGTAATCTCAAATCTTTGATAAAGCGATGTGAGAGAGTATCAAATCTCAAAATAAACATGGAAAAGAGCTGTGTGGTAGGTGTGCATCCGGATGAGAGGACTATTGAGTCGGTGGTTGAGTATCTAGGTTGTCCCATTTCCTCTTGGCCCTTACAGTATTTAGGTCTTCCTCTAGGAGCCAACCCTAATGAGAGCACCTTTTGGGCCCCAGTTCTAGAAAAGTTTGAGAAAAGGTTAGCCTCGTGGAAAAGGAGCTATATTTCTTTAAGGGGTAGAGTTATTTTACTGAGAACTTCCTTAGCAAATCTGCCAATTTATTACTTCTTTGTGTTTAGGATTCCTATTAGAGAGGCCAAGAAATTAAGAAATTAATGAGAAATTTTCTTTGGGAGCCAAAGGAGGAAAAAAATGATCACTTAATAAATTGGGGAATAGTGTGTAAGAGGAAAGAGGAAGGTGGGTTGGGACTGGGGAACTTAGTTTTGAAGAATAAAGCACTCCTAGGAAAATGGTTGTAGAGATGGCCCTTAGAACAGGAGAGACTTTGGCATGAGGTGATAGATAGTATACATGGCAATTCGGGAAATGGATGGGATGTTGGTATATCATGTCGAGCCACATTGGCAACTCCTTGGAAAGCAATTCAGAGTATTCTTCCTTTTTCCTCAACTGTATCAGGTATGATGTCAATTCTGGTACTTCTGTTTTGTTCTGGGAAGACATCTGGGTGGGCAATTCTGCCCTTAAGGGCAGTTTCCCTTCTCTTTATTCCCTTTCTTGCTACAAGGGTAAAACAATCTCTCACTTTCTTCCAACATCTGCTTCTCCATCTTCTCTGAATTGGGACTTTGGGTTTCGTAGGGGCTTGAGGGATCATGAACTCTCCTGTGTTTCAGACCTTTTGTCACTACTTGAAAGTGTCTGGACCCTTTAAGATCTGATGTGAGACTTTGGTCTCCTAACCCAAAAGGTTACTTCACGTGTGCTTCCTTCTTTAAGTCCCTTTGCTCTCCCTCGGGACAAGTGGGTTTTCCAGCTATGGAGATTTGGTCTAAACCTGTACCTAATTATTATTTTCTATTGGGAGGTGTTCTATAGGAAAATCAACACTTCAGACTTATTGCAGAAGAGAAGGCCTTCTATGTGTTTGTCTCATAATTGGTGTGTACTTTGCAGAGCTAATGGTGAGGATTGCTCTGACTTACTTTTAACCTGTTCTTTTCTTATTGCTATTTGGGGTTGGATCTTTGCTTTGTTTGGTTGCAGATGGAACTTGACCACAGCCATAGATCATATCTTTGACCCTTCCTTCTTTGTGTGGCCCACAAAAATTGGTAAAACAATGTGGAGGTGCATTAGAGCTGCTGCTCTATGGACAATTTGGGAAGAAAGAAATGCAAGGATCTTCCAAGAGAAGGAGAGAAATATTCAGAATGTAAAGGATTGCCTTTTGACCAGGGCAATCCATTGGCTAAGATCATTAGATTCCTTTAAAATATATTCCTTTGATGACATTTGGAGGAACTGGATTGTTGCGGCTAGTAGGAATAACAGGAAGAACAGGATACCTGCTGTGTGGGTGCCTACTTCAGAAAACTGGACAAAACTGAATTTTGATGGTAGCAGCCAAGGAAATCCGGGTCCATCAGGGATAGGTGGGGTGCTGAGAGATAAAGATAGTAATATATTAACTTTATTCTCAAGCTCCATGGGTATAGGAGACTCTATTAGAGCTGAGCTTCTAGCGGCAGTACAAGGTATTTAGATAGCAGACCAGTTAGAAATTCAGAATTTGCTTATTGAAGGAGACTCCAAAGTCGTTGTGGGTTGGTTAAAAAATCCAGCTTCAGTTATTTGGTGCTACAGGGATATTATGAGGAAAGCTAATTGGTTTTCAAAGAACATGACTGTTAATTATCAGTGGGTGGGTAGAATAGCTAATACCATAGCGGATGGGTTAGCTAAACAAGGGGTATCGAGGGAACATTTATTCTGGGCAGCTCTGTAAACTTTCTTTTACTAGTCTGAGGTAGTACATTGTTGTTGTTGTGGAGGGGTACCAGCTTGTGCCTCTCCCTTGGGCAGGCTGTATTGTAATATCATTCTGATTATCATGAATAAAATTTCAATCATTTATCCAAAAAAAAATGCAAACATAAAGAAACTACTCACTTAGGTTTTCTTAATTTGGTCAAAGATTGGAAAATTTTACCTGAGTAAAATGAATTGTCATGATTCCCTTAAGATTACCTATTGAGTGTGATGCATTTATATCGATCCAAAAAAAAATATCTAGCATGTTCTATTTCAGCCAACTTTCAAAAGTTACTGATATCAAAAGACAACATCTTCTTTGCCTAAAAGAAATAGCTTTCAGAAATTTTCCAAAATCTTGAAAGGTAATTTAATTGAAATAAAGAACTTTTTATCATTAGCTGCTAATCATACTCATTAACTGAGATTACAAGGGTTTTAAACTATATATTAAATCTCCACCCACTACAGTAAATTACATCAAGAGACTAAGAAGCCTACTACTAGGACATCCCCGACAAAAACATAGGTACAAGAAAGGAAATTGGGAACAGATAAAACATATGGTTTATTCAAAAAGTTATCCAAGATAATAACATAAAAGGAAAATAATTAAGAAAAAAGGGAAAAAAATGAAGAAATTTGCTTACATGCAACAACTGCATGAATCAAAGAGAAGACGAAGCAGGCTGCAACTTGTAGCAACTCTCTCGCCCTGCCTGAACGTCAAAAAAGTCCTGAAGAGCAATCATCTTGACAGTGCTGTGCTTCATGCTCTTTATTGCTTCCACACTTGCCAAAGCTCCTGCAACCGTTGTTATGATGGGAACCTTGTAAGCAAGAGCCATCCTCCTCAATTGCCGGCCATCAATCTGATCAAGTGCATCACCCGAACTTGTGATAACCATCAATTGGATATGTCCATTGGCAATCATATCGCTAGCATGGGGACGTCCCTCATGCATCTTCAGCACCCGCTCCACTGGGATGCCCTCCAACTCAAGCACATGCGCTGTGCCAGATGTTGCAACAATACTGAAACCAAGCCCCAAGAAAGCTCGGGCCATAGTGGAAAGATGTGGCTTTGTCAAGTCATTTAAGCTGAGGAACACAGTCCCGGAGGTTGGTAGCTTCTGCCCTGCAGCAATCTGAGCCTTGGCAAAAGCTACTGGGAAATCAAAATCAATACCCATGACCTCTCCAGTGCTACGCATCTCAGGGCCAAGCAGCACATCACAGCCTTGAAACTTCTCAAATGGAAGCACAGCTTCCTTTACAGAGACATGGCTCGGAATCACCTCCTTTGTGAACCCAATATCATGGAGAGATTTTCCTGACATGACAAGAGATGCATACTTGGCTAGTGGGTGCCCGATTGCCTTGGAGACAAAAGGGACTGTGCGTGATGCACGGGGATTTGCCTCAAGCAAGAAAACCTCCCCAGATGCCGTGATTGCATACTGGCAGTTCATAAGCCCACACACATTTAACCTCTTAGCCAGCTTTGTTGTCCATGACCTAATTGTTTCCAAGCATGAGGAGGGAACAGTTTTAGTGGGAAGTGAGCAGGCTGAATCTCCAGAATGGACCCCTGCTTGCTCAATGTGTTCCATGATTCCTCCAATGACTACATTACCATGTGAGTCAGCAAGTGAATCAACATCAATCTCAATAGCATCTGAAAGATATTTGTCAATCAGGACAGGACGTTCTGGATCCACCTTAACAGCATTCTCAAGATAGGTTATGAGCTTGTCATCACTATACACAATCTCCATTGCCCTCCCACCCAACACATACGAAGGCCGGACAACAACTGGATAGCCTATGTCCATGGCTATGGCCAATGCATCAGCCTCACTCTTCGCAATTCCACCTTTTGGTTGTTCAATCTCCAGTTCTTTTAGAATCGCATTGAACCGTTCACGGTCCTCAGCAGCATCAATTGAATCAGGCGAAGTCCCCCATATCTTAACATGACCAGATCCACTGGAAGATAAGGGCTTGTGCTCATCCAAGTAGTGTTGAATCGGGAGTGCCAGCTTGAGAGGTGTTTGCCCCCCAAACTGTACAATGATGCCATCAGGTCTTTCCAAGTCAATGATGCTCAGAACATCCTCAACTGTTAGTGGTTCAAAGTAGAGCCGATCACTTGTGTCATAATCAGTTGATACAGTCTCGGGATTAGAGTTCATCATAATTGTCTCGAATCCAGCTTCCTGAGGAGAAAATGAGGATGAAATCAAATTAGATGCAATAATTAAGTTCTTCTATGGAACCAAGGAAAAAAGCACAACATCGAGGGCATTATATATGATGCACTCAAGGTTCAAAGTATCAATACGTATTGGCCCATATCGGCTGATACGTATCGTGCCGGTGGCTTCCCGATACGCCCCTCCAGGGGTTGTATCAGGTCAGACACTGGTTCAGAGGGTAGCCGGGCCTTAAACCAACCCTCTGAACCAGTTTTAAAAAAATAAATAAAACCTAACAAAAAAGTACCAATACACGCCGGACTGTGCTTTGAACCTGGGATGCACTTATTGATTTAACCTCCAACTGATGGGCCACCAGTTGGAGTAGACATAAATCCAAATGTCAATTTTTTATCAATAAATCTGAGAGTCACTGTACAAATCACTAATTGTCCAACACATACATCCAGTGCCACCCTAATTACCTAGGACAAAAATATCTCTCAGATGCTAGGATCATCCAGTTAAAATCAATTATGGCCAAAGTACTATTGAATAGGTGTCCTTGTTGCCATGATGGTCTAGATTAATGAACACATTCTATGTAGGGAAGAAAACCCAATAATGGCCCCATATGTATACAACTTACTTGAAACAAAAGCTAACAATCCAAAAGAAAATCATAAGGAAACACACACCTGAAGAGCAAAAGATGTATGGCAGCAGCAGTAGTCAAACTCAATACCTTGACCTATCCGATTTGGTCCTCCACCCAAAATCAAAACCTTCTTCCGTTTGGTGGGAGCTGATTCACACTCATAATCATAGGATGAGTACATGTATGGAGTGTTAGCTTCAAACTCAGCAGCACAGGTATCTACCCGCTTATAAGCTGGAGTTACCCCAAGAGACAACCGCCTTGATCGCACTTCTTTCTCAGTGGATTTGGTTGCAAAGGCTATCTGCTTATCACTGAAACCTCTTCTCTTTACTTGATATAGGTCATCCTTAGTCAGCTGAGACAAACTTTGGGCTGATAAGAATTGCTCCACATCTACTAGCTCTTTAAGCTGTGTAAGAAACCATTTATCAATGTAACTCAGTTCATGGATCTCATCCACCTTCATTCCCTTCTTCATTGCTGCATATATGGCATGGATGCGATCTGGACTAGGGACCCGGAGGCTGTACTTTAATTGGTCCCAATCCCAGTTCAGTTCCTTGATATATGCACAACCCCAGCCAGAGTAGCCACATTCCAATGATCGAACTGCCTTCTGAAAGGATTCTTGGAATGTCCGACCAAGTGCCATAGATTCACCAACTGACTTCATCTGGGTTGTCAGTATCGGCTGTGAACCAGGGAATTTCTCAAACGCAAAGCGGGGTATCTGAACTTTCCAAAAAATAGGAAACAAGTTGGCGTGGTTAGATGCTCTCATAACCAGAAAGAGAAAGAAATAGGCATAAGCATATGAACAGAGGTTTTTAATTTTCCTGATAAATTATGAAAACAGGCCGTTTTCTGAAACTGTTTTTAAATAATTGACAGGACCAATTTCTGAGTTGATTGACACCAAGAATATTGGATAGCCATCCAAACATATAACTAAAAGGATATCATGTAATATGAAAACAAGAAAAGCGCATAGATAAAATAAGGAATAAAAAACACACTCTATTAAAAGGGCCATTAGCAATGTTGGTCACAGCTATCCATGAACATGGGTGGACAAGAACTGGGTATGGATCCAACCTTTGCATTTTTTGCACAGATTGAAATATCCTAGAATCAATCCTGTTTTCACACTTTTCAACCTGATATTTTACCATTGCACCAAACCACTTCTTATCCCCATATAGAAGTATGAGACAGAGTACCAACCACTTCTTATCCCCATATATTTTACCATTGCACCTCCCTCCCTCCCTCTGAGACATAGCTTGGCATTTGAATAAACTCTCCAAATTGTGGCTCAATTGAGATGATTCATGGCCCTTTAAGAAAGCGTCATCTCAATCCTTGCAAGATATTGCATAAGATCCAAGAATTACCAAAAAAAACTTTATTTTTCCTCTTTAATTCTTATAAAGAGCTCACTTGACAGTGAATTAACAACTAATATACCAAGCCTTAGGTCTGGTGCATGACTTCTCAATACTAAGTTCAGTAAGCACAGATCCAACAAAAAAAAAAAAAACTCACACTAACAGATAGAAATAGAAATTCTTGGATATTCATCCAAGATGAGCTCATCTGCATTATCTGAAGTAACTATGCTTCACACTAACAGATAGAAATAGAAATTAAAATTAAGTCTGTAAAAACACATCCAGAAAACCGCCATCCAAAAATAGGTATGCAGATATTCATCCACACAAAAATCACATCTAACACCTCAATTGTTTAAAGTGATAATTAACATAGAAAATTGCTAATCACAATATAGTAAATAAGTGCTAAAAAGGAGGGCAAAAACATAAATAAGAATGTAGTAAACATTGCACAAGGGTGACATCTGATAAGATTGGAACAATACAGAGAATATTAGCATGGCCCATGCACAATGATGACAAACATGTGATGAACATTCCTCAACTGGAAAATTAAACAAAGACACAAACAGCACGAAACTGCACATTAGTTGTACTTGGTGCATTGTTATTCTATGAAAGTGATCCATCCATATTCAATGCATGTTCAATATCATATGGGCTTCAGATAATGTCTAAATGATAAATGTATGCCTCGGCAAGCAAATTCAACTCAACTAAGCCTTGTCCCAACTACATGGGGTAGGTTAATAAATGGATCCTCTTTCACCATTCTGCTTTGTTCATTACCATATTTGTTGTTAATTATATGCCATTAAATCATTTATCCATACTTCAAACCACAAGCATATAAACATTATACCGATTAAAGAAAAACATGTGAACAATAAGGAATTAAATATGGACAATTTGATAGGGGATTTGGATAAAAACGACAGGTATGTGTACATTTGATTTTAACCGTAATCTATTCTGATCTTTTAAAGGGCATGTGATGTTACCTATTGTTTGCTAACCAAAAACAAACACTTCCTAACTTTTTTATTAGTTATCAGTTCCAAGTACTACATTTAAAATTAAGCAATAACCGTGCAGAGTCGGCTAATCAACTTTTTTATTAGTGATGTTAATACGAGTAAAATAACAGGCAAAAGAACTTAAAATGCAGGATATGGAAAGAATGCTAACTTGCCTTTGTCACCACATAATCTACGGAAGGCTCAAAACTAGCTGGTGTTTTCTTCGTAATGTCATTAGGGATCTGATCTAATGTATAGCCAACAGATAATTTGGCAGCCATCTTTGCTATTGGGAACCCAGTAGCCTTGGACGCCAAAGCTGAAGACCTTGAAACTCTAGGATTCATCTCGATCACCATGACTTCCCCGTCTTTAGGATTGACAGCAAATTGAACATTTGAACCCCCGCATTCAACCCCAATTTCCCTTATGATCGCAATTGAATAATCCCTGAGGCGCTGGTATTCTTTATCTGTCAGGGTCTGAGCAGGGGCCACCGTTATCGAGTCCCCTGTATGGATCCCCATGGGGTCCATATTCTCAATTGAGCATACGATGACCACATTGTCTGCCAAGTCTCTCATTACCTCAAGCTCGTACTCCTTCCATCCCAGGAGAGACTTCTCAACCAGAACCTGTGATGTCAAACTGGCTGCAAGCCCAGACTTACAAATTGATTCAAATTCCTCTATATTATAAGCGATCCCACCTCCAGTGCCACCCAACGTGAATGCAGGCCGTATAATGAGAGGAAACTCCCTGATAGAGTCGGCAATATGGAAACACTCCTCCAGGGTGGTACCAATTCCTGAAGGAGGAGTCTTGATCCCAATATTCTCCATTGCTTGTTTAAACAAATCTCTATCTTCTGCTTTCTGGATTGCATTGAGCTTCGCTCCAATCAACTCGACACTGTACTTTTCCAAGACCCCTCTCTCTGCCAATGCCACAGCAAGGTTGAGAGCTGTCTGTCCGCCCATGGTGGGCAGGAGAGCGTCGGGCCTCTCCTTCTCAATGACCTGCTCGACTAGTTCAGGGGTCATGGGGGCGATGTAGGTCCTGTCCGCCATGTCAGGATCAGTCATGATTGTAGCCGGGTTGGAATTGATGAGAACCACTTCGTATCCTTCTTCCTTGAGAGCCTTGCATGCCTGGGTGCCCGAGTAGTCGAACTCGCAGGCTTGACCGATAACAATGGGTCCAGCGCCGAGTATCATGATCTTCTTCAGGTCAGTCCGCTTCCCCGCCGGAGACCCACTGAAGGAGCCATTCGTCGAATCATTTCGGCTTGCAGCCAAGCCATGCTCGCAATAAACAGTGGTAAGTCGATTGGTCCGATTGGTAGAACAAGCTAGTGACCGCCAGAATTGAAAGTTCGAAGATACACCGTTTGTCTTCTTCCCGGTCCTCTTCGTGCACAGGAAGAAGGGGAAACCAGTTGTTTTCAGTAAAGTCGATTTGGATATAGAAGCCGAGTAGGACGAAATTGACCTTGCATGGAAGCTTTGGCAGGGATTCAAGCAAATGTCCATCTCTCTCCCCCCTCCGAGAGAAGAACAGAGTACCACAGAACCGAAGAGAAGAGCTTTCGAGGTGGAGAAGCTTTGGAACCCCCCTTAGGGTTTAACAGTGTGGATGGGAACAGAAGAAGAAAAGCAGCGACTGAGAAGAAATGATTGAGCTAAGAAATATCTTGTAATTGCCCAACAAAGAGAAAAAAAAAATGGTAAAATCTTGCAGCTAATGAGTTAACAGCATAAGATAAAAAGAATCTGCATGAGAGAATGAAAGGACGTATAACAAAAGAGAATTGAAGTTATCACTTGTTGTATTTGCCTTTTAGGGGAACAGAAGATAACATCGTGTAGGGTTTTTGAAAATGTCGAAAGCCTCGGAAATTTGCAGAACTTTCTGGCGGGCTCGCTCTCACTCATACTACAGTCCGAATGTTGATGCCTTGGTGTCTCGCACTCCGGCACTCCCTCGGTCCCTCCATACTTTCAGGATGCTTTTTCAACAATCTCTTTGGGCAAATCCGTGAATCATGGCCTTCGATGTATTGATGTGGGGTCACTTTTAATCGGATGAACATAAGATGAGCCACGATAAAGTATCATTCAAGAGTGTAAACCGTATCAGCCGCATCTTGCTTTGAATCTTTTCTAACATGAGATCACATCTCCGCCCCCATAAAAAGCCGCCCTACAACGCCCCATCGAAAGGCGAGGATAAAAATAAAATATTTTTTTACAAATATTGGCTTCGAGCTCAGCGAATCCGTGCAAAGGTTAGAGAATTTTATGATTTTCTCATGCCGTAACCGAGTGAGTTGACATTCATAATCTGGGCAACTTTTTAGTGCCGCAAACCCCAAACCCCATGAGGTAGGGGTAGCCTAGTTGGTGCATTCGATGAATTATCCTAAGTCGTGGTGTGTTTTCGTTTCAAATATTGTTATTATCATCTAAATAAGAAAAAGAATTACATAATTATTTGAGATTTTTCTATGATGTTGTATTCATCACTAAAAAGATTAACAACTCCTATGGGGTGTCTTGATAATAATTAATAGGGATTTTTAGACTGTATTCCACCTTAGAATTCTGAATTTCATTATAAATCTATAACAATTCAAAATTTAAAAAGATATCTTCACCTATAACACTAATACCTATTTGTGTATTGACATCAATTCCCAATTGGCATCTACTCCAATTATAGGGTGATGCTAAGATTTATTGAGATAGATTGAATACTAAAAACATCTAATTAATACAATTAGTGAATAATCAACAGCCCATTAGGACCTAGGAAAATAGCGAAACTATCTAATCAATGTTTGCAACAAGATAGTACGAACTAGGGATGAACTCATCACAAGTCATGATGTGGCCATGGGTCCGATTCAAATATGAATATGTTTGGTTGGTTTGGTTTTTGGCTGGACCAATGTGTGATTATTGACACCTGATTTAAGTTTGTCTTGGCTTGGTAGATATTTGATTTTCAGATCAGCAGTTCAATCATTTAGGTCAAACGATTAAAACCGTTGAATCAAATATTTGATATATTTTACATCTCAACCCTCATATTGGAATCTTGGGGCAAACATTTGTAGTATTATGCTTATTCTTATAGATTTAGGGAATAAAATAACAAGATGGCTGAGAAAGATATAAAAGAAATTAAAAAGAATGAAAGAAACTAAAACTGAAGGAAATAAAAGAGGGAAAGAGGAAGAAGGAAGAGGAGGAGGAGGAGGAGAAGGTGACGATGACGATGATCTAAGATTTGAGGCGGCATTATGTTATTCATCGTCGCCCATGTTTGCAGCAGCAGCTCAATGGACGTTATTCTAATGGTCTGGGTGGTTGGATCTTGTTTCTCTCACCCCCCCCCCCCACCTCTCTCTCTCTCTCTCATAGATCTAAGGCCTGAGATTACTTAGATCCCGTTTTCTCCCTCAATCCCTCTCCCTTGCTCTCCTTCCTCCATGGTTCCCTTTCAATTTCAGGTCCAGTTTTTCAAAATTTTCAGTCTTTCTACATTATAATTTATTAAAAACTAGATGTTCTTTTATTGAACCACAAACTGTTGTTCGAGCCAAATCATTTTGTTCGACGATTTATTGACTAATTCAATATTTTTTTGGAAAAAAAAAAAGAAGGATCAAGGTAGGATGCAACTTGTGCGGGCCTAACCCAAGCCCAAACTGGACCAGCCCAAAATTTTACACAGGCTGGGATTAGATTTTCGGTCCTCGGGTTATGCTCGGGCCCAAAAAATCGAGCTTTTTATTTTTTTGAGTTAGGCCCAGGCCTAGCCCTTAGGTAGTCCAAACCCGACCCAACTATACACATATGTATATATATGTTAAATTTACATTAATATATATTTACATATATACATACATATTTGTATGTATGTATATAGATATATGTGTTTGTATACATATCTACCTATTTACATACATATTTTGCATATATATATATATAT
>NW_010729085.1:5690612-5703331 GCF_000365185.1 Nelumbo nucifera | reverse complement strand
TATATATATATATATATATATATATATATATATATATATATATATACATATTTGCATAAATACATATACATGTATAATTTTATAGTGAATTTATTAACCAATATGAGCCTAGCCTAGGCCCGAGCCCAACCCGAGTGCATCAAATTATAGTGCAGGTTGCGCTTGGATTGGGAAAATCGGGCTTGACCTTGGCCTCGATATAGGCTTAGGCCTTAAGCCCGAATTTTAGAGTCGGCCCTGGGTTGACCATAAATTTGACCCAACCCGCCCGATTTGCACCCCTACATCAAGGTAAAAACGAATCCAAATAGAGGATTGGTTTGATTGCCTAAGTCAATGACAATTTTAAAACCATGCCAAGACACTAGGGGTAGATTCAAGCCGAGCCGAATAGTATGAGGCTTGAGCTTGAGCTCGGTTCGAGCTAAAACCTTGAGCTCAAGCTCGAGCTCGGCTTGGCTCGAACTCGATTTAAGAAAAATATTTTATAAATATTAAAGATTATATATAAAAAATATTTTTTATTCGATATTTACAATAATAAGAATTATAATATTTTTATTATATATATTATTTTCTATAATTATATTATATATATATTCGAGCCGGCTCGTGAGTCGAACTCTGTAAGGTTCAAGCTCAGCTCATTTATTAATCGAGCCTGTAATTTGGGCTCGAGTAGCTCGTGAAGAGCTCGGCTCATGGCCCCTACGAGACACCTTAGTTTTAGCACGATTGCCATCACCTTCATCGCATTCGCACCCCCACCTTGGGTGAATGGATTTCTTTTCACCTCAAAGGCTCAAATGGGTCAGCTCCACTATTTTAGATTCTCATTTCACGATACATAGGACTATGTTTGGCCCCTTTATTTCTCGTTTAAAGGTGGAGTACATGTACATGGTTTTATGTATTTGGACTTTTGCAATGAGAGAGATATTGGGATACCGGATCTGCTCCTTACACCAACCTCATAGACACATCCCATCGTGCATTGGGAACATCTCCAATACTTGGCTTGTAGGCCTTTGACTCTAGATCGTACTCACAAGCATGCTTATTAAAGATTTTAAAAATAACATGAAAATGGGTGGGGGAGGGGGCTGAGAAATTAAAGAAATAAAATGAAATAAATGAAGGAAGGAAGGAATAAGAAATAAAATGAAATATCTATTAGTTTCTCTCAATCTTTCTCTCTCTCTCTCTCTCTCTATATAGATATATATATTGTGATATCAGATTTGAGATCTCATCTCAACCCCCCATCTATGGATCTCATTTTCTCTCTCTAATATTCCCTTAAAAAATTAGAACAATTAAATAAGTTTTCATTAAACCACGAACCGTTGTCCAAATTGAACGGTTTAACGGTTCAACTATTTGGCTTAACGGTTCTCTAACAAAATCAACATTTTTTTTTCCCAAAAAAGCAGTTGAATCCAGACCTAAAATATGACTGGTTCCCAGGTAAAATGATATGACCATTTGATCCAATCTGGTTTTCACAACAATGGTGCTTATTATAAAAACACTTAAAAAGCTGGAATTTTGGACTTCTTTAATAAATACTGGACTTATTTCCTACACGGGAATAAATGGTTATTGGTTGGCGTGGTCCATACCCAAAATAAGTGCTTTATAAACATGGCACTGAACACAATGGAATGGGCGGAATAATTGGAATTAGGCCTAAATGATGATGGTATGTCTGGCCTGGTATAAATCTTTTAAAATTGTGGTAGAGGGAAAATGACTGAACACCGAATAACAAATGCATACATACTTAAGACTCGGGATCACATGCCAATAAAACAACTTCCAACTCTTTATCAATATAATCTCATACCGCACATCTCACATACAGTGGGACCTTATGATGACTCCGGATCTTTTATTCATGAGAACTTTGCCCAAGCCTACTCACAATACATTATCTCTCGTGAAATGGGAACATTCTCCCTTGCTTAATATTATGCAGAAGATGAGATGTGTGGTGGCGATGAATGTGAATAAAGGTATAGTGAGCAGGAGATCTGAACTCCTTAGGATGCAAGATCTCTTACCAACGAGAGTCTACTCACAAGACACTACTCCCATGAATTGAAAACATCTCCCCCTACATAATACTACGTAGGAGAATAAGATATTCTCCATATGTAACTGCAAACGTGGGCAGGAGATCCAGACTTCCTACCTTAGAGGGTTGGAAGATGTTTGGTTGGCAGAAGATCCCAACTCCATATTTAAAGGGAAGGAGCTGTCCAAGTATAATGTCCCAATATCCAAATCCAAGTTGCACTTGCACGGATGAAATTCTCACATCCAACTGTAATTGTAACGGTCCCTAACGGTTTGTGCGTAAAAGAATAATATCCCGTCAAACCAACCGGTTAGAATCTTTCCCCAGATTGTATCGTAGTTCATGGAGGCGGCCCCGCACGACTGCATCTTATGACCATCGGATGGGAATACGACCATAATATGCACTATAATTGTCCAACACCCAATCAGTCCGTGTCGATTGTCGAGTCTCGACGTTGCTTTTGCCTGCTGCACGGCCCAAACGAAGGAAGGAGAAGAGTCGGTCCGAACTTTGAAGAATCCAACAAAGCTTTTCGGATTCTCGATTGACGGAGGCGTCTAAAGACTAACGTAACGCGTGCGCTTCCGTGTCTGAACTGCTCTCAATCAAAGTCAAAATATATGGATTAAGAACATTTAGAGCTAAAATGCGCCGGAGGATCGTTGTTCCCAACGAGAAGCTATTTCCTCTTTATCTTACATTTCCTCGTGTCAAGTCTTCCGAGTTCCGAGTCTCCATCCATCACCAGCTCTGTCAATCTATCTTCCCCAACATCGTCTACTCTTCAGCTCTCTTTCAATCAAGTTCAGAAACCCTATTTTCGTTGATTTTCCGCGGGCGAGACCATTTATCTCTTTGATTGAGGAGTGGCAACTGTTTTTCTACAAAAACTCGGGTTC
Source organism: Nelumbo nucifera (assembly GCF_000365185.1). Next base: position 5,700,349 of record NW_010729085.1, on the reverse strand, counting down.
GAAATGGTTCAGATAAGAGAATTGTATCCTTTTTATCCGTAGAACGAAGAAAACTTCGAGCTACTTCGATGTCACATGTGTATATTCGGTTCACAATGATTAATATATTTCTCTGCTGTTCCTCTGATTTAATATCAATTTCAGTTTATACAATTCCCTGTTAATATTTATGGAGGAATCGTAATGGAACCTGCTGTTGGCTTAACAGTTGAAAGAATTTTGGTTGTTAATATCGGATGTTGCTAATGTCTAATCGTTCTATCGTACTGTTTTTTTTTATTATGCTAATTATTAGTTAATTTTTTAAGTCGTACTTCTTTTATCTAATTTATGTCATTCGTGCTTATTTTTCTCTTACAAAGGTGTTAAGGTAGTTCTGAAAAAAGAGGTATTGATGTTTTTACTTCGCATCAAAGACCTTAAATTGTTTTGTCTAAGAGCTTTCCTTGACTTGAACTTTTGCTGATGCCCTTGGCCTAGTCGGATTGTCATGCCTATGTCGTTGGATGAGGTCAGAGAATCATTGCGTTTGATTTTTATTTGATCATATAAGTTGTTTTTGCTTTTCTTCTAATGCTTCTTCAGTTGACACTTGTTTGCAGTATCAGATAGCTCAAATGTACATGGTCATGAAGATGCAGCAACAGAATACAACGAGTAATGAAGGGGTGGAGGTTTTGGAGAACAGACCTTTTGAAGACGAGGTATTGGGAAAGGGGCAATACACATCAAAATTTTATCACTTGCAGAGGTACTCCTCAGAGAAATGCGATAACATTATTGTTGCTGTTATCTTTTGTAACCTGCTTGTCTATTGGCAATATATACAACCATTATCTCACAGTAGGACAGAACTGAGTTAATGACCAATTGACTTGGCACATTTATACTTGAATAATTTATAAGACTTAATTATCTCCTTGCATCAGCATTGAAGTCTGGAACTGTTCAAATCTTACTATAGTAATCTATATCTATTGCATGATTACTAGGTACCAGAAGTGGGAGTGTCAGTGATTAATATGTTCATTTCTATTGCATGATTACTAGGTACTAGAAGTGGGAGTGTCAGTGATTAATATGTTCATTTCTATTCATGCATCATTCGTGGACTCTGCTAAGTAGATTGACCATACCAGAAAGTACCACAAAGGATAGTGATAGGCAATTCAATTATTAGTTATAGTAGTCCGATAAATATGTCTTCAATTACTTTATCTGCAAAAAGTTGACCAAACACATTATATCTCTAGGGATTCTGTATTTTGGATTCAGTCTACTCAACAAAGCTTTGTTCCAATATATGGGATTAGATGCATGACTCGTGTTTCACAATTCCACTCTATGAAGGGTCATACAGAGGAACCTGAAATTTTTGAAAGTAATATGAATCAAGCAGCAAGAATGAGATACACATATAAACTAACAGTATTGTGCTGTTCTTAAAGGTTGAGGCCCACATATCCTACTTCACTTTGAAGTTTGAACTAAATCATACTAGTCTATGATGCCTGGGTGCAGATGCCAACATGGACATGGATACATATATGGGTGTCACATTTAATATGCCTATGCCATGCTTCTGCATTTGGTTTATTGAAGCTAAGCAACCTAAATTTAATTAAAATTCTAATATATATATATTATATCTTTTATAGTATAATTTGGTAAAAATATCATTTTATGTATCTTAGAAGTGTTAAATTGTTAACACTATAAAGTATACCGTAGAAGTGGTAAGTTGTTTGTTGCTTCACAGAAACAACACCATGGTTAACCTCTCTTTTATCTGCACCTTTTACTTTTCCAATAGAAGACTTACAATTTCTAATTCCATTCACTAATTTCTACAGCAAGGCTCCTGCTTGGCTCACAACTTTTGCACCGTCTGATGCTCTCCTCATGCAAGAGGAAGCTTGGAATGCATACCCAAGATGCAAAACAGGTTTGCCTCAGAAATAATCCTCCCATGTTTACTTGTCCTTTTCCTTTCCTGAAGCTTGTACTGATTAATACCTTCTTTGATTCCTTGAAATTGGATGGGATATTACACAGTTATCAAGGTAAAATCTTTTACTTTTATGATTCATGTTTTCACACTTCCTGGTAGCAAGCAAACCTTTGGATTTTAGTAAACACGAATGATCCCTTTCTTTCCTTTAATTTTTGCAGTGCCCTTACTTTACCAGGTTCTCTTTAACCATTGAAACTGTTCATAAAGCTGATAACGGGTGCTCAGAGAATGTAAGTTTCTTCAAAAGTTTTAAGTAAGATTATTGTATCTCCTGATTTTTAGGACTCTTAGCTAAATTTATACTTCAGATATTCATTCTCCAAAAAAAAAAAAACACATAGCCCTCTAGACATACAGGCAGAAATAATCCTTTTATATTAAGAAAATTAAGAAGATTTCAAAGAAGGAGGTCCAAGACCATAAACATTTAAACATTGATTTCTTATTCTTTCTCATTCATCTAGTTGGACCCACCCAAGATGGAAGTCTATCGTTCTTTCACAATTGACGAATAGAAGCCAGTGGCTTCAAATTGATGCCAAAAGAGAGTTCTGGAACAGTCTTTAAGGTTAGGTTTGGTTTGATAGAAAAAGAGAGAAAACAGTGGAGGGTGAATTCTTAAGAAATTTCACAAAATTCCTTAGAAATTTCCCTCAACTTTCTGTTCTCTCTTATTTTCTGTCAAACCAAACACAGCCTAAGAGCTATAAATTATTTAAATTTCATTCCAGTTTTCCAAACAGATATGGTAGACAATTGCTAGGAAACCTACAGCTCCTTTCTTTATTTATATTTGATTCTCCAGGAGTTCTGTCTCTGAAGGAATGGTCCATTTTGAAGGTTTACAGTGGAAACTTAAAAAATAGTAGCAACTGGAAAGTTCAAAAAAAGAACCCCAAATCTGTTTTGTTACATTCTACAAACCCTATACAAAAAAAGGCAAATAAAGCCTGTAGAGAGTGAGATGGAGAAATATCTTGAATTCAACTCTTAGATTGTGGTGAGGGGTGACAATGGGGCTGTTACTAGATGTTTTGCATTGCAGTGGACAAAGAGGTTGATCTAATTAGATACACAAGAAAACATGAAGCAGAAATATCACTATGTGATATGTGATATTTTTTCTCCAAAAAATCACTACGTGATATTTTTTCATATTTTTTCTCCAAAAAATATCACTGCGTGATATTCATGTTCCATGATTGAGAGGATAATCTGCTTGTATTTTTTTTGGGGAGGTAAACTGATTGAGTGGGTTAGCTCCTGTTCCTAGCTTGATGAAAGCCCTAAAATCAGGTGGAAATGTCAAATTTCCTAGATTTTTATGTTCTTTTCCCCCATTGTATTCAATTGAATTAAACAAGTGAAGCTAAATACTGATGGTTTGATTTCTCTTTGGTTGTTCTATTTTAATTTTGCTTATTCACAAACTAGGTGCATGGTTTAAGCAAGGATCTATTGGCAGCAAGGCAAGTGGAAATTATTGATATAGCTTCTGCTGCAAGGGACTATTGGAGTTATGTTGTTGGGTCCAATAACATGGACTTTACCAAATTCAGATCACTGAAAACAGGCCGTGGGCCTCTTCTGGAGGGATGGCAGGTTTGTAAGTTTTCCATTAAATGTTTATTTGAGAAATCTGCTATTTCAAAATCATTCTACACATCTTGCTGTATTCTAATGATGGATGGTTAGTTGATGCTAATATATAGCAGTCAATGAAGTATAGTTGTTGAAATGCTATGATTTACAATACAATTCATGATCTGAGTTATGAATCCCAAGGGTTTCAATTCGAATATCACATCAGAATCTTTTTCTTAAAAAATCTCATGATTTATAATTCATACAATTTGAATCATTGCAGTTGAGACCTAGTATTTGTTATGGGCCCGAGAATTGGATCTTGTCACGGGGAAAACCTCCTGTTTTCCCTTGTTCCTCCCTTTTCTTGAGGAACCTATTTTGGCGCTTTAATGGTGATTTGTTCAAGAGATCACCAACTCTCCTCACTCTTTTCTTGACTGAAAATTTCGATGCCTTTATTGAATAATATCAGCTCCTTAAATAGGAGATTACAAGAGATAAGAGTCCTACTTTTAGGAAGAGTCCTTGCTAATTAGGAAGATTCCCTACTAATCTATCTTACTGAACTGATAAGATAAGATAAGACTGAATTGATAAGATAAGATAAGACTCCCTTAATCTATCCTACTGAACTGATAAGATAAGATAAGACTGAACTGATAAGAGAAGATAAGACTCCCTTAATCTATCTTACTGAACTGATAAGATAAGATAAGATAAAGACTGTATCTAGCTAGAATTAGATAAGATGAGAATCAGCAAATCTTGCTCCCTTTACTGCTGCTGCCGGCGGTGATATGTCATCCCAATAAAAGCGTCCACATCAGTATTCCATTTTGTCATTTCATTGCTTCGTTTATTATTATGTTCTTTACAAGAGACATTTATTTTAAAGTCCTTACTAGAATATTATTTAAGTTATTTACGAACCCTATTGAGTTATTTTCCATGTACCCTGGAAATCTGTGATCAACATTGGTTAATGGCCTTTTATGTATGCTAAAATCAATTAACCCACATATGTAGTGCAACCAAGTGTTTATTTCATAGAAAGTGAACTGACCTAGAAATAAAAAAATATTGAAATAAGGCTTAACATGACATTATGAAGACAAATTTATTCACATGCAATGTCTTGTTTATTATGAGAATAATGAGGGTTGTTTGGTTAGTATGCCAGTTAGACCATCAATTTTTATTTTCATTATCTCTTTAATCCTTGTCTCAACTTGATTGAAGGTTTATAAACTATGTCTCCATGTTGTTATTGCATAGGATAGGTGTGATCCAGTTATGACGGCGTACAAGTTGGTGACAATAGATGCCCCATACTGGGGATTTGGCTATCGCCTGGAACAAACTTTCCTTGCAGTAAGTATCTGATGTTTGAAAGATTGAATACTGAACTATTGTCCTCCATACTCTTGCTAAAGCTATCATGGGGCATCTAAAAAATTATTAGTGCATGACCATATGCTTCTTTTATAAATATAAGTTACGTTATGGAGGATATATTTTCAATTTGTCTTTTGGTAGCTGATTAAAAATGTCTTTTTGTAGTTGCTTGATTCTAAGAATTTCTTGTAACTTTTTTTGGCAGGCAGGAAATTTAGAGGTAACATGGGCAGGGCTTTTTATATAAAAAGGAACTGTAGACTTCTAATTCTAAGATTTTTGTTTTAACCTTGCAAAGTTTGTGTTGATCAAATTACAGTAATTTAGTAAAAGCTTTGATTTTTCAATTTTGCTACCTGGCTAACCTCTCAACAATGGAATTTTCATTCAAGTTGTTTCAACTTAAGGTTGCTTGTGATATCACTGATGTGCTGAATCCTTACTGTGAGGACATCTAAGTACTTAATCATTAGATTATTAGATAAATCAATTTCTTATTAGGAATGCTTCGATTTACTAAATAAGTTGATAAAAGCAAAATTTTTCGTCCTGTATTTGTGGCCTGTGCGAGTTCCCTGATGAGGCTAGGCAGCTAACTGATTGGTATTATCTTGACTCTTGGATGCCAATGTAGATGATTGAAAGCATATTTCAGGCAATAGTTTTGAAATGCATATTACATGTAATTTTTTCCTGAACTGTACCTCCACTTGAATAGAAAATACAAACAATTTTTTTCCCGAACTGAACCTCCAATTGAATAGAAAATACCATGATTTTTTGACATCATGTTTTGAACTACTAGGAACAGAGAACTAACAAAAAATGAATAATGAATTTGTGCTGTTAACTCTCTTGTTGTTTGTCTTAATCATCATATTAAGGAACAATCATGTTTCACATATATAGTCATTGTAAGCTTATCTTGCTGCATATAGCCACTTGAACCTTAGGCCTTTAAATTCAAATGAGATTTTTCTTCCAATGGGGACAACCTATCAAAACATTCTGGTAATCTTATATCAAAATAAAAAAAAAAGAAAAAACTGCATATTTTCATTCATAAATTTATTTTCTAAGTTTTGTTATAAACATTCTTTTGATGACAATAAATAAAAACTTCCTTGCCACAATCAATTGTAATATGCAGGTTTCCTTTCCAAGTCAGCCACAATCATTTTTAACTATAGATATGTTGGTGCCTTAGAGGCCATTGCTTGGTGCAATAAGAATGTAGGTTCAAATCTGTGAGTGACCACTTTGTGCAAAAAAATGCCAAAGGTTAGGTCTGTATCCAGTTTACTACTCCCAAGACCCTTGATAGTGAGGACCATCATTGGGTTATGGTCCTTAGATATGTTTATGCCCCCATTATACTTGAATTAATCTTCTTACTGGAGCATTCCTTATGTGCTGAGTATTTACCTTTTTTTCATCTTCCTTTCCTACAGGGTGAAAGAGCACTTTTCCTGGAAAGCCATGCCAATTGCTTTGCTTGGATTGATGAGTGGTTTGGGATGACCATGGAACAGATACGTGAGCTCGAGCGACAAAGTGATTTTTCACTAAATAAGGTAGTAAAGCTCTAAACTTGATAACTTATCCATGACATATTTGAAATTGTCAATGTATTATCTTTTTCATAAACAAAAAAGATAAAAAATAGCTGTGCTCTAACAAATAATAGTGGAAAGTTCAATTTATGCTTTATTTTTCATCCTTTGATAGTGAAGCTTTGCTATTTAAAATTTAGTTGATACTTCTATTTTAGATTTGTGCCTGTATTGGACTTGTGAGTTGTGATGTGTTCTGGATACATCACAGGGTACATATTCTGCTTACGTGAATAACAAGAAATCTGGGTTATCAAAATTAAATGATAATTTGGTGAACTTATTGCAATTATCTTGCCATTGACATTTATATGATTTGAAGGGAAACTGAAAAGTGGGCAATAGCACCCAGATTTGGAGCAGTTCGGATTTCCTACCCACAAGAACCCTAGCCACACCTACCCACGCCTCACTACAGCTATAAATTGAGAACATCTCCCATATTTTGCATGTTACCATTCATGGGGAGATGTTCCCAATATACAGCTGTAGTGTCATGTGGGTATGTGTGGGTAGGAAACCTGAATTGGATTTGGAGACTCAGCCTCAAACCAGAAGTTGGTTTTCTCATTCCTGAGCTAGCTGTCATGGTTTCTATTTTTCATTAACTTTAAATGGACCCATTAAAAAATCAAAATAGTATTAAGTTTGTGGTCAATTGCTTGTCCTTTCTGAATGCTCAATAATTCCTATCTGTTGATTTAATTGATCATTGTCTTCCTTTTATATGTTAAAATTAGTCCATGCTGTTTTGATACTTCTACCAGGCCTTCTATTGGATATTTGGCTGTATATTGTATACCAAGATATGGTGTACCACTCTATGCCCTTGGAGCATGTTGTTCTGTTTGTCATGTAAAGAATCCTTCATTTTGAAAATTAAGCTATGTATATAGAAATATCAAACCGCTTGTCTTAATCCAGCTTGCAGCCTTGCACTTCTGGTCCCAAACCTGGATATGGGAGCATTATGTTAGGTTTGCACCTGGCTGAGAACCTTTCCACCAAACTTATATAAACAGATAAACATGTATTTGCAAACATCAAATTGTATGGTATTTACATGCTTCATAAGAAACCACCCATGTGTACCTTGGCACCCAATTTTTAGAACCAGGACTGAAGTCAGGAGTTGATTTTCCCATTTTGTGAAGTTCATTCTTGATAGTCAGTATGGTGCCTAGACTAGAAGATTTGCTATATCTGTTAAAGTTCTAAATAGGATTCAGGATTCCCTTTACCTATGAGGTGAAGAAGGTGTTGATTCTTTCTTCCCTACCTAAATTCCATATGCTAGTCATACAAAAAATTTCTGATTTTTTGCAATTATGCATATCTGATTGCATGTGTCATACTTGTTTCATGCATGTTTTGTCTCTTTTCCTTAGGAGTTGTGGATCGATTAATCATATATATATTTGTATTGCCCCATTATTAACCATCTGTATTTGTTTGGCTATCTTGGGTTAGTCCATTAGGTCCATTGGTTGGGTTAATTGGGAAAAGTGGGGGTATTTTGGGGATCCTCAAGATCACAAATGGAAGGCCAAGATGAATTGACTTATTGCTTAATTGGAGGGGCAAATGAGAGTATTTTTTAATACAGTTTAGTGGCTCAATGTTTTTGGAGTCGTCTTTGGATCCAGCGGTGATGTCTAATAGGTTTAAAATTATGTGGATGAGGGAGCTTCAGGGGTTGTAAAGCCTGAAATGGAATCTTGGATTGATTATGGGTCAAATGAGGGGGATTTGTGATGGAATTTAATGGGTGGATATTGCTGATCAAAAAATATTTAATGGGTGTATATTTTTAAGTGTCTAAAATTCAGTGGTGGCATTTGATTGGTCTAGAGTAGATTTGGGGAGGCAAATTTAAGGTTTTAGGGGTTTGGCCAATCGGAAAGGCTGAAATTGAATCTTTGTTTAATCAATGGTCAAATGTGGGAGACCTTGAGTGAAATTTGATGGCTGGATGTTTATAGTTGTTTGGAGTTCAATGGTGGTGTTTAATTGGTCCATAGAGGTTTTGGAGGGGCAAATTTAAATGAAGGTTTGAGGGTTTTAGCTAATGGGAAAGGAAAAAATGGAATCTTGGTTTGATGGAGAGGGGGTTCAAATGAGGGAGATTATGGATGAAATTTAATAGGCAGATATTTTATAGTGTTTGGAATTTGATGGAAAAGTTTGATATTCAATTAGGTGGACAAGATGGGTGATCTTGTTGCACAAAGTATTCAAGGCTAAAGTTGATTCAGGGGTCAAGTGGAGGAGTTATGATAAGAACTGTGGCAGGATGGTAGATATTGGGTTCTTGGATCTAGTGGTAGGGTTCAATTGGTTGAAAAGTGTGTCAAGTGGGAAGTTTTTGGGGTGTGGGGTTTTTGACTTGTAAGAGTTGCTAAAATGGAATCTAAGGTCAAAAGGGATGAGATCATTGGAATTTGGGGCTGAAACTCAGTATGGGGGGGGGGTATTTCAATCTTCTAAATCAAGTTGTTGGATCTGATTAATGGTGGATATGGTAGATCTTTTGGCTTGGGCTGATCTTGTGTTTGACTTCAGTGTTTTGAGGATGTGAGTGAGGTTTGATCTAAGAATGGTGGTTATGGGGCACGGGTTTGATGTTTTACTAGCTCTTTTAATTTGGATTGTTGGAAAGGTTTCACATAAAATTTTGGTTGATCTGTGGAGTGTAATTGTGAAATTTGGAGTGTGATTGGATTTTGGTTTTTTAGTTTCAAAGGTGATATTTGATTGACTGATTGGGGTGTTAGGTGTATCAAAAGAGAATCAAACGGGTTTGGCTGGCTTTTCTTTTATTTATTTTGGGGCTTCTTTTTGGGGATTTAGAAGGGTTGTGAGGGTCTTGGAGGTCATTTTGGTTATTCAAAGTTTGGCTTGGGCATTTTGAAGGGGGATTTAGGGCTATTGGAATGAATTTTTGGGATTTGCCTCAAGGTTTCATTTTAGGGCTTCAAGGCTGATATTCGGGGTCTTACTCAGGGTATTCAAGGTGAGTCTTTTTTTTTTTTTTTGATCAATAACAGAAACTTTATTAAGAATTATGAAGCTTTAGGTACAAAAAAGGGGGGAGATAAAGAGTCTTATCTCCCCATCAGAAAATTACA
>NW_010729085.1:5583356-5690442 GCF_000365185.1 Nelumbo nucifera | reverse complement strand
TCTTCCAAAATCAGCCGACTGATATTTAGTTCCCTTGCTCTTTGAACCCCTTCCAAAGCTGCAAGGATCTCAGCCCTAATAGAGTCTCCTTCTCCAATAGGGCCAGAGAACAGAGCAATAACAATCCCTTCCTCATTCTTGAAAACTCCCCCAATCCCAAAGGGCCCTAGATTCCTTATGCTACTGCCATCAAAATTCACTTTTATAAATCCAGAGGGAGGAGGGGACCACAAGGGACTAAGAGTCCTCTTACACAGAGTAGAGGTTGCTATCTCTTTCCAGTTTCTTAACAGGTCAGCAATAGGAGTCTGAGAACAACAGTTCCATAGTTTTTAGCCAGTGGGCAGCCCTTAAAAGTATTAGGTCTAATAGTTCTTCCAGGGATCTTTCCTTTTCTGAAAATATTCAAGAGTTTCTTTCCTCCCATAGTGACCAACACACGGCTGCTCTAATACTTAGGCCATTTGAAAAACAAAGGGGAGAACAAACCTTGGACGCTCTCAGGAGGGTTCCAAGTACACCCAAAGCGAGAAAGTGCCCACTCCCTAACAGTTTTAGTAACCTTACAGGAGACCAAAAGGTGGTAACCGGATTCTCCATCATCTTTACAGAGAGAGCATCTATTAGGAAGTAAACAAGAATTGGGTCTCTTTTTCTGAAGTAGATCATTTGTATTTATTCTTTCCAGGAAAATTTCCCAACAAAAAAACCCAACCCGAGGAGGAATGGGCTTGCTCCAAAATTCCTTAATCTGAAAGGACACACCAGAAGGGACAGATGACTGAGTTAAGGTTTCAAAAAACGAAGGACTGTGTTTGACGGCGCTTTGGGTCTCAAGTGGCTGGAAGGTTAAATTTGTGTTTTGGGGGATTTTGGGTCAAGTCCTAAGGCTAGTGTAGGGATCTTTGGGAGTTCTGTAGAGACTTTGGTTGGAGAGAGGATAGGCTTAGATCATGTGCTTGGGATAGGTAGGGTGGCTAAAATTGGGTGCTGACATTTGTGGCAGCATCAAGGTGGGTTGGTATCCCATTTGATTGTTTGGCGAAGAGACTACACTGAATTTTGACCTAGCTCATTTGTTGAGCCCAAATGGAGTTGTGGATCCATTGCTTGGGTCTTCTTTGGGATGGTGGGAGAAGTGGGCTTTCAAGAAGCATGAAATTATGGCTTTATTTTAGGGCCATCATAGACCTAAAGAAAAAAAGTGTTTGGACAACTCCCAGTCATGGTGGGCAGTTGAAGCATTGCCATTAAGTGGGCCAAACAGAGAAAGTTGTCCAGTCAAGGTGTGTAGGCATGCCATTTGATTGTTCAGCCGAGAGACTATACTGAGTTTTGACCTATAGCTCATTGATTGAGCTCAAATGGATCTATGGATCCATTGCTTGTGTCTTCTTTGGGGTGGTGGGAGAAATGGGCTTTCAAGAAACCTGAAATTATGGCTTTATTTTTGGACAATCATAGAGCTAAAGAGAAAATATATGTATAACTCCTAGCCATAGTAGGCAGTTGAAACACTGCCATGGGCTAAACAGAAAGTTGTTGGGTCTTGGAGGATGACTAACCATATCAGGAAATAAGGTTTTTTAACGGACCATTAGGAAAGAAAGAATATTACATGTTGTTGCAATTGTTTCCAAGGGTCTGTAAAAAATTAGCTGATTCCATGGCTAAAGATGGGGTGAGTAGAGCACAGGTAGGACATGTTAATCTTTTTTTTTTTTGGGGGGGGGGGGGTCTGTTTTGACCCCTATTTTTTGTATGTACCTTAGAAGTCTCTACTTTCAATCAATCCATAAGTTACTTGTCAAAACTACAATAAAGCAGAAAGCCAATTGAATTGATAAATTTGAGCATTTCTGAATAATCTGTTTGGACTTGGCACTAACATGATGATGAGAAATAGAAAAATCAGTGGCAGAGTGGCATCTTAGTTTTTTGTATGTGATCATACTTCCTCACAACATTTCATCAAAGGTCTTAATTGTTTAACAATTTCATTGTTCTTATTCTACTCCATTTCATTGGAAAATTCACTATTTGTTGTCTGTAATTCTTTATTGCCACAACAGAAACTTGGCAAAGAACTTTTGGTTGCTAGTGACGAAGAGCTTGAGGAGAGAGGCTCAATTGAAAGCAAGTGGTCTGTCAGGCAGTCAAACAGGCTATAAACAATTACAGTTGGGGATCCCTACTTCAAACTGAAACTGATGACCCAGCACAGACCCATCATTGCTTCCTTAATATCTGAAATGATATTTATTATATGGTCAGGCATCCGGAGGTGCAAATGTGATTAATAGAGGAAGTATTAAATAGATGGCTGTGGTCTAGGGATAAAAACCAGGCCTGATTTGTAATCTCCTAACTAGTCAATTTATCAGTGGTTTCAGAGTTTAGTAATTTGTAAATGAAGAGATTTTGTACAACATATACAAGATTACAAGTTACATTATTTATTTAGACTTACCAAAGGCAAAAAATATTTATTCAAAATTAATCTTTTATCCCCTTCACCCAAATAATTACCTCTCCAAAGGCGTCGAATTCCGCCCCTGTTTAACTATTTCAATTCCTATAAAGGGAAAATGTTGTGTAAGTGGACCAAACGTGTAATATTTTTTTCATGTGATCTTATACATTTCAACTGTCCAATTCAATATAACCTCAGATTTGTAATGTATTCTATATTCACCAAATATGAATTTCCATTTGATTTAAATGGTAATGAAACCCTCAACACCACGGGTTTTCTGCCCATTCAGACATAAACCAGATCATCCTAATTGAAAATCCCGTCCATGCCAGCCAATGGGTAATCCATCTTCTCGCCTATGCTTTGTTAAAGTCATTATTGTTAACCCTTTGCTTAGGAATTAGTCCACATCCCATTAGACGCTCCACAAAGATATCGGAAGGCATACATTGTATCTTGTTGTGGAAAAAGCCCAAGAAAACAAATTTGAATACATCCAAATAGAATTAAAACAGAGATAAAAAGAAGTACAAATAACACACAGATTTACGTGTTTTTGCTTATAGCCTACGTCTATGCACGAAGGAGTAGAAATCCATTATGTAGTCAGCAATGAAAAAGAAATACAGAATTGTGCACTCACAACCTCTCTCATAGGAAAAACCCTAAACTCCAAACTACAATCAGTATCTCTCTCTTCTCTCACAAGAGAAAGACTATGTATACAAGAGAGAAAAACCCCAAAAATAATTCTTCATATCCGGTTCTGACCCATAAGCTGCCTTACACTTCCATCACAAATCACTATGAAATTTTGCCTTCAATTTTTCTCAAATTATTTTGGAGCGGATTCATAAAGCGGGTCGCCACAAAGAATTCAAGGCACAAATACAACCTATCTGCATTGGTTGACCAACTTCAGTGATTCAACCATTTCATGAATAGATCATTTTTTTTAATGAAGGAAAAATCATCATTCAAAAAGAAAAACAAAACCTTCTAGCTGCTTATAAAACCGGTTAAAAAATAGGGGTTTTTATCGCTCAATCCACCCTTACAAATCTTAGCTCCATCATAGAGGTGGGGTGAATCCTAACCGTGGATCGATGCCAAATCCATAGGCAATATGCGGTTTTATAGGGGGCTACTAATAGACTAGGAGGGACCTGCAATTTCAAATTTCTGAGGTGGAGTGCAGTCTACTTATCCCTAAAAAATATTACTCATCCCACCAACTAACAAGAAATTGATTTGGTCTTGCTCCTTCCAATTATAATCTCTTCATCATCTCATATACATCCATCGAATGTAACATGAGTGGGAGAGTTAGAATTGTCATTTTCATCCAAATGTAATAATATAGTATTCAAATATTATCTAATATGTGATTATATTAAGCGAGAGCTATAATTGTTATTTTCATTGAATAAGCATTTATGGATGAACAATTAACCAAATGATCAATACAAATAGGTATTTATTTTGAAAATAGTTGGAAAAAGCACCTCCCCTAACAGTAATAAGTGCTTATTGGATAACACTTATTCCTAAACATCGTCATGGTCCATAATTGAGAGGAGCCCTCCCATCTAGGATAGATGGAGCACAAGTTGTTTTCATCCTCCCATCAACATTCATGGAGGTTTCCTGTCTAGGTTCCTAGATGGAACACAAGTTGTTTTCATCTTCCCATCAATATTCATGGAGGTTTTGATTGGTCTTTTTTTTTGGTATCATATATTTTTCTATAATTTATTATTTATATTAAAGGAGGTAGGCTGAAGCCTCTCCGTTCAAATACGTGGTGCTCTCATTTCTTAGGAAATAATATTTTAGAAGTGATTAGTTATATTTTCAAATAAAATTCACAATTCAAATCACTCTTTCAAAATGTTTAAATTAATAGATGATTCAAAATTTTTAATATAGAATGTTTAAAAATTGAAATAATTAAGATCATGGACCCGTACTTAGTATAGGGTCATGCCTAGTTTATTTACGAATTATGAACGTGATTAGTTTTGCACATGCGGGTGGCTCGTACATGAGAGGGACAAATGGCAGCCTATTAACATGTGCTTAGCGGTGTGGTTGGTGAAATGTACAACAAACAAATGGGCACAATCAGGGCTGTTCATGGTTTGGTTAATAGAACAATGGGATTATTTTTTATAAATCGAATTGATATTACCACTTTTTGGAAAATCGGTAACATAAATCAAACTAAGTCGATCAGTTAATTTTGATCGATTTAGTTAACTGTTGGTTCGGTTCATCAGTTTTTTATATTTACAATATATATTTATAAATAATATATAAATATATAATATTATATTTTAAATAATAAATAATATATTATTGATGGTGCACGATCTAGATGCTCTTAGCTGGAGGGCAGGAACGTCGGTCTGCTTTGCTCCGGTCGAACTACAAAAGAGGAAAGCTCAGAGGACTCGAGGTGGCTTACCTACTAATGATGCGCATGTTGACAGCTTGGAAGCCTGGAAGGTGGCTCGGATGCCTAGATGAAGAGTTCCTACTTGGAAGGTGGTTTGGACACCTGGTTGAAGAGTTCCTACCTGGAAGGTGGCTCGGATGCCTAGTTGAAGTGTTCCTACCTAGAAGGTGGCTCGGATGCCTGGTTAAGAAATAGTGTTAGAGTGTACGGGTTTCTTTACCCGGGGTGGGCACTCTGATGCTTAAGTTAGCGAATTGGAGATAAGAGAACTACGGGAGCTACGGGAGCGAAATTGCACATGTCCCTTGTGAGGTTGGAGGTAGGGCCCTTATATAGGCATTGTTTGGCGTGGGCTTTACACACCGTGCCCGAAATCTCTGGGAAGATGCACCTAACTGGTTCGAAGTCCTTGGAGGTAGTCGTGCACGTAGACCAGTCTTTGCGCCTTATTCGGTATCCTCCGGAACATTCGATGTGGGAGCCAACTTCCGAGAGACCTGGGAGTTACAGGATGCATGCATAATTTATCAGTGAGCACGTCTCGTAGGTCGCCACCTGGACCTCGATCAGTTCGGCAAGCCTTTGAGGGAGATTGCTTCTCATGTCGAGGTCACTTCGACCGGTACTAACAGGGTACTATAGGTCGGCCCTGGATGAGGTGCTGCTAGCTGCCATAAGTTGTGGACGAGGTCACTAGCTAGGTTTCCACCAGGTCAGTGGAGGCAGATCACTAGGCCGGTGAAGGCAAGTCGCCAGGTCGGCAGAGACAAGTTGCCAGGTTGGCGGCGGAGGCAAGTTATCAGGTCGGCGACAGAGGCAGGTTGCCAGCTGGGACTCCATTATTTTGGCTAAGGCAAGTAATCACCTAGGTGGTGCCAGGGTGTCATCCAACTGTTCCATCTGTCATGATGTTAGTGGAGGGCCAAATCTGCCCTCATCAATTATATATTATATATAATGCATATTAATTAATTTATAATATATATATAATATACATAAATATATATATAATATAGGGGAAATTTTTGATCGGTACCATGTACTTTGGCTCGAGTGACAATTTGGTCATCGAACTTTAAAATGCAACAGTTAAGTAGCCAAAATTTCAAAATGTGACAATCTAGTACCCGAACTTTCAAAATGTGACAATCCAATACCTACCGTTAACTAGTCCGTTAATCAACCATTAAATGACATTTGAAAAGTTAGAATAGCCCTTTGAATGCCATCTAATTCTCTTTATCAGCCATCCAAACGTTGACAAAAAAATGTACAGTCCCAAATCCTAGTATCTTCTATTCAAAAAAGTTGGTGACTATTTAGAAGAATCTAGAATTTGGGACTGTTCCTTTTATTGTCAATGTTTGGATGGTTGAAAAAGAGAATTATATGGCATTCTTAGGGCATTTTTGACTTTTCAAATGTTACTAAACGGCAATTTGGGTACTAAATTATCACATTTTAAAGTTTAGAGACTATTGCGAGGATTATTTAATTGTTATGTTATAGTTGTTGTTAGTGGGTTTTCAGCTTAAGACGATGTCAGTCATTTAACTTCTTTCTTTCTTATTAGTTTGTTTATAGGGAGTGCCACCAGGGGCATACTTGTAATCTCCCATTCCTTTTATATTAAGTTAATATAAATAACTAAACTGGCGGCAACCAGAAGTAGTTGCTTTTTTTTGTCTCTCAATCATATCTTCCTCTTCTTCTCTTTCTCTCTCTCGTCTATCTCTCTCCATGAATGATTACAGAGATCAAATGGTCACTCTAACCAAAGACCCCCCTTTTAATTGTCGATTTTCTTAGATATTTTAGGGTAAATTACGAAGACCCCCCTATATTATGGGGTCTATGACAAAGACCCCCCTTTTAGCATCCGATTTTTGCTTGGTCCCCTCTCTAACCCACTCCTTATTCTTCAAATGCCTAATTAGACCCTACAATTCTCTCTAGAACATGTCAAAACCATAAAAGACCAAATTTTGACTCAAGCACCCTCAAATCCACTGTTAAAACTACACTATCCCCCTATGATTGCCACGATTGCGCTCTGATGAGGGCGGATTTGGCCCTCAAATGACATTGTGACACATGGCATCTCGGAACAAATAGGTGACATCCGGAACCACTTAGGCAACAACTTGCCTTAGCCAAGATGATGGTGTCCCAGTTGGCGACCTGCGAGACGTGCTCGCCAACAAATTCGGCATGCATATCCCAACACTCCCACGATCCTTGGAAGTTGGTCCACGTACCGAACGATCCAGAGGGTGGTCAACGTGCATGGCAGTTGCCTCCGGAAATCTCGGACCACTTAGGCGACATCTCAGAAATCTCGAATACGGTGCGTGAAGCCCACGCCAGACAATGCATATATAAAGGCACCAACCCCAATGGCATGGAGGGGGGGAAAGTAAGCATATTCTAGCTCTCATACTTTGTGATTTTTAGCTCGCAGTTTACTATGAGAGTACTGACTTAAGCATCGGAGCGACCTCACCAGGTTAGCCACCCCGGGTCCTCTGACATTGATACCTTGCAGGTCTCTAAAGAACTACGAAGCTCAACAACGTGCCTAGCTCGGCCCAGCCAGTTCGACACCAAACCTGCCCAGTTCGACACCTAACCTGCCCAGCTCGACCCAGTCAATTCAACACCTAACCTGCCCAACTCGACCCAGTCAGTTCGGCACCTAACCTGCCCAGGGCCAGTCAGTTCGGCACCTAACCTACCCAGCTCGGCTCAGTCAGTTCGGCACCTAACCTGCCCAGCTCGGCTTAGTCAACTTGGTACCTAATCTGCCCCCAGCTCGGCCTGGTCAGCTCGGCACCTAGTCCAGTCCCAACTCGGCCTGGTCAGCTCGGCACCTAGTCCAGTCCCAACTCGGCCTGGTCAGCTCGGTATCCATGTCCTCACCCAGCAAAATTTTCCACTTCGGCCTCTGAGTCATCGACCACTTGGAAACAGACCGAATGATGATGTACTTAGCCAAAAAATTGATTCATCAATTCGCGTCGTTTGTGGGAAACGCTACAAAAAGCTAAGTTCTCATCTTCTGAAAGGCTAAGTCATCTTCTTCCAGAAAGCTAACTTCTCACCTTTTAGAAACTAAAGCTCTCACTTTATAATTTCCATTTTTTATGAACTCAAAGACTAAACAGGAAGTTGATGGCCAAAAGACTAAGCAACCCTGTCGACTTTATTTCAACTCGGATAAAGCCTCATCAGTCCTCTTCGCGAGGTACCCTCTACAAGATGAGCTCTTCGTGGCTCCCGTGGGAGTTGGTAGCCAATGGACTGCATTGACGCCCTTGCCGGTCGAGCCTTCAAGGGCTCCCGCGCGAGCTGGTGACCTAAAGTCAGTAGTGTTGCCCTTGTAGGTCGAGCTTCCAATAGCTTTTTGTAGAAGTGGGTGACCAGCATCACTAACGAGGCTGATGCAGCGTAGCCGTAACTCTAAAGTACCAAGCTGATAAAAGATCTCGACACTACATAAGACTCAGTCGCCTCTTCGGCATGGGCAAAATCAAGGGTAAAAAGAGTGGAATGCGAGTCGCTCCCAGAGCCCAAGGGCTAAAGTACCGAGTTGATAAAAGATCTCGTCACCACATAAGACCCAGTCGCCTCTTTGACATGGGCAAAATCAAGGGTAAGGAGAGTGGACTGCGAGTCGCTCCCAGAGCCCAAGGCTGCAAACACTTGGACTCATCGAATTAGTCATTCCAGGCCAAAATGAGCAATCTACTCCCTTTGCCGAGTTACTTTCAGCTCGGGAGGGGGGCAAATGATGAGGGCAGATTTGGCCCTCCAATGACACTGTGACACATGGCATCTCAGAACAAATAGGTGACATTCGGAACCACTTAGGCAACAACTTGCCTTAGCCAAGATGATGGTGTCCCAGCTGGCGACCTAGCATAGGCGCCGACTTGGCGACCTGGCACAAACGCTAAACCTATAAACATCCAATTATAACAAATTTCCACCATAAATTCATTGATTTCACCATCCACATATTAAAGATTCCATTTTGACGGACCATACGCTATGACTAAAACCCATTATCCAAATCTTAACCTTAAATTCCTTGATTTTGCCATCCACCCATCGAATATTCCATTTTGATGAACTGGATGCTATGACTAAAACCCACGATCCAAATCTTAACCTTAAATTCATTGATTTCGCCATCCACTCATCGAAGATTCCATTTTGACGAACCAGATACTATGACCAAAACCTATAGTCCAAATACCCTAAACATGGTCAAAACTTTCATTGACCACCCGATCGACCATCCATCAAATTTCAAATCTCAAAATGACCATTTCGCCCTTTATTTAAAAATATTCCAAATAAATCATTCTTATTTGTACACTTTCTAAATTCAAGATATCCGTTTTAAGATAAAATCCAACACCTCCAAACCCGTCAAAACCTCCATTAACCCCTGATCACCCATCCATTGAATTTTGCATAAAATCCTCATTTTACCCCTCTCATAAAAACGCCCTTTCGTCACTCGTTACTCCCAAAATCAAAGATTTACATCATGACACTTCTTCCAAGGCCCCTAAACCTTACCAAAGTCTTCCTTAACCTTTCGATCACCTATCCACCAAATTTCAGACCTAAAACTCCCATTATGCCCCTCTTACAGAAAATATTCAGATTTGAGCCATTTCATTGGCCGGACCACCTGTACTTCAAATTCCCTCGACCCGAACACATTTAAACTGATTGAATATTATCAATTTATCTAAGACATTTAGAAATCCGATCCTGCAAAGTTTTAGCTCAAAATCCCTCGATTTGCCCATTAATCGAATAAGATTCTATTTCGGGCTTTCTCGCGGATCGAATTGCTTGTATTGCAAATTCCCTTAATCCGAACACATTTGAACTGATCAAACCCCGCCAATTTGTCCAAGCCCATTAGAAACACCATTATGTCAAATTTCAGCTCAAAATTCCACCATCAAATAAAGATTTTATTTTAGACGTTCTTATCGGTTAAATCACCCGTACCTCAAATTCCCCCAATCTAAGCACATCTGAGTTGATCAAAACCCGCAAATTCGTTTAAAAACCTCATATTATTAAATTTCAACTTAAAATACAAAGATTCCATTTTGAGTTTTTTCGTTATTCTCGAAATGCTCGTACCTCAAATTCCCTGGATCCAAGCACCCTTGGGCCAATACCAATTGATCAGAATGGGCAAAATCCCTACCCTATCAAATTGCACCCAAAAATAACACCCTTTTCTAATCGTTTGATAAAAATACCCTTAAATGTCACAAAATTATAAAATTACCCCTTTACCCCTTTATAAAAACCAAGAGATCGGCCATAGAGGCACTGTTCACCGGGGATCTCCTTCAAGCTCTCCAACCTAGCGGCGGCAACTCTCTCCCTCTTTCTTCCTCTCTTCTTCTCCTCCCCCAATCTTCTTTCTTCTTCTTCATTTTTTGCTCCACCCTCCTCTGCTCCACCACCGCTGTAGCTCACAATAGCGGTAGTTTCTTTTTTCTCTCTCTGGCTTCTCCTCTCCTCTCTCTCTTCCTCCCCAACTCTCTGTCTGTATCTGTTCCACGATCACCGCCGCTGCAACTTCTAGCAACGGCGGCATTCCCTTGATCGGCCACCTCTCTCATTATCCTTTCTCTCATTTTCTCCCCTCTGTCACTTCCTTTGTCTCTCTTTCTCTCATTCTCCCTCCTCCTCTTTCTCACCAGCGAGCACCCACGCACTGTTCGTCTTCATGTTCTCGACACTAAGAGAGTGGCAGCGAGCTTCTTCCCAAGTTCTCCTCCTCCCAATACAGATCATCCCTCCACTGCAACTCATCTCCCCACCGGAAATCCCCCTCTCTCTATTCTTTTTATTCTTTGTAATTTTTTTTTACTGTTCTCTTTTTCCTTTTCCTTTTTCCTTCTATTCCCCTTGAACCCGCCGCTACCACAGCAACGATTGGATTGTCAGAACTGAACCAGTCCGTCACCTCTTCCTCAATCTCCCTCATCTTCTTCTCTGTCTCTCATTCACCTGGACCTTCTCTCCCTCACTCCATTCTCTTCTTTTTTTTTTTTTTTTTTTTTTTTTCTTTATTCACCGCTGCAACAACCTAGACAGAGCACACACCTCCAAGGCTCCTTTATCTCTGGCCAATTTCTGTAACCGATGAGAATCCAAGGTGTCAACCGGGAAGAGTAACATCTCTGCTTTAGTTTGTAACCCGTTTCAAGCTTCGTGACGATTGGAAAGGGCCCACCATCGATGAACCAACCATGACCTGGTATTCGATTCAAAAGCATGCAGTTATCTATCCAACACCAACATCGTGGCTCTGAATTTTGATTCGAAGGCAACATTCAAAGCGAACTTCTCCGGTTTTTGGTTCAACTCCATTAGCTTTGGTTTATTTCTTTATTTTCTCTTTTATCCTATAACTTTGCATTGTTTTCCTATTAATCTATTAACTTAACAATATTTCCGTGCACTGGTTGGATTATTAACGATTTGTTCTTTTTTTCTCTATCTGATGCCATTCCTAATTCATTCACGAGCAAGCAGCAGTTCTCTGGGCTGAATTAAGGACATCTGAATTCGATTATTAACGATTTGGTTCTCTTTCGTTTAAATGCATGCTCGGTAGATTAATTGAGACTGTTTGTTTTACACCGAGTTTGGTTAGGAATCCGAATCACTGACATCATGTATGTATTGGTAGTAATTGTTTTATTTATTTATTTATTTGCTGAGTTTCCTTAGATTGTGTTGCCATATTCTGAAGAGGTGTTGACATAACGATTGTCATTAGCCTTAATGCTTGCTTAATGGGTAGAAACACAATGGAAATTAGTTAGGTAGCTATTGGATAGTTACGGTTATGTTGATGTCATTTTAATTGTAGGAATGATTCCCATCTTGTGGGTAGTGAATATTTCTTCTTAGATGGCTGATTAACTCCTTCCGTCCTATTAATTAATAAATAATTTTTAGAGTTTTTTTTTTTTTCTTTTTCATCTTTCTTTGTTATGTGTAATTCTGCAGGACAATGGAAAATAATTTATCCTTTTAAGGCACTAAACAACTATCATTCCCGTTCATGTACATATCATTCATTTTAGTTGGTTAATTTCTCTATCCTTTCATTTTTAAAAAGTTTTCTTTTATCAAAGTAATGTTCTTTTTTTATTTTGTCTCATCCCTTTTATTTTCTTTGCTATATAATTGCCATTTTGTATTTTGCAACGATTCACATCTATTGATAAGGGCTTGTACATTTGTGTATGTTTTTTGACTTCCCCATGTGGACCCCACTTAATCAGATACGGGAGAGGGATGCCTAATCCCTTCCCCCTCCCATCCAGGTCTTATCGAGCTGGTTAGATTGGTACCTTACACATGGAGTCACTAAAAGACCAAAATGATTTTAAGTGGAAAAGCCCCAGTAGGTCCATCACTCCCAATTCATTCCCAATTGTGGGTGGCGACTCCAAAACAGCCCCAAGTGAGCCGTTTTTCGATGCTCACACCCCCTGTACTTTGTTTTGCGACAAAGACCCCCCTAGTACTATGATTGTGAGACAAAGACCCCCTTCCGTTAACTTTCTGTTGAAATCCGCCGTTGCAATATTTTTTAATCCCTATACTACCCTTGTAAGAAAAACACTGTTCATCTTCTCCGACCTCATGATACACGAATAGCAGATTCCTTCACATTTCTCTTTCTCTCCCTCTCTCTCTCTCTCCCCCATCTCTCTTCTTCCCGCTTTCCTCTGTTCTGTCCAAACTGTCTAGTCTTTAGACTCTCCTTGATCTTCTCTCTCCACCGCCTGAGCTAAGCTGCTGGTTCTGCAATCCTGCCATGAAAAAAGTCAGAAAAGGAAAACAATAAAAGGATTTGCAACTTAAACCTCTCAATCGTTAGCAACTCGGCATTCATGAACTGGTCAGCTTCTCTCGGCTAGGATAGCAACAACACCCCTGTTGTAATCCCTTCGAGCACCGAATTCCACCCACAATGAGTTAGGAACCCGCCCACGGCTCCATGGTTCAGTATTGGGACTTGTGGGGCCCATCCCCTTATAATCAAACCTCTCTCCGCCACCCGGTCTTCGATCTCCTTAAGGATAACCTCTCGATCGTCTGCTTCCTGTCTTGACATTATCATCTTAACGGTCCAAAAAAATCTGACTCCACTTCGTTCCAGCCCGGCTCCAACTATCGTTTCGGCAGCAACACTTGACCACCAAAACAAACGCATAAAACACAAACTCGTCCAGGCAACGGTCGAGCCACTCCAGCACATCAGCAGGTGTTGGGTAAGTTGCACTATAGTAGCAGAAATGAATGTAAAACCAATCCCAGGACAGCAAGAACCTTTCCCCCAAGTTTGTGTGTCAAAGTGGGTTTGCCAACAACAATAATAAGTAAACAATTCAGCCAAGTAATAGAAAAACAGATAACAATCACCATACAAAATAGCACACCACAATTAATTCAGAAATTAATGGGTACAATAGTCTTCTCTAGTTGCAACTAGAGGCTTACAAACATCAAGGAAATAATCATTGGCTCACAAAAACAACATTAACATCACCAAATGCAAGGTGGATACAACACAAACATAAGTTTAGATCTCACCAAGTTGCTGTAAATCTGAACTGAGAAGTAGAGAAAAAGAAGAAGAATCACCAAATCTGAATTGGAGTGGGATTCTTAACTCCAACACTTAATATCATCAAGAACGGGCTTGAAAGGCACCTCCGAACTTGATCTTGAATGGAACAAGAGCCAACTTTTTCCTCTTCTTCACAAAACTCAAAGAACCAGAAAATAACTTTCTTTTTTGGTTATGTATATATTTTTTTCTTTCTTCTTCGTTCTTCTCTATTCGGTGGGTACTAGTTTGACGCCACTCAAAAAAACACAAACCGAAAATGTGGTAACCACTTTACCACTATTCGGCTCCCTTTTCTTTAGGGAGCAAATGAAGGTGGGGTGGGCCCCTCCATATGGGTTGGACCCACACCCAACAGTTCTCCCCCTCCAGCTCATATGGGGGGCTTCATCAAGCCCGCAACTTCTTTGCAAAATTCAAATTTGTTTCTAGGCAAGGACTTTGTTAACATGTCTGCACCATTCTCATTAGTATGAATCTTCTCAATGTTCAACAACTTCATATCCAACACATCCCGAATCTAGTGGTACCTTACATCAATATGTTTGGATCTTGAGTGGAAAGTTGGATTTTTAGAGAGATGGATAGCACTTTGACTATCACAATAGAGAACATATCTTTCTTGCTTCATGCCCAATTCTTGTAAGAACTTCTTCAACCATAGGATCTTCTTACAGGCTTTTGTAGCTGCAATGTATTCAGCCTCTGTAGTAGACAATGCAACACACTTTTGAAGTTTGGATTGCCATGAAATTGCTCCCCTTGCAAAAGTCATTAAATATCCCGGAGTGGACTTTTGGGAATCAACATCACCAGCCATATCTGCATCAGTGTACCCATCCAACATGACTTTACCATTCCCGAAGCATAAGCATATCTGAGAAGTACCTCTGAGATACCTGAATATCCATTTTACTGCTGTCCAATGTTCTTTGCTGGGGTTAGAGAGAAATCGACTAACTATACCAACAACATGAGCAATATCTGGCCTCGTGCACACCATAGCATACATTAAATTGCCAACTGCCGAAGCATAAGGCACTTTCTTCATTTCAACTTTGTCTTTCTCACTTGTAGGACATTGTTTAGTGTTGAGCTTGAAATGACCTGCAAGTGGAGTAGTAACTGGTTTTGCATTGCTCATGTCGAACCTCTCAAGAACCTTCTCAATATATTTTTCTTGAGATAACCATAACTTCCCATCCTGTCTATCTCGAGAGATCTTCATACCAAGAATCTATCTAGCTGGTCCCAAGTCCTTCATTGCAAAAGATTTGCTAAGCTCATTTTTCAACCTGTCAATCTTGTTAGAATCATGTCCAACTATCAACATATCATCAATATAAAGCAAGAGAATAATGAAATCACTATCAGAAAATTTCTTTACAAATACACAATGATCTAAAGTGGTCCTAGTGTACCCATGATTAACCATGAAGGAGTCAAATTTGTTATACCACTGTCTTGGTGCTTGTTTCAACCCATACAAGCTTTTCTTTAATTTGCACACCAAATGTTCTTTTCTTTTTTCTTTGAATCCCTTTGGTTGCTCCATATAGATTTATTCTTCCAAATCACCATGAAGGAAGGCAGTCTTCACATCAAGCTGTTCAATTTCCAAATTTAAACTTGTAACTAGTCCAAGCACAATTCGAATAGAAGACATTTTCACCACAGGAGAGAATATATTTTCAAAGTCGATACCCTTTTTCTGACTGAAACCCTTCACAACCAGCCTTGCCTTGTATTTTATTTGTGAGCCACTCTCATCAGATTTCAATTTATAAACCCATTTGTTTTTGAGAGCCCTTTTCCCCTTTGGTAATTTCACCAAATCGTAAGTGTGATTCTCATGCAAGGATTTTAATTCCTCATGCATTGCTTTCAGCTACTCATCTTTCTTGTCATGTGACATAGCCTCTTGATAAGCCTCTGGCTCTCCCCCATTTGTCAGCATCACATACTCATGTGGAGGATACCTAGTGGAAGGTCTTCTCTCTCTAGTTGATCTTCTAAGCTGAACCTGTGGTGAAGGAATTGGAGATACATGTTCATTTTGTACTTCCTCTGTATTTTCATTTATAGGAGTTTCATCCCTAACTGTATCATCTTGTTCATTTGGTACAACTTCCCCGTGATCACCATCAACTGTAGGTGGGAAAACCGGATCCAAGTTAACTGGAACATCAACAGAGAATTTTGGCTTCTAAATTTTCTCTATATCTTCAATTGTTTGATCTTCAAGAAATACAACATCTCTGCTTCTGATTACTTTCTTTTCCACTGGATCCTATAACCTGTACCAAAACTTTTTGTGCCCATAGCCTAAGAAGATGCACTGTTTAGCCTTGTCATCAAACTTGGATATTTCATCTCTAGGAATATGAACAAATGCCCTGCAGCCAAACACTTTCAAATGACTGTATGATATGGCTTTCCCTGTCCAAACTCTTTCAGGAGTATCTCCATTCAAAGGAACTGAAGGATAAAGGTTGATGAGGTCAACTGTAGTTCTCATAGCCTCACCCCAAAAGGATTTGGGTAACTTAGCATGAGAGAGCATGCATCTGATTTTGTCAGTAATTGTTCTGTTCATTCTCTTTGCTACTCCATTGTGTTGAGGAGTCTTAGGAACACTTTTCTCAAGCCTGATACCATGGATCCTACAATATTCTTCAAAAGGACCCCTATATTCACCACCATTATCAGCTCGGATACACTTCAACTTATTCCCTGTTTCTCTCTCAACCTTGGCATGAAAATACTTGAAAACATCCAACACATGATCCTTAGATTTCAAGGCAAATGTCCACACTTTTCTGGAATGGTCATCAATAAATGTCACAAAATATAATGCACCACCAAGAGATCTATCTTTCATGTAACAAACATCAGTGTGAACTAAATCTAAAACATGAGACTTTCTAGATGGAGGAAATTTATGAAATGCAACTCTACTCTGTTTGCCAGCTAAGCAATGTACACGTGTTTCAAGAGGCATACCTTTCACATTAGGAAGAAGATTTTCTCTGGAAAGTATCTGAATCCCTTTTTCACTCAAATGTCCAAGCCTCCGGTGCCAAAGCTCAATGGATGAATCATGAACTGCATTCACCTCTCATTTGCTCAACCTTGTTTGCATCACATAAAGGGCATTGTGCTTCTTTCCCTTTGCCACAATGACTGAGCCCCAACTAAGTTTCCATTTTCCATCATTGAAGGTATTTGCATAACCTTCATCATCTAACCTGCCAGTGGAAATCAGATTTAGGCGGATATCAGGAACATGTCTAACATTCTTCAAAATTAATTTGCAACCAGTATTGCTATCTAAACAAAAGTCTCCCATGCCAACAATCTTGGATGTACCAGCATTCCCCATGTGAACATGTCCAAGATCACCTGTAGTGTAAGTTGTGAAAAATTTATCATGGGGAGTAACATGAAAAGAAGCACCCGAATCAATGACCCAATCACTGTTTGGGCATGCAAAGTTGACATAATTATCATCACAAACAATAACAACATCACCCTCGGCTGCAACAACTGTTGTATCTTTTCCTTCTTTCTTGCCTTCCTATATCATTAGGGGCTGAATTACTAACCAAAATTTCCCAACTGTCAGGCAAGGAACTAAGTAACAATAAGGCCTACACTTCATCATCCAGATTTAATTTCATAGTAGTCAATTGATTTATCAAAACTTGAAAATCACTCAAATGTTCAGACATATTAGTCCCATCTTTATATCTCAAGTATGTTAGTTTTCTAGTCAAGGCAGCCTTGTTTAAACCTGTTTTCCTTTCATATATAAACTCTAATTTTTTCCATAAAACATCAGCCCTAATTTCTTGTGCAACATGGTGAAAAATACTGTGGTTGATCCACTGTCGGATTTGGCCTACGGTTTTTCTATGCATGATTCCCCATTCATCACTTGACTTGTCACTTGGCTTTACTTCATCACCTCTTATGGGTAGGTAGAAATCTTTGCAATAAAGAATGTCCTCCATTCTGGGTTTCCAAATGGCATAATTCGGTGAAGTCAATTTTATCATAACACCCGAGGATTCCTCCATTTGTATCAACACAAACAATTAATTTCAGCCAACCTGGCTCTGATACCACTGTTGGGTAAGTTACATTATAGTAGCATAAATGAATGTAAAATCAATCCCAGGACAGCAAGAACCTTTCCCCCAAATTTGTGTCAAAATGGGTTTGCCAACAACAATAATATGTAAACAATTCAGCCAAGCAACAGAAAAACAGATAACAATCACCACACAATAGCACACCGGAATTTTTACGTGGAAAACCTCAAAATGGGGGAAAAACCACGGGACCTATGGTCCGTAAGTCTTTCACTAATTCAGAAATTAATGGGTACAATAGTCTTCTCTAGTTGCAGCTAGAGGCTTACAAACATCAAGGAAATAATCCTTGGCTCACAAGAACAACATTAACATCACCAAATGCAAGGTGGATACAACACAAACATAAGTTTAGATCTCACCAAGTTGCTGTAAATCTGAACTGAGAAGTAGAGAAAAAGAAGAAGAATCACCAAATCTGAACTGGAGTGGGATTCTTAACTCCAGCACTTAATATAATCAAGAACGGGCTTGAAAGGCACTTCTGAACTTGATCTTGAATGGAACCAGAGCCAGCTTTTTCCTCTTCTTCACAAAACTCAAAGAACCAGAAAATAACTTTCTTTTTTGGTTCTGTATATATTTTTTTCTTTCTTCTTCGTTCTTCTCTGTTCGGTGGTTACTAGTTTGATGCCACTCAAAAAAACACAAATCGAAAATGTGGTAACCACTTTACCACTATTCGATTCCCTTTTCTTTAGGGAGCAAATGAAGGTGGGGTGGGCCCCTCCATATGGGCTGGACCCACACCCAACAATAGGTGACACCGTACTGAGCCCACTTCGTTCATCAGATCCAACACCAGCACTAGCACCCTTCATCATAGCCAGAGGGCCCACACCCTAAACACGGTGGTGACCCATTTCCTTCTTCAGGTGATCTAGATACACGCCCTCCAGCGCATCGAATGTGTTCAAAATGCATCCCTGTAGATTTGCCATTCTTGACGATCTGCCATCGAGGAATTTGCGATCATGCCATCCTTGACGATTTTCCAGTCGGGATTCGATTCCCTGTAAAGACGGATTATAGAGGGAAGGTGGTTGTAAGGAAAGGAAGGGGAATGTGGGAGGCTGGGGAAGGAGATGGGAGATGTGGAGGGATGTAGAGTTCCGAGTTTCGAACAAGAACGTTGAGAATGGAGGCTAAAAATGTGTCGGAGGAGTAGAAGGCAATCTGGGGTACACCCAGGCGACGAGAGAGGTGCTGGGTCCAACCGAGGAAGAAATCAGAGAGGTTGGCTACGGGTGGGGAAGGGTGAGTATTCCACTGGGTGATGGGATTGGAAAGTGCAGAAAGGGCGCATATGGTGGGAGTATTGCCACGGTTTCCGATGTCCTTGACGTTCTCAACGCCGGGGGAAGAGATGGGTGATGGTGGAAAGGGAAAACGAGGGTTTGGATGGAAGGGTGTTTGGAGAGAAGAGGATGTAGAAAGGGGAGGTTGTTGGGTGTGATGAGTATGGTGATGGTTAAGCTACGAATGGCCAATTGGTGGGTGAGATACAGAAGTGGTAGGCGTAGGAAAAGGAAATACTAGTATGTGTGTGCCACCGTCAGAGGGATTCGTCGACATCTTGTTAGTGTAGAGAGAGGGGAGGAGAGAAAGGGGAAGGGGAAGAAGAGAGATCGGGGGAGAGAGAGGAAAGAGAAGGGGAGAGAAGGAATCTGCTGTTTGTGTATCGTGAGGTTGGGGAAGATGAACAGTGTGTTTCTTATAAGGTAGTGTGGGGATTTAAAAATATTATAACGACGGATTTGAATGCAAAGCTAACGGAAGGGGTCTTTGTCTCACAGTCATAGTACAAGGGGTCTTTGTTGCAAAACAAAGTACAGGGGGTCTTTGTCACAGACCCCACAGTATAGGGGTCTTTCTAATTTACCTTTTTTTAATATGTCGAATCAACCGATTTGATTAACTGGATTTTCGGTTTGATTTCGGTCGATTTTTCGATTTTTCTTGCTCAGTAGCTCACTCTACAATGTTTTTCCTGGTCTATTTCAATGTTCTTAAATGCAGAGGCTAACGTTTCTTTGCTTTGGTTTCACATATGGAGAGTTTCACCTCTCCCTTGACATGAGCGCTTCTTTCTTCTCGGCAAAGGTGAGCTTTATTATTGTTATTGTTTTACATCTTTTGATTTCTGATTTCCTAATCCCTCCGCCTTGTTTTGCTTGCACTAGCCACTTCTATATTGTCATTTTCTCGTTGAGTTTTGACCATTAACGTATACATCTCTCTCTTCTTTTTTCCCCCTCTCTTTCTAGGGTCTTGATTTCTACTTTGTATTTCAAGGGTTTAGTTCTGGTTCGGTTTTTGTTTTTCTTCTCTGTTATGGACACACCACCCGGCAGCGCAATGCGGCGCAGTCATAGGCAGCAGCACGCACAGCGGGCCGCCCAGCAGCATGCACCGCCCGGTAGCGCGCCGCACGCACCGCCTGGCAGTAGCACGCGCCGCACGACAGCAGCACTGGGCGGCAGCACGCATTGAGCAGCAGCACGCGCCGCACGGCAGCAGCACGCACCGCACGACAGCAACACGCACCACACGGCAACAGCACTGTGAGACGCCCGGCAGCAGCAGTAGGCAGGACCCACACGACAACTCATTAGGGTGGGTCCGCACTTATCTAACCACGTCAGCTCTGCTCGCCAACTCGCCGCCAGCTACTCCATTCCTCATCCCTTATCCTCATCTCATCTTATTTTATCTTCTTAGTAGGAGTTCTGTTCTTATCTATTAGAGATAAGAACTGAGTGCTGTTAGAAGTCTGTTAGAAGTAGGAGTTTGATTTAAAGTTGGATTGTCCTAGCTTAGTCGAATGTCTCCTCTTGTAATCTCCTATTTAAGGAGCCACAAATTGAAATAAAGGCATTCAGTTTTCCCAGTCAAGAAAGAGAGTGAGGAGAGTTCGGGTGGTCTCTTGGACAAATCACCCATTAGGAGAGTTCGGGTGATCTCTTGGACAAATCACCCACGCGATTGCCACAATAGGGTCTGTATGCAAGGCCAAGGGCAAGGGAAGACAGGAGGCTCTCCCGGTGGACCGACCCGTGATGAGATCCTATGCGCGGGACCATAACATTCTCATTGTTTTTTTTTTGTCTAATACTGAACTTGGATGAAATCCGAAAACCGATACATCCGATCGAACTTGAACTCAGAATGGTCTCTCATGCATCCGATGGGAGTTCGGATTAAATTCGGATGGAGGGTTTTCATTCTCGAATCAAACCTGGATTTATGTACATCCAATCAGAGTTCAATCCGATTACAGGCCTACATTTCCGTAAAGGATGATATTTTGGTTGGCCAAGATGGTGTCTTCGGCTTTCACTGGCTGAGACCCCTGTGAGTCGATGGTCATTAGTGAGAATGTGAGATTGTTGGTGTTCATTAAATTGGTAATTTTGGGCATTCCTTGTTTGGTGATCGAGTATCCCTCTTATTCATCAAGGGTCCAGGTTTGTTAGTGATTTATCATCTTATATTGTATATTGATTTCGGTTGTTCTATAATTCTCCACATGCATTAACTGGTTTGTTCTAATTATCCGCCAAACGTTTATTACAGTTTGACTGCATTAAGCCATTAACTATTCTTTCATCATCATTTGGTTTATTCATCTGACTTCCACGAAAGTCAAATATGGTTCCCATACAGATAAATCGTTGCATTCTAATTGTTTGTTATGAGAACCGATAGAATAGAAGAAAGCTCTAGTTCCAGTCTACCTTTTGTGCCAAATACAAGGAAGTGGAAGGTGAAAAAAAAAACAACCTAGTCTTCCCTCTATGTGATTTATGTCAAAAAAAAGCCATCACACTGTCGTTTCTTCTTTCTTCTTATTTTCCATATAGCAAGTAGCAACCCCAGACCCTTTCTTCTTCTTTTCCTGAAATAGGTGTCACAAGCCTAATCTAGGTAACCGAGACCAAGGCAGTGCTGCTTGGCAAGGCTGACTTCTCCTTGTTGCTCAACAACCTGGTTGATGTTGAGAGTAGATGATACCGTTTTTCCGGTGTAACCTTAGTTTTCAGTGTTGCACATGTCTTGTATTAGCGTTATTGACGTACCTTCATGTCTAAACAAGAAAAACGCTGGGGCTTATTGGACAAAACTCATGTTGCATCTAATCTATCACATGGAAAATTCCTGGGTGATCTAGAACACTTAATTTAATTTATCTCTAGCACCACCGTGTCCTTTACTTTTCTTTTATTATTTAATGGACACACACACACACATTCTCATGCATCTTGATTTTTAATATTGATTTTGATGTCATCATATTCGATGTTCTGTTGCCTAGTAACCACACGGCTTCTTTCATAATCTGTGAAGAAGAAAATTATGGGACCAAGATGGAAGGGGAAAGATTCAGAAGCTCGAGCTCTTGCAGAACCCATGTCAGAAATTGTCCAACAACTTCAATCATGTCTAATTCATTCCAAGACACGTGGCTTGCTCTTGGGTTGTAGTGTACTTCTTGGAGCAGGGGCTGATTGTATGGATTTGCTGATCCGTGCATGTTTTGGTCAACCCATCATCACAGCTGAGAAAGATAAGCAATGGTTTGAGTTGAGTCTGGAAGAGTCTTTTTACCTCTTCCACTCTCTCAGATGTCTTGAGATTGCAGGGGAAGATAAGCGTTTGAAAAATGAAGATGAAATATGGCAGTATATAATATCCAAGAAACCTGCATTTCCTTATTTCTATAAAGCTTACTCCCATCTACGTGATAAGAATTGGGTTGTGCGTTCAGGTTTTCAGTATGGTGTAGATTTTGTTGCTTACCACTACCATCCAGCTTTGGTGCATTCAGAATATGCCATCCTTGTTCTATCAGAAGGCAGTGATGATGTGAATGGCCGGCTGAATGTGTGGTCTGATCTTAAATGCATGGTTCGGTTATGCGGCAGTGTTGTGAAGACATTGTTAGTTCTTAGGATCAATAGAAGTGATGGTTACCTTGCAGTTTCCCCTTTATGTTTGGAAAAATGCAATGTTGAGGAATATACGATCACAAGATGGAATCCAGAGCAATGTCGTGAGGAGAAGACAATAAATAAAAGAACTGGGTAAGACTTTTAATTATCTGTCTTTTTATTCTTGCTACAAAGAATATGTTTGAAAAATTTTATTTGATCTAACAAAGTGTTACTTTGCTAATGCTTCATGTTTATCTGGCGAAACTTATGTTGCTGTTTCATGGTTGAACTTGCTTGTAACTGTTTGTGCTATTTTGCAAGTTCACTATCAAACACATTGTGACTCTGAAACATTATACGCTAACTTAATGAAGAATATGCAGACTGACTACACATCACATCTTAGTGGCAAGAATCACTCACTGTTCATGAGACAAAAACATGATCAATTCTCAAAGTAAAAAGACCTGGTCATAGTCAAAACATCAGACCTATATATGTTCCTTTTCTTTTCATAAAAAAGCAAGTTATTATCCAACAAAAAATATTATTATTATATTTTGATGTAATTATCAAGAATACTATAATTAATTGGAAAACAATATAAATGGGGTGACTGGGCCATTCACCTCGTCACCAAACAATCCAATCAAAATATCCCCCATAGAACTAGACATGCAACTATCTTAATAAATTGCAATTTCCTTTTTGCTCTTTGTTAAAACCGGAAAGGAGAAAAAGGAAAGAAATAAATGCTAATAGATATACTATGGTACCTGGATACCTATACGACACAATGTTATGACAGCCAACTCATCGAACTGTTTTTCCATCGAGATGGCAGTCAATGGTTTAATTATCTGGGTCAAATGAGTTAACCTGTGACATTATAAGTTAAATAATAAATATATAGAATAGATAAATTACAGAAAAAATATTAGAAAGTATAGAAAATTGGGCATGTGCTGCATGTCTCAAATATTATATGTTCATCATATTAAACAAAAAATAATTGTGATAAATGAGAATAATTGTTATTAATGATGATGGAAATGGCTAAAATACAAAAAAAAAAAAACCAGAAAAGATGATTAATGTCTAATCAGTGATTGTTCAGTAGTGTTCAACCAGCTGCGTCAAGTAAATGATTTGGGAGCTAAATAGACCTAGAAACCTGGCTGGGTGATGGGTTGACTAATCTAACTGGCCAGTTCAATCACAGGTTGAAGACATGATTTGGTATGTGCATATGCATTCTAGAGACGATCCAAAACTTTGAGGGTTGTTAAGTCTGGAACTCCAACCCTAAGAATTGGGAATAAAGCCCAAGCCCGAGGTCAAGCATGAATTATTCAGCACGAGCCCAAGAGCCCAGCCCGCACTAAAATTTGATGTACTCGGGTTGGGCTCGGCCCCTGGTCAGGCTTAGGTTGGTCAATTAGCCCACATTAAAAATTGATATACATGTGTGTAATATGTATGCATGTATGCATATATGTATATTTTATCAGAAAAACATGCATATATATGCATTTTTTTTTATCAAAAACATCGTTTTTATTAAATTAAGAGAAGAGAGGGAATAAGTATACAAAGGGGGAGATAAAATAACTTAGCTCCCCAAAAACAGAAAACACAGGGAATGCAAAGAAAAATATTAAAAACTAGCCCAAAAAACAGCCTCCCTATTCRCTCCTTGCTTGGCCAACCCATCCGCAAATGAGTTGGCACTCCTTTTCACCCAGCTGTACTGAATCTCAATGTCCCTACCCAGCCATAAGAACTGTTTTTTTCATTGTTAAAGTTCCACAAACCACTGTCCTCTGTCTTCAACCAACTAACCACCACCTTCAAATCACCTTCCAGAATCAAGCGGCTAATATTTAATTCCTTTGCTCTTCGAATACCTTCAAGCGCTGCAAGGATCTCAGCCCTAAGAGAGTCACCTTCTCCAATAGGGCCAGAGAATAAAGCAGTAACAATCCCTTCCTCATTCCTGAAAATTCCTCCAATCCCAGAGGGCCCTGGATTCCTTACGCTGCTGCCATCAAAATTCAGCTTTATAAAGCCCGAGGGGGGAGGGGATCATGCATATATATGCATATTTGCATGCAAATATGTGTTTTTACATATGCACATATACATGTTTATAATCGGGCAGGGCTCAGGCTGGGATAAGGTTGGGCTGGGACTGGGCAAGGTTCAGGCTTTCCTGAAAATTTTAAAAGTCCAAACTTTTGAGCCCGAGGACTTAAAATTTAAGCCCAGCTCATATAAAATTGTGGGTTGGGTCGGTCTGGGCTCGGGTTGGGCCTGCCCAAGTTGCACTCCTACTCACAGCTCTAGCTCCACAATTCTATAACTTGCTCAAACACATCTATTCTCCAAATTTGGGGTCATTAAGAATGTTCAGAAATCACTTGCCTCTTCATTCCCGTCTTAATTCAACTCGTTTGAGGAATTTATTTGATCTAGTTAAATGCCACTGCCACTTCATTTCTTTGTTCTCATTGTTTGTCATCTATTCATCTCTATGTGATGGAAAGTTTATCTGATGTCACTCATGTAGTGAACTAGATTGGGGGATGAGCTGCAGTTTTGTGATCTAACGTACATTTTATTTCTGCAAGTTCACCATCAAACCTATAGTGATTCATGATCATAGGAAAATTTGTGTTTTATTATTTTCACTCTATTTTGCTTGAAAGAGTCCTTCACAATTGTTAATTAATGAAAATTTTGTAAAATTTCACTATCGGAATCTATAATGTTTGAAGATTCTTGTTTATGTGCAGCGTCTGTAGGATGGTTTCTAGAGCTTGCAACAATAACGCAAAAATGAGGGTGGGAGATGTGAAATACCAAGAAGAAATTGCCCAAGATAATGGACAAAGGCATAATGCAGATCCAGAAGAAGAAAAAGAAAAACTGGAAAAGTTAAAATTCTAGAAGAAATGAAGAAAAACATGAAGACATCTATGGTAGGTGGTACCCACAATGACAAGCTCCCTCTAGCGCTTGTCAGACTTTGGGGTGTCTCCCCCAAGCCCATTCATTGTTCTGATCAAAACAAGAGTGGTACTGGTACGATTTGTCAGCAAGGCACTTGTTTTGACCGGATGGATTGCTCTCCCTCTCCTTGTGTTATCTAAATTGCGGTTCCCTACACACAAACCACTGGCTCGAGAATTTATTGAATTATAAGAGGGGTTACACCTTGACCTTGTTTTCATTTATCCGCCTTTGAAACAATAATGAGCTCGCCCCACTATATTCATTCTACCTACCCAAGGAGAGAAACATACTTTTATGTCTCAGACTCTCAGCAATAGCTGTGATTTGATTCGGGATTTGTTTGTGTGATATCCATCTCTTCGGAGGTGGAGACAACCCATTGGCTATTGGGAGGCAAAAAAGAGTAAAGACCAGGCTCCAAAGTGAACATACATACTGTCTGGATGGATTCCTTGATCTGACAAAGTCCTTTGGCAAATATTTATGCCAGATTCAATTTCTTTTGGTTCTATTTCTGCACTGAATCCTTTCGAAGCCGAGGCCCTGGCACTAAATTCTCATTCAGGCAGTAATCAAGAATTGTGGCTCGGGTCAAAAGGTTTGTGGCAATTGTCGCTTTAGTGTCAAAGTGTAGACATTCTGATTTTGTGAACAGGGGTGGTAATTCTGTTGCACATAGTGTAGCCCCAAGAGGTTTGTGGGACAGGGGGGGAGGTGGGTGGGGTTGGGGGTTCTTTGGCAATTTTCCTTCCTGGGTCAAAAGCCTCTTAGGGGTCTCTTGATATTTGTATCCTGTTTTGTCTTGCTTTGTTCTGTTAATGAAATCTCTTGATTGCGAAAAAGAGGGAAAAAAAATCCATGCCAGATCGGACGAATCCATGGCAAATGTATTCTTGTTGGTGAAGGGCGTGGGAGACTCGGACTGCATGTTCTGTCCGTAGAGGCTAGAGCTCTTGTCCTGCATGAGACTTTAGTCCTCTCATTTCATGTAGAGCTCCATGCAACAGTAATACTACTGCTGAAAGCATGGCTATTTGGACGTACCACATGGCGAGAGAGCCTGTGGACAGACTCAGCATTATTATGGTTTATGGATGTAGGGTCGGGTCGGTGAATGGTGGTGCCCTTACAGGTTGCATTTGTCTTTATTTTGACTACCGTTATGTAACAGCGGTGCTCCAAGGCTTCAACTCCTGCGGGACTCTTAATTATCAATCAAAAATAAATAAATGGTTATGGGGATTGTCATGTCTCCAACCAGTGAAGGTGGCACCTGTCACTCATCATGTATTTAATACTTACTACTTTCTTCCTCTTAATATTATTAATAAGCTTTGCCTCTCTCATTCTATTTGCAAATACAATTTCACATTCCAAATTATGTACAACCCCACTGCAGGAAGGACCGATTAAGGACATATCTAAACCGAGGTTCAAAATATAGATTCGTATCGGGCGATATTGATAATTTTTTTTTTTTACTTTTTTTATTTGTTTTTCAAAACCAGTTCAGGGGGGGAGGGGGGGGCGGGTTAAGGCTCCGCCACCCCCTGAACTGGTCAGAACTCCAATACACCCACTGTAGGGGGGTATTAAGGAGGTCCCAGAATGATACATATCAGTCAGTGTAGGCAGATACGTGTTGATACTTTGAATCTTGGTCTAAACTAAAGCAGAATGGAGCTCCAAATTCCCTGAGAAATAGAGACTTTCTCCTACTCTCCTTCAAAAGCTTCTTATGGCAGTAACACGTTCCAATGTCTCAGATTCTTAAAGGTCTAAGCTTGCAAATGGTGAAAACAAAAACTATGGGCCCATTTGGTTTGCAGGAACAAGAGTTGGAAATTGGAATTGGAATGGTCCAACTGTTTGATTGGGTGGAACCGGTACCCCATTCCTATATTCCTGCTGGAATGACATTCCCTCATCTGAGAGAATGGCCATTCCCTCCCGGAATGAAATTTGAAATTTGAAGAGTGTAGGGTAAGGGTTAAATCTAGGGCACCTAACTTAAGATAGAGAGCCATAACAGTCACCCCTCCATTTTAAAAGATGGGAGTCTGGATCTGCTATCATGCAGTGAATCTAATCACATGATCAGCTATCCCAAGTCCCAACCTCGCGTGATCCCTTTCACTTGAATGCTTCAAACGCTAGCCAATTTTTTATATTAAAAATTTATCATTTTGGGTTGATTGGGGCTAAGGTTTCAACTTTCAAAAAAAGGTATAAGAGCTGTGATGTAGGAGCTCTGAGCCCGGAGATTCTCAGTACCAGAAGATCCATGGAAAAGGGAAAAACAGTAAACCATCTCGAGGAGAACCAATCCCAAAAGATTCAAGTCTTAGGGGCGGTCTGATAATAGTTGGAAGTAATGGAATTTGATAGAAAATAAGAATGGAAGTCAAATTCAAGGACAAGGAGTTTTGTGAATCTCCAATAATAGCCAAATTAGTGAATTCTTAAGGAAATTATGAGTTGTTTAGTATATGAAACTGAACTCGGATTGATTACTATACCATAGAATTTTTTTGATTATTTTATCTACTGAAAAAACAATTCAGTTTAGCTACTTTCACTCTTATCAAACAGCCGCAGTTTAATGGTAATGGAGAGCTGCCCATGAGAGAGTTAAATCTTTTTATGTGAGTTCAATTGGTATAGTTTGCTTCGGGTTGGCTATTTTCTGTTATTCTGTGTGGTGGGCTGACAGGGCTGGCAGGGCTGATAACTGGTGAACCGCCAGACCAGTTCGGAGCCGAGTTCCACTCCGGTTCGGCCCGGTACTAAACAGGCCAGGCCAGGCCAGCAGAAGTAAGGTCCATATTCTCTTGTTTGTTGGGACTCGGGAGCATTTCAAGGTTGCACGTGCAAGCAAATGGGAAGTGGGAACAGGGAGGACCCCGATGCCCACGGCCCACCCATTAACTATTAATATCCAACATTGAAACTAACTAAGCTAAATTAATTAAAGGCACAAAATCTAATTAAATAATGTTTAACTTGTTAATGATTGTAGAACCTGAGACACCAGTCCGTCAAACAAGGCTTCCCTACCTCCAAACTACTACCTAGCTTTTCGTTAATTTCCCCTTTTTCCTTACACCGACATCACAACAGAATAATTGAGACTTTTAATTAATGACTATCACAGAAACCCATCAAATTTCAATTTCTTCATACAAAGAAACAACCAAAGCTATAGACAAAAAAAAAAAAAAAAATTGGTCTTAGAACATAGCAAAAAAAGAGGAACCAATCCAACTGATGAACTCATTGATCTATTCTATTCATTCTCCATACAAGAAAGTTACAAAGAAAAAGGACGAAGCGAGAATTAGAAGTGAATCCTACTAGGCTGAGCCTTTGTCATCCTGGCCATGCCGTAAGGCTCGTCGTTGTCGATTCTCCGGTTGTTTCTGAAGGCGGCGCAGCCGATGATGTAGACGATGACCAGGATGATGAGCACCACAATGTTGATCACCGAGACCTTCCTCCAGCTCCTCTTCAGGCTTGCCAGCACACCCGCCTTGCACGAGTCGCAGGCGTAGCAGAGCTGCTCCTGATCGTTGCTCCACTTCAAGCAATCCGAGTTTGTCCCCATCAACCCTGCTCCCTGGTTCCACACGGTCTCGTTCGAGTACACGTACCCACACTCCGTGGGTGGCTTGCAGCAACCGGACTACATACAGTAATGGAATAATTTCGTCAATTTTGGGTATTAGTCAGAGGCTTAGATTAATCCATTGAGCTGACAAATAACAAGGATTCATTTGCTTTAGACTTAATGGGCCAGAGCTGGACCAGTCGCCCAGAAGTGGTCTTCTAAAACCCGGCTACCAGTGGACCAGACCAGCTTGAAAGTCGAATTATTAACAATATTAATCGGTCCCGCCAGTTCGACTGGAGCATATCGAATTATCAAGAGCCCCTGAAACTTTGTTAATCAGGGAGGGAGAAAACAAAAACTGCAAAGATTAAAAGAAGGAAGAAGGATTCGTGTTTTTTGATCACCATAGACGAAAAGGAATCGGGGGAAAACGAGGCGTTTGATTACTTGCCCCCATGATCAGATCGTAGTTGTATTAGAATTCTCAGAGTTTACCTGAATAAGCAGCACAAATCTTGTTCAAAATTAACAAAGAAAAGTTGGTTTGGTTGGTGTTACCTGGATAGGGCTGAGCTTTCTGAGATAGAACATGTCAGCAGTCTCGGGTACTCCATTATACTGGCGAACCATCTTCCCGCAGACCTTGGAGTCCCTGATACAAGAGCTGATCTTGGCCCAGTAGCTGTCATCGTCGATGCGATCTCGGAGCCAGCCGGAGTAGTCGGAGAGGTAGTAATCAAAGTAAGCCCGGTTCATGACGACACGGCCCGAGCCCTTGTCCGTGACGACGTAAGCGAAGATGACGAAGCCGATCAAGGCGGCGATGATGAAGAACATGGCAAAGAGGTAGAGCCACAAGAGGAAGGTGTTACGGTAGCAGGCACCGGCAAAGCCGGCGAGGGAGATGACCATGATGGAGACGCCGATGATGATCAAAGGCCACTGCAGGAACCTCATGCAGTCGGTAGTGTTGGCCTTGCTGCTCAGCCATATCCCTCCTCCCAGTATGGGAATCGACAGTAGAAACGTCAAGAAATTTATGGCTCCGATCAAACTGTTACTGGCCCTCATCTCTCTCTTTCTCTCTCTCTGCCTATAGCTGTCTGTGTTTGAACTTTGAAGATTTCCTGATCCTCGGTTGCTCAGGATGGTTCTTTGGAGAAGTGAAGGAAGGAGGATGCTGGGTTTGTGTTTTGTTTTGATGGTTGGGTGACTTGGGAGGTTTGGTTTGGTGTTTTTGAGTGAAGAATGGACTACCGAGTGGAGACAGATGAAATGAGGTGATGGGTTTATTTATTTTATTTAATTTGCTTGATTCCCAGAATTCTTTGGTTGTTTATGTGTGGTTTTTTGTTAACTTTCTTTCTAATTCTCTATACGAATTGAATGCACATGGGGCAGCATGCTTCATCGTATGGAAAATTACTTTGAGTTCGATTGGGGTCTCTCTCTCCCACTCGGTCGACCAATATCCTTCTGATGGGCCCAACTAATAGATAACACTTGGATCAATTATAACCATCTGATTAATGAAATCGATGGACTGGATAGA
Source organism: Nelumbo nucifera (assembly GCF_000365185.1). Next base: position 5,659,551 of record NW_010729085.1, on the reverse strand, counting down.
CGACAAGTGGCGTTTTGACTTTTGATAGATAAGATGAGATAAGGATAAAAGACTTAAACCTCCCTTGAGGTTTGCCTGTAAATGCTGAAACCTCGCCTCTATGTTTAAAATGAAACCAATTTTATCTCTGTTGGGTAAAAACAAAAAGCAGGAAGATCCTCCATGGTTGCGTTATTAATTTCTTCCTCCTCGTTAACGTTAAGGGGCAAAGTTTGGCAAATGTAGAATAGTGAACTGAGAAAGGGGCAAGGTTAGATTTTTCAAAAAATTCACACGCGCGGATAGAAACGGATTGATAACGGAGGGGAGCTCTTTTGTCCATTTTGAAGAGAGAGAGGGGAGATTTCAATATTTAAAACAGATTTCAAGGGTGATTTAAGTATTTTAGCTATAAGATAACTAAATTTGCGGGACGTATAATAAAAGCACAGCGTACGATTACTTCGTTCTCTACGTTTGTCATACGAGAAGGGATCAGGGCCACTGCCTGGGCCCCAGATGGATAAAGCCTATATGGAGGCCCGGCCCGTCTCGGGTATATTCTTTGTAGAAAAGCACAGCATCACCCTTTGGAGAGACGGGGAGTGGAGGGTTGTGATTTGTGAAGGCTATGTATTAAATCGTGACCCTCCCAAGTTCCATCATAAAGTGGGAGAAATCTTCGGCCATTAATCACCTAGTTTGTGGGAGAGGGAGAATCAATCACCAGAAGATTTCATGACTACCACTCAGAGTCAGGGGTTCAAGCCTTAAAGGTTGGGTTAATAGAAAGGGAGAATGACGGTTAAGCCCAGGGTCAGAATTATAGGTCCAAAGTATAGTTAGGGTAGGTATCAGCTGGAAATTGATGTTAATGCATAGGGTGGGGGTAATTGACCTTTTAAAATATTGTAGATCTGTAGTATGTAGTAGAAATCAGAATTCTGCAATGGGTATTATCGGTAGGGGTGCCCAGGTTTTGGTTAATAGAATACCAAACTGTGGGCTTATTTTTAAATCGAACCAGGGTTGTTGGATTTTGGAAAAATTGAAAACCAAAATTGAATCGAAGCTGATCTGTTAATTGGTTTGGTTATTCATCGGTTTTTTATTATTTGTAATATATATTATAAAAATATATAATAAAATATTATATTTTAAATAATAAATAATATATTATATATTATAAATAAATATTTATATATATACATATTTATGTATAGAAAATTATATATATATATATATATATATATATATATATATTATACATAAAATATATAAATATATCTATACCAGTCACGTGATTCACCACCGGTTTTCTATTTTAGTTAACCGAAATCATATTAGTACCTATAATTTCTTTAAAATATCAAACCGAAACCAACCAATCAATTCGATTAACCAATTTTTTATTTAGTTTCGATCGATTTTTTTGATTAATTCGGTTTTTTTATTTTTCTTGCTCAATTCTAATTATCGGTTTCTGAAAAATCGATAATCGAAATCGAATGAAAGTCGATAATCGAAATCGAATGAAAGTCGATTTATTAACTGATTGACGCCATCGATTCAATTTGATTTTTTCGTTTTTCTGGTTCACCCCTGATGCGCGACTACCAGTGTCATGTGGTTGGAAAAATATCAGAACTGGTGGAGTGACAACGTGGCGTTTGGCCGAGACAAACAAACAAAGTAAAACTGGTGGGTCTCGATGGAGGATCGACCACCCCCTGGCCATTCCTCTCTCCTCCAAGGTCCAAGCCCAAGGTGAAGTGAAGGTGTTGGTCCATCTGTATCTAACGACCAGACAACGGGATCGATGATTCATCAATTTTCAAGTTTGTGACCGCGTATGGTCTGATATTTTTATACGCTAAAGATGATACATACAGATCATGAATTGATTCAAAAACCCTTTTTGTTTTTGAGTAGTAGGTGATGATGGATGGGCAGCAGGGATTAGGGATTAAGGGAGGAAATGCATCAGACAGAAGCAAATCTCCATCATCTTTTGTTTCCAGATTTGCTCTCCTCTGGGCTCTGGGCTCACTTCACTTGTCACTTGTGTTGTGGGTGGGACTGATGAGACTGACTGGGAGATGGGACGCGCGCGACGAACGAAGTCGCTTTCGAGAGAAACGTCAAGCGAGGGAAGCACCACCACATCCACGTGGAGGGATCATATGGTGGGTGGAGTTCCTTTTAATTAATCTTTTTTCCCTTTTCTCCCTTAATAATTTTAAAATTAATTATTTAATAATACTTTTTTCTACTTCTTGTTTGAAAATTGAAACTTGAATAGATGGGTTGGACAAGAAAGGTAAAGCATTAATAAAACATGTAGGGAAGAATTGATGAGTTGCCATCATTATCATCACATGTCACATTTGTCATGTGGACGGTGGACCTCAGCTACACCGCACAATTACCAGCTCTCCCCTCCCCTCTCAATTGAATATAATATATGGGTTATGGGTTATTGGGTTGGGTTGTTGATAGGACCCGGATCTTTACCCACAATAACTACCAACAAACTTTATATTTGTATATCTCCTATATACAGAATAACAAACAAGCACAGATGTTTCTCATATGTGGCTGGGATATCATACTATCATGTGGGCAGAATTCTTGTGGGTGAGAAATCTGAACCGGGTTTCTAGAATCATAGAATGATGATATATCCCTGTTGCGGTGCATGCTCTATTCATTTCATTCTCATGACTCTTAAAGGCATCCGCAGTGGAGGTTCGTCCTTCACATCACTCTTTCTTAACATCTACTCCTTATAGAATGTACCCAAAAAAACGTCTCAAAGCACATTTCAACCGTATATTGAGAATATGTCTCAATGACAAGTATGGGAATTGTTCTTAATGAACATTAAGATGGACGTTCTTGCTTGTTAGGGCGTGTTTTATCACTCTATGGGGGGCAAATGTGAAATCCTCGTTCTGTTTTTCGTTTTCTCTCTCTCTCTCTCTTTTTCTCTCTCTAGTATGCATACATGCATAAAGAGAGAGAGAGGCTGCTACGTCCAATCAATTTTATTTACTATTATATCTAAGGTTTTAAAAAATGACCGAAATCAGAATTGTTCTGACCATCGGTTTATGGGTCGACAGTTTGACCATCTAATTTGAACAGATGACATGTTTTACTTAAAAAATAAAAAAATGGTTAAAACCCTTGAAAAGGTCAAACGGGTTTACATTTCGACCACCCGAGTTAATGAATCTTTGACTAATTTAATGATTTTTTTGCCAAGGCTTAGTGAAACCAGTTGCCTAGGAATGGCAATGGGATGAGGATCATATTCCCCGTCTCCAACCCTGATTATGAAATTAACCCATCCCTCGTCCCCGATTCCCGCCGGGGATAAAATTTGTCCTCCACCCCTGACCCCTGATGGGAATGGATTCCCCATGGGGACCCAAATTCTCAAAAGTTTTTTAGATAACAATATTTATTTAAAAAATAAATTTACTTAAAATAAATAAAAACTTTAAATTATAAATACTTTTTTAAAAATATAATATATAATATAAATAATATAATGATATAGTTTTAATATATATAATATAAATTATATATATAATGAGGGTTGGGGACCTCAATCCCCATCCCTAATTTCAAACTTGATCAAGATTCCTATTAATCCTTATCCCCACCTCTGTCTCATCAAAATAATCCTAATACCCGACCCCATCTGGTCGAGAAAATCGAATCCCCATCGGGAATAAAAAAAATTGCCATCTCTACGGTTGCCCGAAGGATTCCAGGATCGAATTATCCAACCACCCGGATCAACGGAAATTCGAAAACACTGATTATATCGATACAGTATCTTGGTATTCGTCATTGTTGGTCGGTTTGGTTTTTGGGAAAAAGGGAAGATTCCATGCATCCATCACCTTTATCCGTTTATCCTCGGGATGAAACTTTGAGAGGCGAATCCAAACACATAAAAAAAAAGAGGGAAAATAAAGTAAAGATATTCCAATTCCCATTTTACAACCTTTCCCGTTCGAATTTATGTAAAGAAAAAGGATCCATATCACTCACGTTGTTCTAATCCTTTGTTTTTGGAACACAAGTATGTAGGCCATTGGTCACAGCAAAAAAGCCCATGGGCCATATTTTTCGGTTGAAGTTAGTCAAACAGAAACGGTTCAAGTAACCATCTGCATGAGAACACGACACGTGTCGCACTTGCCCCACTACGTGGCCTCTCCAGCTGCATCCCCAGATATCGATGCATTGCCATCTCTCTCTGTCTCTGGCTGCCATCATCTCTTTTCCCCCGTCACGGCCCAATCTGTAACGTCTCCTTCCCAACGTAGAAGAATTGAAGTAAATTCCCAGCGGAGAGAGAGAGAGAGAGGGAGGGAGAGAGCGAGCAAGAGAGAATGGGATCAGAAACGTTTATAGAAGTGGTGCTGGCAATACTTCTACCACCCGTTGGAGTTTTCCTTCGTTATGGCTGTGGAGTAATAACTCTTCCTTGCCCGTTACTTACGGTTTCATTCAATATGCATGTCCAGACTTTTCTATAGTTTCCTTCTGATTTTCGTACTTTTGGGGGGTTGTTGAAATTGCAGATTGAATTCTGGATCGACTTGCTGCTCACACTATTGGGTTATATTCCTGGAATCATATATGCAATCTACGTGTTAGTCGGATGACAGATCACAGATGGGCGCAGGTCCTCTCAGAATTTACAGAAATAACATAGGTTGTTCTTTATTTTTATTTTTTCTTTGAACATTTAGTTGAATCACAGTAGTTGTTCATCTGATCAGGATCTACTTCTTGCCACTTATAATGATTTGTTGCTCCTTTTCATATTGAATCGTTTAGGCTTTTGCTTTTATGAGCATTCATGGATGATTAATTTATCGGTTGGAGAGGTTTTTATTGGTTGGTTAATTGCATATATCTAAGGGTCCGTTTGACTCGATTTTGTCTGTTTGATTCATATGGAAATCAAAATCGGAACTGGAATCAGCTGGAATGAGATCTCATTCCCAAGGGTGGGGAGGGAAGGGCCATTCCTTCAGTTGTGATTCAGATTCCGCCCAACCAATGGGTTGGAATCAAAACTTGCATATAAATTTTGAAATTTATAGTCAGAATCGGAATGAGAATGGTCTATTTGTCTGTTTGGTTCAGATAGCAATTAGAATGGAAATTGGAATCTGTTCGAGTTCGAGTAGGTATCAAGGGAGGGTCCCCAAATGGGAGAATGCTATTTCACCAAGAAGAATGGGAATGGGATTTCAATTCCATCCAACCAAACAATTTGAATCGGAATAACCTATTCTAATTCTGATTTCAGACCACTATTTCTGCAAACCGAATGCGCCCTTAATGTTAATTATTGGTGATCCTGCTATGACGCGATTGAACTTTGGGCTTTTCAAATAAACATTTTTGAGTTTTCACAATCCATGTATGAATCTTTTGTATGGTATGCATAAATAACCAAATGGATCCAATGCTTCCACTACTTGGATGATACAGACTTCATATACACAGTTGCAGAAAAAGACCCAAAAATCATAGGCAGAGGGACAATCGGAAACTTATACAATAAAAATCTTTTGTCTAACTTGCTTATATAAATTTTATTTTCTATTGCTCTTTGTTTCAAATCTCTATTTTGTTATTACAGGTAATTAATCTGGAGGATGAACAAAAAATTGAGCCAATAACTACCTTGGTGGCAATGCAAATAAAGATATTTCCTCGGTTTCATATAAAGCCTTAGATAGTTTATTTAGTTAAAAATTTAATTATGTCGCATATTTTTCTTTTATATTTATTTTTGGTAAAATAAGGTTTTGCTTTCTCACAGATTTTGTGTTTTCGTAAAATCTTTTGTGGCATATGCAGTTGCCTTTAACACTTATATTTTGCATTTTATATTGATTTGGCCTTCATGGTCAGGTTTTGGAATTGAATAAAGAAAAAGTGTTGGAATTTTCAAGCATGCATTTTGGCTGCTTTCGCTTCCAAACCTGTAAAATATGGGTAAGGATCATGGATGATATTGGATTGACCAGCTCCATTTTGGTATTAAAAAAATAAATCATGGAGGGTTTAATTGGTCAAAACTCTTCTAGTGTCATGGCTGTTTTGGTTTTTTTTTTTTTTTTTTTTAGTATTATGAAATACATTACTAAGGATCTAGGGGTGGGGACAGAGCAGGGTGCATGTGAGGTCCACCAGCCTTGCCATGGGGAAGCTGCAACTACGCAGGTTTGATCATATTCCTACCAAATGTTTATTGAAACCTGTACACTGCACGAGTTACCACGCTTTTTTTTTCTCCAAGCGGCTACACAATGGGTAGTCCATCCCCCAATTCAGGTGGCGGGATTCGATTCTAAGGATCCATTTGGTTTGTAGTCGGAATCGAAATTGAAATCCTCTGGAATTGGAATTGGAATGGTTCATTCCCATAGTTTGTTTGGTTCAAATAGGAATGTGAATGAGAATTAAAATCAGCAGGAATAGGATTTCATTTTTAAGGGAGGGGGTAAGGAATGATCATTTCCTCGAAGGGGAGAATGCCATTCCAGTATGAATAGAAATGAGATTTCGAGTCCGCCCAATTAAACAGTTAGAATTAGAATAACCTGTTCTGATTACAATTTCAGACCCTTATTCCTGCAAACCAAACGGACCCTGAGTGACCGTTACAAGTACAGAAGATCTTACCAACCAACCAGCATGGATTACCACGGTAGAGTGTATGGAATACTGGCATGTTGACTAGTGATTGATATGCAGCCCATGATAAATACAAATATATTTGGAGGCTTGGAGCAGATGTGAGGCCTTGTAAGGTCTCACCTTATGCGATTGTCAGCTTCCAGCTGGTTGGTCTCCCCCACCCCCAAAGACATTTTTTGAGATTTTGAGAAAACATATGCCACATCATGGATATTTATTATCTATACTTTAGTTACTTTGGGTTATGTGAGAATTACCATCGCAAGAAACGATAAAATGAATTTTTGTGCAATGGTATCTAGGGGTGGATTCGAGTTGAGTCAAATACTTGGTTACAAGGTTTTAAGTGTCGACACATATCGGCCTGTATAAGTTGATATATATCGTTTTGGGATTCCTCTGATACGCCCCTACAGTGGGTGAATCAGGGGTTTGATCGGTTCAGGGGGGTGGAGGAGTTTTAAACCGGTTCCCTTGAACTGGTTGCGAAAAAAATAAAATAGGGCACAAAATTCAGTATTGATTTGCCCGTATGGCGTATCGATATTTTGAACATTGCTTGGAAATTCGAGCTTGGCTCATTGAAATAGTCTTAGGCTTTATTCGAGTTTAACTACAAGTCAAGTTTTTTTTTTAAATAAAAATTATATATATAAAAATAATTTTTTATTTTACATACAATAAAATAAGAATTATAAAAATTATTTAGTATTATATATAAAAAATAAAAGCATTATATATAATAAAAAAATATTTATTATATATATATATATTTATATATGTATATGTATGTATGTATGAATATAATAAAAAATTATTTATTTATTATATTAGGCTTGCGAGTTTTATTAGGCTTGAGTTCGACTCAATTAGCAAATGAGCCTATGTATCAGTTTTGAGTTCGAGTCGAAGCTCAATTTAAATTGAGCCGAGTTGAATTTTTTACGAGCAAAACTCGAATAACTCGTAATAAACTCGGCTCATGGCCACCCCTAATTGATAGCACCGATTTTTTACCTTGATCGCTTTTTGGATTTTACAATATGGTAAAACTGATTTTCACAAATGGGTGCAGGTCCTGAACCACAGTACTTCTTGCCACTTATAATGATTTACTGCTTCTTTTCGTATCGAATGGTGTAGGTTATTGCTTTCATAAGCATTCATGGACGACTGATTTCTGCGTTGGAGACGTTTTAAATGATAAATTGGAAAGATCTAAGCATTTGTTCTCACTGCCAGATTTTTAAGGGTGTATTCAATCTCTACTCTCTAGAGGGTAGTACTTCCTCCAAGCGGATCTCTCCTAGCCGTGGCCCATGGCCCATGCCTTACCAACTTGATTGCGACGTCATTATCTATTCTCAAGTCTTAATTTAAATGGGCTATGGCCCATCATCCATGGGCGTTGGAAAGATCTAAGCCTTTTATTTTCACAAGTAATTGGTAGTATTTCCCATAATCAAATTTCTCTAATTCTTGGCCCATGTGGTCCATAGTCTAAACGGACTATGGCCCATCTTAATAGGCCTGAGGTTGGGCCCACATTAGCCAATTATATGATGTAAGTGCAAGTGGCTGTTGGGATGGTGTAAGCACGGGCTTACCCTGAGTCCCTGACCGAAGCTGATCTCCTGAATCTCATGATATGCGTCTTTTGCTGGCTGCTATTTCCACTCGATTATGTATCTAATGTATGAGACCTCCGGATCTGCTCTTTATATAGCGCTCCTCACACCAATCGCACACACATAACAACAACATGCAAGTACCGGAAATGTTTTCAGTGTGGCGCAGAATATCATATAATTCTATGCTGTCAGGATTAGTTGCACTTGATGACTGTATTAAATACGATTTAATAAATGATAATATCCAACATCAGCCATCAAGTGGGTGTTTGGCACGGAATAATTTCACAAGCAATTGGATTCTGCCGATATGAAATTGGCGCTGCATCACAAAAAAGGAAGGAATTGCATTAAGAATCCCATTTGGAAAGTCGTTTTCCCAAAAACGTCGAAAAAACGTTTCTTTCTCGGTGGCTTTTCAGATGAAACGGAAATTTGACATTTCTTGAATTGCCCCCTGATTCAAGAATGTTTAAACGGACGTGGACCCACCTGCACCTGACTATTTGGGAAGTTGCCACAACTGAGTATTAAGGTTCTATTTGAAATTTTTAACTACGAAAAAGAGATAAATCCTTAAAATAAGAGATACTTAATCTGTAGAAGTAATGGACATTGTGACCACGGGACGAAACTCGAAGTTAACAGTCTGGGTTCTGTGACCCCACCAACCGCTACTCCTGGCAGCCTCGCCATCTGCAGCAACTTCGAATACCCCACCTTCACCTCCACCTCCACAGAAACTCTTCCGTCCAGCCCTCCCTCACAGGATCAAGGAAGTACAAGGCACAATAAGAGAAATGTTAAAATTAGAGATGGATAAATTATAGATAGGTATTCTGTACTTTGGGGTAGTAAAAGATAAATAATTTGAACTTTCAATTGCAATATTTGAGTACTCTGAACTTTTAAAAATAGACACTTGGGTCCATTTAGTTAAACATTATATAATATCAAAAATATCATTCTCATGTATTCTTGAGATCATTATACAAAGTAAAATCATCACCAGAGAATGCCGTTATTATAAAATTTGAATTTATTATTTGCTGTTCATGTAAAAATAGGGTAATGTCGATTTAAAGTTTAGAGATGATGGAATTATTCCAAATAATAATAATAAGAAGAAGAAGAAGTAGAAGAAGTTAACTTGCAAACAAAATAATAAGAAGAAAGAAGTTGATTCCACGCCGTCGAATGTCAGTTATGCAGGTGTTTCGTTGGTGGTTTAGTCACTGGGTAGGGCTAGGGCTCGAATGAGAAAGCATGGGTGGGGAGTTCGAATGAGGCTTCCAGATCGGGTTTTGGAAGCATTATTTTGATTTTTTTTTGTTTGTTAGTTACCAGTTCAACCGACTGAATGGCTGTTAACGGTGAATGCTCCGTTAATTCATTGTCAAGACCCATGAGCCAACATGCTCACCTCTCACTGGAAGGGGTACATGCTTCCCATGGGCCGAAGAGTTCACACGATGTGAGCTTTTCTAATTATACCCCATTAGGCCATTACCATTGTGCCAAACACCTCCTATATAATGAATTGGAACAGCAAGAACATTCCGTAATAATTATGATCGAGACACAAAACCCATAACCAGAATCAGTATAATTGGTTCGGTTTTATCTGATAGATTCAACCCATTGACAGTTCTAACTCCGTTCCAGTGGTCCTCTTCTATAGGAGAATGGATGCCATTGTAATGTTGGTTGGCCTTGGGGGGACAGAGGACGGGACCACTGTATGCTGAATAATAGACCATGTGTGCTGCATTTGGTGCACATAAAATGGAAGGAAATTGGATGGACGATTTCCTTGGTAAATGACATTCAATTGGAAGATAACTCGTTTTCCTCTTGTTTGGCTTAAGTTAGAAAAGAAACTTGAACCGTTGAGACATTCATGGATGTCCCGAGACCTGAGCGGAGGGGACCTTCCCTTCGAAATTGACAATTTTCTAAACTTAAACTACAACTCATCTTTGGAATATTCTGGTGTTTAGGCTCAATTTGAAAAGAATATAATTGCAGATATTTATAATGTAAATATATACAAAATACAAGGTTTTGTATTATACGTATTTGTATTTATACTCCTTTCAAACTGATACTTAGACTGCGTTTGTAAACAATGCAAATGGAGTGTAAAGCCCGGTTCAGGGTAAATTTGTACTCTAGTTCACTTTTGCCTGTATTCGCAACATTACATTTATGCATTGTCAAATGACAGACCAATGCATATTTACATTGATAATAAGATGTAAAAGTACATCAATAAAAAAGAAGTAAATTCGCATTCAAGTGAGCTTTTGATTAAAAAAGAAAAAAACATATGCTGTATTGAAATTCATGTTTTCATCCATTACAGCTAAAAGTCTATTTGGTAAGAAGGTAAATTTATCGGTGCAAAACTAAGCCAACTTTGCAAATCTGAACTCTTAGGCAGGGACTATCATTTTGTGTAATGGTAAATTCTCAGACTAACAAATGCACAAGGCAGGTTCTAGTATGAGAGTGGCCACTTAGTGCTAATATGGTTAGGGTCAAGTTTGAGTTGGAAATGAGCCTAATCTGAGGACCAAATCTGAACTCTTAGGCAGGGGCTATCATTTTGTGTAATGGTAAATTCTCAGGCTGACAAATGCACAAGGCAGGTTCTAGTATGAGAGTGGCCACTTCGTGCTAATATGGTTAGGGTCAAGTTTGAGTTGGAAATGAGCCTAATCTGATTAATCTGGGCTTCTAGAGGGTGTTAGACAACATTGTTGGTTTTGTTCTTAGTATAAGCTCAAATTTAATATTCCAGACATGTAAGTCGATAAAGGCTTGAAACTTAGGCCTGCTAATAATTTTGATTGGGCAACCCAGCCCACTACCCTATGAATTGAATTTTGATGAAAATGCACCTGATTGGTTATCACATTTATGATGCGGTTGATTATTTATAAGTTTTTTCGGTATCATGTCTTTCCAGGCATTATAATCCCAAAAGCATTAATAAAAGATGAAGATGGAGTATACTTTACTCAGACAGGTTCAACCAAATAAGCTGGGTTTCAAGTTTGGTGCTAGAATGAAAATTTTTTAAGCACACCAACAAGCAAATCATCTGTTTTCTTCGCAAAGCAAATCAACATACATTAATGTACAAGTTACTCAAAATAGGGACCGAATCAACCAAATTCGTGTCTCCTCATGGTAGTCGGTATTGCCTTGAAATATCTTTGCATGAGGAAATGGAGTAGAAACGAAGTTCACGGGATGTCTCATCTTGTGATCATCTCCTTTTTCTTATGAAATGAAATGAACCGCCGGAGAGAGTTGCGAAATTGGAGGCATTTGGGTTTGGGTAGCGAAGGTCTATTTCTGGTCAAATATGAGGGGGGAGTTGAAGTCTGCACTGGTGTTCGAAAATCGAAATTTCAAATCAGAGTTCATATTTGCGCCCCACATGTGGCCCACAGACACATCCCAACCGTGTATTAAAGACATCTTTACGTATTTATCATTGGGAGATGCACCCAATATATGCTTGGGATGTCCTGAGGAGCACTTGTCGGGCGCAAATGTGAGTTGTGCCTGACAATAACAACAACAACCCAATCCGACCACTTGTCTCCGGACGGATTAGGTTTATATTTGGACTAAAATTAAGTCTGGCCTTGAAATCCAGGGCAAGGTCATTAATATTGACAGGATTTATATAAATCCTAAAACGTTCGGTTTGGGTTGTATTTTTTACTTTCTCTGCTGGAAATTGTTAGCATTCATTTGCCAGTTGTTCCAAAACTTTCCATGAAAAAAAAAAAACTTATATTTGGATAAGTTTTCGCTTTTGTAGTTTTTTTAGCACAAAATCATGAAGTAATGTTTTGTGTTTTTGCTATGAATTTTGTCACACCTATACCAAGAGATTTTTCCGATGTCCGCCCTCTAGATATGGATGTGGGAACAATTTGTGAATTTAGGAGATTCGGAGTGTTTCAAAACAAGTTTTTGAAATTAAAAGCATAATAAAGAAGTGTTTGTATCATGTTATTTTACCTTATGTGACCGTAAATTCTATGAGTCAATTGTTTATTTATTAAATTTTTATAATATAAAAATGTCATATGACTCATAGTTGTGACATGTGGTATATATTTGGGTTTCTAGTAGATAAGGGCAACTTTTTGCCCTTAATATTAATAAAAAAATAATATTTTTAATAACTAAGATAGGATAGCTTTTATGGAAAAATATCAAGAAAGGGCACTGTTGCTCGTCTTCCTCCTCTACCTTTGTATTCGTGGTAGGTTAAGGTTGTCGATAACAACTATAACCAGAGTCCTTAGGAGAAACCCTGTTGGGCAAAATCAAAGGCGGCACAATGGAATGTCTTCTTGTTTCTTTAGTCAAATGACATTAACAACCTTAGGATCCTAGCCAACCTCAAACCTAAATTGTGTGTGTGTGTGTGAAACTTATTTCTATAATTATAAAGGCTCCAGTTGCTCCAGTGGAGACTACAACGAAGCAAAAGGAATTTATTGTGTGTGTGTGAAACTTATTTCTATAATTATAAAGGCTCCAGTTGCTCCAGTGGAGACTACAACGAAGCAAAAGGAATTCATTTATAGGTCAAGTGATCATGCTTCTACTGTCCAACTCACCCAAGTTCGTCTTTGCCTTCCTTAGTGCATCTTACCGTAGTGCCACCAACACAACAGCGAATCCCTTCTACACCTTGCCGGAGATCGCCAAACAAGTCAAAGACTCGAATGCCGCTGCCAGTTTGCTTTCTGGGACATGAAGAGTATTTCTGGTTATAACTTGAACGAAATCTTATGATCCATTTGCATGAACACAAGCAAGGAGGAGGATGAGCAAAGTGCCCTTTCTTGATATTTTTCCAAAAAAACTACCCTATTTTAGTTATTATATAAAAATATTATCTTTTATTGATATTAAGGGCAAAAGGTTGCCTTTATCTACTAGAAACCCTATATATTTTTCCATGTATCACATATTTTGCTACATAGCACATATTTTCTCATGTAGACTAGCTTGGAAAAATTACAAATACAAACATATAGAGTACAAAACCTTGTATTTTGTATTATTTTATATGTATTTGTAATATACATATTTGTATTTATATTCTTTCCAAAATTAACCGTATTAAAAATTTAATACATGACATATATTTTACTATGCATCACATATTTTGGCACATAACATATATTTTGTCAGTATGCCACATTTTGTCTATATGTGACAATTTTGCCACATGGACCCATGGCACATATTTCTGCCAAGTGGCAAAACTTATACATGACAAATTTTATGTGTATGTCACAATTTTACCACAGAATATATTTCTTCATACATGATAAATGTTGTCACATGTTATATATTTTGTTATATTCACAAATTTGCCATATATCATATTTATGGGCATCAAATATGGCGTATATATTGTCATTTAACAGGTTTATGCTTGCACCTTATGTATCATGTGAAAAACATATTTAGCCCAAAATTTGATTGTATTCTCTGAAAAAAATTCAATTGTGCCAAACAAAAGCATGAAATATTTCAAAACAACTATGCGCTTTTTTATTGTACAAATGTTCCCACGTCATATATTTTTTTATTGAAAATACATGTTTAGGTGGTATCCAAGCTGGTCGAGGATACCACGTGGCAAGTTCCATGGCCACCCTCTTCGGATTGCATCAACACCGTCATATGAAACTGTGTGATGAAAGAGTACGGTCAAAACGAGTGTTTCACACGGACAAGGAAGTCAACTCTGGCAAGAGAAGGAGAACCTTTGAAGAGTTCGACGAATAACCTCATCTTGACAACCCTATAAGCCTAATTCAACTAGGAGACCAATACTTGGCTGTAAATAAGTATTTCTCACTCGAGGTAAATGACTTTTAACTCCCCACTCATTCAACACCCTTACACACCACCTCTTTGGCTTAAAACAAGTTGGATCACTCTTATTTGCTCATCTCGACCCACCTCGTTACCTTACTAGCTTGAACATCGGAGTGCCTACCTGAAAATAACTCCCCGAGCCTCTAAATCTTCTTATAATTGTAGATCTCGATATACAAGTTCGTCTTTCCAATTCGGCCTCATCCAATTGATAGAATCATCTGATTTATCCTCAATTCAAAACACCTCGAATGCATCAATACTTACTACCAAAAAAACAAAGCATTATTTCCTGCTGCAACACAAAATTACTTTAAAACAAACAACCATAGCCTTAGTAATTATACATCCAATTACTTTGTTGGTACTTGGTAAACCCTTATCCCAATACGACATGATAGCTTTGGGTTTATTACATGCATTATGAGCTGGAATTACTTTTACTTGGAGTTTGTTTTTTTAGCTTTGCTTAGAACACGTGAATGTCGATGCTCTTCAAGGTTGCTTCTTGGTTGTTGCATGGATGAGCCAACTTCTTTGCCATTTTGTCTGTAATCGTGTAAATTTCCATATATTTTGATACGTATATATTCCTTTTCTCTTTTGTTCGCATTATAGAGCCCGTTTCATTCAAGAATAAAATTAGAGCGTCGGAGTAGGAAGGTTTGAATATTATTAAATTTAGTTGTCCTTGATCCCTAGGTAATCCTAGGATTCGGCGGATCTGGATCCTTTTTTTTTCTTGAAAATCCGATAAGATCAAGACAGTTCGTTGTGTTTTACTGTTTTTCCTTAAAAAGAGACCTGGCTGGCTTTGCAGTCGTCTTCGGACAGACCGGGTTCTATATCCGGGTTCCCTGCAGTCTGCCCAGAGAGAGAAGCAGATGCAATCGTAGCAGCACTGTTTGCTGCAATCCTAAATCCGGTAGTGAGCAATGACTCGATACTCTAATTAAATTTTCTTCACTAAAATAATAATGCCTTGGTCGTATTAATTGTGTTGATGGGATGTATAATTAATCACCGTTGATATTATTTGTTTTTTTATAGCATAAATGAAAAGAGCATAAGCATTGATTCAGCAAACAAAGGAAGAATTAGGTGTTGCTTTCATTGCAAAGGAAGCAAAGGAAAAGGAAAAGAGGCCTCCAACCAAAGCCCAACTCAAAAAGCAGCGACTAGGGAAGTGGCTTTCCATTCCATCCCACCGCCACGTGTTGTGCACATCCACACTCCCTCTGCCCTCTTCCTCACTCAACTCTCTCATTTAATTTTCTATCAAAAGCCCCACCAGCGAAGGAGAGCGATAGTTGAAAACTTGATATCAAACAAAAGCCGGACCTCATAACTCCGATTCCCATAAAACGCTTTTTGTAATTTCTACTCCAAAGCCCAAGGCCCAGACACAACCGCTGAGCTGCTGAAGCCCGAAGCTCAGAAGCTACTGCTCCCCTCTATGCCTGTTTTGGATAATTTGGGAAATCTGATTGGGAAAGCTCAACTGAAGAACGTGCTGACGTGCAGCCCCGGAAGCTGGAATCGGGATCCGATGATTCATTCCCAATGAATGGTACAAGAAGAACGACATTCCCAACTGTTGTAAGTTATGTGTTTTCCGAATCATTTTCTAATTTCCACATTAAAATAATCCAAATCGGCGAGAGCACTTCATTTTAAATCATGTCCGTCCGACACAGTCGTCTCTCGTGAAGCGAGCCCCTCTAATGAAGTTGTCAAGGTGATTGATGCATCGTATCACATGGACATGCAGTAGCAATGTGTGGTTCATGGGCTCACTGTAAAAGTTGGAATCTATTAATCCTAACGGTCAATGTGGAACATAAAGAATAGCTTCATAAATCGTCCGATTAGAATATGTGTATTATGCTCTAGTCAGAAACACGTATGACCTATTTCCTTCGTTTCATTTCTGATTTCACTAAGGTGGTCCCATCGGCGGCACAGGCACTTGCTAAAACTTCCCCTTTCCGAGAGGCTGAGAGCTCTGAGCTCCTCTCCGGTCTGTACCTGTTACAGAAGTGTTTGGTTGTAGATTGTACAACCGACCGACGAACACAAACGGATGGAGCCAAACCCAGATAAAACATACGGCCTCTCCGTCCGTGCTGTTTTCATGGAAACAGAGAGAAACCACTAACGTTTTCGCCGGCTTTATTCCTTCTTATTTTATGTATTCTTTTCCCCCACTGAGGTAAGTCAACTAGTCAACAAATTTACTGGCTTACTGCATTACCAGCGACGCGTTGGCGTTGCTTCCTGAATCCTGATCATTTGATTTCTGTGTTTGTCAGGCATTTGGTATTCACGACAGTCGTTGCTTGTTGTGGGTCCACCTAACTAATCCGCTCAATCAGTAGGGTGGGACCGGATACATCTTATCCGCTCACTCGCACCAACCACAGGTGATGGCAAATTGTAGACGGAGGTCTCGCCTCTGCTGTTGTCACTTGCACCAAACAAGACATCATCGATTCAAATTTTCTCTCTTTTGATTTGATTATCCCGAAATATTTTATTTCTCTCTGATAAATGAATAATATATAAATTGAATTTCGGACGCAAATCGGTCATTTTAGTTAATTAAATCCAGTCTATCGCACAGAGAGAGATCAGAGGGGTACGTGTAAACGACAAAATCGCGCTCCCATCTTTTTTTTCACCGTATACGGCTCGGCTCAGGCTTATTCGTTGGTCTCTAGTTACACCTACACAGAGACAGAGAGCCTCGGGAACTGAAGGTAGAAGAAGTAGAAGGAAAAGGAAGAACGAAGAAGAAGATAAGGAGCAGCAGCGACGCGACGTTTGCGTGGAACCCTCGCAGGTCTTCCTGGTTTCATCCAAAAACTAACGTTTCCAGTGCGTTTGGACCGAGACTTTGGTAGCTCAGGACAAACTGACGAGCTTCTGGTATAGATCTGCTTGCTGGTAAGAACAAATGCAGATGTTAGTATGTTACTCTGCTTCATCTTTGTTCGTTCTTGGAGCTCATTTTTCTGTAGATGTGCTTTCCCCATTTATTGGTTTTAATGCGAGCGAAAGTGGTAAATCTGTGCTATTTGGGGATTTAATGTGGTTTTCGTTGTTCGAGCTACGAATTTTGAGCTCTGCTACTTTTTTTGTGCTCTTGAATGCTGCTTTTTGGTCTTCTTTTCTGGAGAAACCTGATTTCTTGGAAAAGCTATGGCGTGGAAAGATAATGCCGGCTTGTATTCGAGTTTGGGAGCTTGAACGTCTCATGCTTTTCGAAGATTTTTCTCCTTAGACAGAATATCGCACCGATAAAAGCTTTTCTGTGTTTTAAATTATTCCTCATCCACTTTTCGTTTTCTGGTTTATTCTTTTCCGAGAACATTTCTCTGATGCTGAAACTTTTGCAAAGAACGACGGCTCGTCGACGTTCTATCTGTTTTTCCTGTCGTAACCCTTGAATCTACTGATTTCTTCCTCACTTCTCTCATACTTTGGTTCACATCGTAATTAGGATCCGGTTATCAGTAGTGGTAGCTGTTTTGAAGCAGGGGCCTGGATTGAAGGCCTTTGACGTACAGATTACAGAATCTTCCTCAAAATTTTTCCCCTGTAAATAAAAGCATAAAATGTGCTTCCATTCTTTCCTTGAAAGCCGTGCTTTCATCCTAAAAATTTCTCTCTGGTTTGTTCGTTTGAGCGGTTAGTGGTCATTCTTACGTTATGAGTGTTGAAGAATCAGCAAAGAAACTATGGTTGGACGGGGTCCCTTGAGTCACGGGGACTGAGAAGGGAGGCCCCGGAGATTACTGATTAGACAAAGCCTTCGTTCCCCTGTTCCCTTGGTCTTTCAAACTACAAAAAAAATGCCCCTACTTGCGAACAAAATGACCCTGTTCGTCCCGTGAGTGATGGATTGTCCACGAATCGACAAATGATAACCATTAGGGGCATTTTAGGAAATTTCCTTGCCCATTACCTTCTCCGTGGGCACCCGTGGTCGCAATGATGAATTTTGAACACTGTATAAGCAAGTACTGATGTTGGAGTAAATTGGAGAAAGAGGAAAAGAGGCTTCCGTTTGTGAATGAAAATTTATCTAATATCTTTATTTATTTTATTGATTCATTGATTTATTTCGGTGTGGTTTGGTGGAAGTAGTGGTGGTAGTTTCCGTGGATGAGTTTGTTTGAAGGGATCATGTTGTTTGCTTGGGTTGCTTGTACGTACTGATGAGGAGCGCTCCACCCATTTATTTCTTCATGTGCGTGTACGCCGGATTCCTGTGCCTGATGTTTTCTCAACTTGTGATTTCTCTGCATTGTTGCAGGCTTTTGTGGGTCCGGGAGCTGTTATAGTGAGTGAACTTTAATTTGCATTCTCTCCTTTTTGTTACCACAAGGGGTCGTAAAACATGCAGACACCAAAAACAAGGTAATTTTCTGATCCATTTCAGGCCTCTATCTAAGACTGTTTTGTGGAATCTAGCTACTGTATTTATGAGGGTAGGCCTTGAGTTCTATATCATTTGCTACGTCTTTAAATAATAGTAGGATAGGATCACGTTACACATGTGACCTACATGCTTTTCATGTTTAGAAAATTAGAATTTTAAAAGGCCACTGAAGCCATAGACCATATATTGATTTATAAACTCAAGGTGGTTTTTGTTTTTAATTTTTAACTATGGCCGTTTTATCAACTCAACTAGAAATTAATGACTGTGGTTTCTTTTCTTCGTTGTAATTTCTAAACAACCTTTTTTCTATTTTGTTTAAGTTGCTTTCCATGCCTGTTTGTTTTATTTTTGATGCTACTCTTTTGTACTTAGAAATAACTGAAGCACCTCATTGCTGGATATATAGTATGAATTGAATTTCGGTTGCTTCTTCAGTTTGAAAACATTGGAATCTTCTCCTTTCACTTGACATCTGCACATCCAGTAAAAAGCTACCGGAAATATGCAAGTGGAGTTAATTTCATGCAATCTAATATGGAGGTGTCTCTCTAAATTCTTGCATTTGTAAATTGTTCTAGGTCTTATTGGTATTTTATCGGTTTGTACTGATTTGAAGCCTCGATCCACCTTCATATGTTCCATAGAAGGCGTTGTGTGCATGTGTAGTGCTGAACATGTATCATTGTACCTCGCAAATTCCCTGTGCATCTTTTCACTCCTTATTGTATTCTGTAACTACCCTATGCATCTTCTTTCTTTCTTCATCATACCCATGTCTTGCAATGGACATGGTTTTACCAGTACATCAACCCACCTGGATCTAGAACTATTTTCCATGCTTTCTCTTGTTCCTATTAGTAAGGTTCCATGTCCACCATGGTTTACCTGTTGAGTAGTCCAATTAATATCTGGTCCCATTACTTTTATGAGTAAGGCCACCCTATAATCTGTATTCAACCCAAAGAAAAAAAAAAAAAGAGCCAGACGATTGTAGTAGTTTCCATTATGATTTGCAATGTACAATATAATAAATGTTTCAATTTAATTTATAGATCACGACTTGATTTCCAGATTTGAACTACAATGTCAGAGGAAATTTGTTTTAAACGTTCCATTAATTCCTTTGCATTTGATGTGATGAAGATTGCTGTCTCATTAATTATTAAATATACATTCTTCTGTTAATAGTCTTCTGATTATCATTCCACTGACTCTGAGAACAGAAGTGGCTCCTCAGAGGTGCCTCAGAGGACATCACAAGGGACTCCTAGAGCTGTCCGGCAACTCAAGACTCCTGGATCTGACTCTGATTCCGTTTCTTCAGCAACTCCAGTGAACAGGACACCAAAAGATAGAAGCCCTAAAGTTAATGAACGAAGGTCACCAAGAAGCCCTGTAACTGAGGTACTAATTAGCAAGTAGTAACTATAAATCCACCCATGTTCAAGGAGGAACTTACTAAAATGCCTTAATTGAACTGCCAACTTAAATGAAATATTTGGAACTTTGAGATTCTATAATCAAATGCATAGCCTTAACTGTGTTGTGATGAATGAAAGATGTGTAAATTCATCTCAATGTATAGAATGTGCAAAGAATGGGTGTCCCAATTATCGTAGGGCATAGTGAGGAAGAAAAATGCTAATAAATAATGCATTCATGCTACTCCATGAATTCCTTGCCCTACAGACAAGATGGGCCCCATGAATAGATATGTCTGCCTTTGTCTTTTATGTGCCTTTCCTTGAGTCTCACCATATCTGTGGTCATTAGATATCTGAAAAGTTGCATAATCCTTAGCAATTTTTCTATCATTATTCAAATTTTCTTCTTATGTTCAGGCAAGATGAAACTTTCATTTTTGTTCTTGGCTGTCTAAATTAACCTCAAATTGTACAGAAATAACCTTTACTAAACCATGTTTTCTCTTCTACTGAGAATATAGAAGAAGCGCCCAAGCAGAGTTTCTGAGTTGGAGTCTCAGCTTGCTCAACTCCAAGAAGATTTGAAGAAGGCAAAGGATCAGCTTACATCATCTGAGACATGGAAGAAGCGAGCTCAGCAGGAGGCAGAAGAGGCAAAGAAGCAGCTCTTAGCCATGACTGCAAAGTTCGAAGAGTCCCAGCAGCAGCTTCTGGACTTGTCTGCTTCAGAAGAAGCCCGAATCCAAGAACTCCGGAAGATTTCTCAGGAGCGGGATCGGGCATGGCAGTCTGAACTGGAAGCTGTTCAGAAGCAGCACTCAGTGGACTCAGCTACCCTGGTGTCTGCCATGAATGAGATCCAGAGGCTTAAGATCCATCTGGAAATGGTGGCTGACTCTGAAGCTGCCCAAACTAAGCGTGCTGAAACAGCACAAGCCGAGATCCAGAATTTGAAACAGGACCTGGCAGAAGCCCTTTCTCTTGTGGAGAACATGAAAGCTGAAGTCAAGGATTGCAAAGAATCTGAGGCTCAAGCCCAAGCACTGGTAAGCGAAACTTTACTAGAACTGGAAACTGCCAAATCAACTGTTGAGACGTTACAATCAGATAGCCTTAAAGCAACAGAGTCTTACAGTTCCCTAACTTCAGAGCTGGAGAAGTCGAGGGATCAAGTGAGTTCCTTTGAGGCACAAGTGAGCAAACTTCAGGCAGATCTGGTTAGTGCTAACAGCAAAGTGTCAGTAGTAGAGAATTCATGTGATGATAAAGGAGAAAGTGAGAAAGGTGAGGAGATTGCAGAATCAAATGAAGTCAAGGTGGAGCTTAATTCTCTGAAGTTAGAGGTGGGACAACTGAAGTCTGCCTTGGAAGCCGCTGAGATCAGGTGTCAGGAGGAACAAATTCGGAGCACAATGCAGATTCAAAGTGCCTATGAACGAGTGGAACAAGCAAAATCTGAATTTAGCCTGAGGGAAGCTGAACTGGAGGCAGAACTAAAGAAAAGTATGGCCTGTATTGAAGAGTTGAAGGCGAACCTGATGGATAAGGAAACTGAATTGCAGAATATTTCCGAGGAAAATGAAGGATTGAATATTAAGATCAAGATGAACCAGTCCAGGGAGAGGGAATCCCAACTGGAAATGGAACTGACGAAGTCCAAAGCAGATGTAGAAGATTTGAAAGCAAACTTAATGGACAAGGAAACAGAATTGCAGAATATATCTGAAGAGAATGAGATGCTGAAGGTGGAAATCCAGAAGGAAATAGAAGGGAGTAAAGCTAGAAATGAGGCCATTGCCGAGGCAGAGGCTGCTAGGACTGCAGAGAAAGAAGCTCTGATGAAACTTGGTTATGCAACCGAGGAGGCAGATAAAAGCAGCAAGAGGGCAGCAAGGGTAGCAGAGCAGTTGGAGGAATCTCAGGCAGCAAATTTGGAAATGGAAGCAGAGTTGAGGAGGTTGAAGGTGCAGTCGGACCAATGGAGGAAGGCAGCTGAGGCAGCTGCTGCAGTTCTTTCAACTGGGAACAATGGCAAGTTTATGGATAGATCAGGGTCTTTGGACAGTTACCATCCTGTTGGGGATATGGGTTCACCTTATTCAGAAGATCTAGATGATGACTCGCCCAAGAAGAAGAACAACATGCTGAAGAAGATTGGGGTGCTGTGGAAGAAGGGCCAGAAATAAATGGACCTCATGGTAAGCATTAGGTTGAGAATTATTTTATTTTTCATATTTTTTTTCTTTTTTGGTATCTTACGACAGAGTTCTTTCTCTTACAGGTTTTTTTGTGAGTAGGAGAAGCTGAATTCCATTACTGGGCATTTGGGCTACTTTGTAAAGCTTAAACCGGAAAGCTTTTACCCCCCCCCCTCCCTCTCTCTCTTCTGCGGAGGAGTCAGCTAGATGTGGTAAATATTTGTTTTAATCTTTTAGAGAATTTTCGCTTTAATGGTATGAAAAGATTGTCTGTCAGTGTTGTTCCATTATCCAGCATTATTAAATATGAAACGGAAGGTAGCTGGGTCCTCAGCAACAATCTATCTTTATTTGTATTATGAGCTTGGTTTTGGGAAGTTTCTTTTGGGCGTATTCTCTGAAGTCTGTACAGCCTCTTGATTAAATTTACCTAAAAATCTGTTTCACGGTACTGTCAAGGACATTTGCTTTAACTATGCCTTGTATACTTTGTGAACTGAGATTGCAGACCTGAAAATAACAATCTGTAACAAGTACTACGATAGAAATGGTTCTTGGTTTCTGAAGAACCAGATGTCAATAGGAATTCCACGCCGTTGAAGTTTTTGAATTGAGATTGTTACGCATTTGGCAACTGCCAAACCAATGCGTTGGGGAAGATGGAATTCTGGGATCACAGATGGGGGGTTGTCGTCTAATTACGCATCATTGTAGAGTTTGCAGAGAGTCTGGATCTATTTACCACAACACATTGTTGGCCACATTCATCCCGCCACACATTGGGAATATCGGTAATATAAAGTACAAGAAATGTTTCCAATGTGCGGGCAATGTTCAGTTGGGTGAACGTGGCCAGCAGATCTGTACTCGTCTGCAGGGTGCTTTACAGCACAGGAGATGCCTTTAAAAGATTTCGAACAAGTTTAGAATAATTTAGCAATGCCAGTTAAATTCTGATCTCTCATGCTCCTCCAAATTTGGTTTTTGATTTCCCCCCAGAGAATGTCTTAGACCAACGGATTGCTCTCGAATGTGCCTTGATGTAAAACAAGCCAAGATAGGCAAAGCCACTGTGGTCCAACTTTCTTCCGTTCAAAAGATAAGGCTTCTTTGAAACACACTTCTGTCTAACTTCAATTAATTCATACCTTTTTCTACCCAAAAACAGATCAACTCGTGCCTTTGGCTGTCTTTCCGATTCGAGAAGGTGAAACCACATAAAGCATTTATGTACATCATCACCATCTTCCAACTGGGTAAGCTCCATACATGGGGAGTTCACATTTGCTCAGGGTTAAGCCTTCTTGAATTGTAGCTGTCATTACATTGCTGTGGCCTCACCACCAATTATCACAAGTTCCGTAAATAAATACCTCTATTAGCATTCCATCGGAAATGGACAGAAAATATTACATTTTTAAATGCTCAATTTACCATTTTGGATGATATTGTCCTTGTCTTCTTTATTTCATATTTTAGGATGAAAAAGGAACATTTTTCCCTTGATACATAATCTCATCAAATTGGATTTGGCAAGTAGCAGTACAAAAGGAAAGCTTAGGTGTTTATTGAAGGAATGCTTGCTAGCCGAGGTATTTATTTGATTAACTTCGTAATAGTTCAAGGGAGAATCTGACACAAAATGAAGTTTAGATAATTAAGGCTCGGTTAAATATGTCAGTACAAATATATATAAGACAATACAAAATATAAGGTGTTGCACTGTATTTCTACACCTTCCAAACTAAACTTAAGTGAAACTCTCCATAGAGTAGATGGGGGTTTACCCTGTTCCAACTACATGTTCCAAACTAAGCTAAAGTGAAACACCTCCATAAATGAATCCCCTTCCGTTTTTTCATTCCACTAGACATGACATCTATTTATACCATTGTTCATTTCCCACTGAACTTGGACTACAGTGTATCGGGAAAATTTATGATGCGGGAAAGACATGGTATGGGAAAAGTTTTGACTAATCAAAATCCACCCATGAAATCCCATTCCAACTGATTCTATTTCTTATTCCGATTTTTGTTTGGACCAAACAGAATATAGGAAGCCAGTGTGGGCAATTGCCCCCCACTCAAATATAATAGTAGGGGGTCAAATGAAATTTGACTTTTTAATTGAAGTCTTTTTTAATGATTTTAAAAAGACTAAGAGGTAAAACCATAAGGTATGCCCCCACTGATTAAAGGTCCTAGATCCACCATTATATACCATTCCGATTCCGATTCTGACTGTGAAACAAATGGACCCTTAAACATATACGTAAAGTAACAGTTAAACCCATGTTCGTAAAAATTTAACAAAAGTTTCAATGCTGTGCCCATTGAATGCAATCCTCTTCTTTTTATGTAACTAACTTTATTTATGCATAACAAATGGTTCAAGGGACTACACAATAGACTTATTCATGGGCGGGGCTCGGACTTGATTGTTGTCGATATTTAAATGAACCCGGCCCAAAATATGAGCCCAATACGAACTATATGTATGCCTAAAACCCAGCCTGTGAACAGGTCCCCCACACAACCCGCCCGGGGGTAGCCAATCTCCAAAACTCTCTGCTACAACTAACCAAAGAACTTATCAATTGAGCCACCATAGATGCAAATTATATATGTATAATAACATGCAACCGTCCTATTTTATATGAACCTTGGCAACTAGTTCCTCTTCTTCCTACCATCGGTTATAATACAAGACCTAGCCAAAACAAATTAGGCATGATTGGAAATTGGTCAACCATTGGACAAATTCCATTTTTTATATCATTGTCTATAAGAGATCCTTAGAAAATATCCCAGCCTCAATTTCTTACTTTTCCGCAAGGTTATGTTTGGTCTGATAAACTAAGAGAGAAGCATAAAAGTTGAGAGAAAATTCATTTAAAAATTGTAAAATTCATTAAGATCTTTTCTTGTTTTTGTTTTCTATCAAATCAAACACAATTTAAATGATAAATGATTTATTTCATGAGGTTCAGAAATCAAAGCCTACTTCAAATCTCATCGATTTTGGTTAAAGAAAGCTTGCCTGAGGGGTCCTTAAATACAGCTTATGTGGCTGAACCGAATGTGCAGTGAATAAAATTCAAGTGGTTGTGACTTGTGAGCTCCTTGATGGCTGCAGCTGAAATTGAGTGGATCAACATCAACGTTTAATTATATTTTTGCAAAAAAAAATAAAATAAAACGTTTAATTATATTTTATTCGCTAAAAGACAAAACAGTAAATTCATTCAGTTCGGGCACTTGGGTCGTTGTCAATAGATTAAATAACCATGCATGTTACCATGAGATAGTTCATGCAATAATATATTTTGGAAAGCTCTTTTGGTTAAATGCAATAATCTACATGTCAGTTTCATTTATTGAAAGCGTTTCAATTGTTTCTTTTTTATGGAATTTTCTGCCAATTTCTGAAAAAAAAAACTGCCATTTTTTTTTCTGAACTGGGTCAGTCCTAACATGATCCTAAGGTCAATCCTCACAATCTCCAACTGTTGACGACTCCATCATAAAAATAAGTCGGGCCAACTTATATCGGGTTGAGGTCAATCCTAACATGATCCAATACCCCAATAATCCAACCTTAAAATCAAGATTCAAATTATCAAAATGCGTATTGGCCTGTGTCGGTGTTTTCTTAATATTTTATTTATTTATTTTTTTAAATTGGTTTAAGTTTTGATTACTTTATAAACTATGGTCTGACTTGATACAACCTCTGTAGGAATGCATCGGGAAGCTACCAGCACAATATGTATTGGCCAATACTTATCTATGCTTTCAACTTTGCTTAAAACTTTAGGTTGAGTTCAGGTTGGTCTCAGGCTAGTTAGACTTATTTGCCAAATGTACTTATTTCTTAGATTATGAGGATTCATGTTAATTTAATATTAGCATTATTATGTGTAAAAGAACATAATTATCATATATTTTAAATTTAAAAATTTTGACATAATTTATAGATAAAATACATGTATAAATAAATACTTATAATAAAATACACGTAAATATATAAAAATATACACTTATAGATGCATGGTCGCATATTTATACTTACACGAATGAATATGTATACACATGTAAGTACTTACTTGCATAAATTCATATTTATATAATATTTATTTATATATGCAATATGAAGTTAGGTCAGGTTTGGGTTCGATCAGGTTGATTAAGGCCATAACCCTAACCAGAACCCAAACTTCGGCCTTGGGTTGGGTTCGGACCAACCCAACACAAGTTGCAGCTTTAATCAGATTAGATATTGGGAAAAAGTCGCATGGTCTATTCAAAAGTCCAGGTTATGGGCTTCCCTAACTTGAACTTACAATGAATTGGGATCACCTGCTAACAAAAGACATTCAAACACTCTCCCAACATGATCTGACACCATACATCTCACCATGAGCATAAAAGTGGAACTTGCTAAATGAAAAGTGTGGTGTCAGATCATGTTGGGAGGGTATTGAAACGTCTTGATCCAGACTCACCTGCAGTGGGGGAAAACACGGCTAATAGCTGGTCCTGGTCAGGCCCGTGTAGGCCCAGGTTCTGGGTTACATTTCAGGCCCAGGGTGTTGGCAAGTGGCAACAATACCCTACAGCCCCACATTCGGAACATCACCTTAATTCTTGAAGACAGGGGAGATATTCCTGATGTGCGGCTCTGGTGTTTTATCACATTTTTTGTACACCCAACACAAGATGCCCCCTGTTATCCCTTTTGTTATGGTGCCAAGTCGATATCTGCAGACCACAAAACAGTGGAAACAATATCCTACAGCCGCACATTCGGAACATCACTTTTACTTTATGTCGCAATTGATGAAGACCTTCCTGATGTGCGGTTGTAGTGTTTATTACATTTTTTGCACATCCAACACTAAGAGAGCAACTGGGCAATGAAAGGGTAGAATTGGATCTTGGAAAAAAAATAAACCGCACCTGATGTCACATGCTAACGGATCTTGGACGGAATATTAATATAGGGGAAACTTTTTTGTGGTGACGTCACTACGAGGGTAGGTGTTAATCTAATTTGAGAGGTGAAGGGATATTTTAATATAAAATGGAAAAGTCAAGGGAGGTTTAAGTCATTCTCTGGAAAAAGAAGGGAATGGTTACTGGTTAGGGATTTAGGGGTCCATTTTAACTAACGGAGTGAGTCATAGAGGACCTGGGGGACAGGTGTAAATTACATGTTGTTAGCATAATGTAGGGTTGATTTAAAATTTTAGAAACATTTAGGGTTATTCTATAATTTCCTCTAATTAAATAGGGCATGCAAGTGTATATATAATGCAAGGTTTAGATTAGGGTTTCCTTCGGCGTTTTCTTCCTCTGCGTCTCTGAACTTTGAAGCACTCTAGCCTCCGTCACAGTCGAAGAGCCTTATCCTCCAGTCGCCATGGGGTAAGAACGTTTCTTCTCCTTACTTTATGACTTGGCTTTCCGTGAATGCATCTATCCCCTTATCTTCATTTTTAATATTTCAGTCAAGCAATGAGTCTTGGCCTCTGTGTTATTAGCACTGTGAATCATGAATCGGTCTTCAATACAACTATAGAGGAAAAATAGAAAGTTTTAGTGCCTCCTGATCATCTCAGTACAATAGTTTCTGGTTAAAGTTAGCTGAGTAAACGTGTTTGTGGTATCGATGTGCCCCAATCACAGTTCACATATGTCTTCAAGTTTGTATGAAATCTCGTGTTAGCTCCATACCTCCATGGGATCAGTCGAGTTATTCTAGGGGACTCTGTTAACATGTCTGTCATGTGGTTATCGTTATTGATAAAACTCTTCCTGTTGCCCACCCATAGCAATTGGGGTATCTCTATGATTGTGAATTCCTGGAGTGTTGCTTCCAGACATGATAAAACAGAGGGAAATATTTGCAGCCTAAGTTTGGTTACTTTATTGATGGGCAGCTTCCTTTTGGTTTCTTGAGATATATAGGAGAATGGTAAGGAAATTTATTTTGGGAAGTTAGGTGTGATTCTATTGATTTTCATTGAGGCAAGTCCAGGTGTGAATTGTTTATAAAGCAGTGATATTATCTGCTACAGTTTTAGGTTGTTTTGGTACCATTGCACTGATCAACCCAAAACGTTTCTGATCATGTTACATGACAACTCATATTTTAACACCAATTTCTATTTATCAACCCTAAACTTTTCAGCAAGAAACAACATTTGTACAAAACACAACCTTAGAATTTAAAGTAGTCATTGACACGTATTGGAGTATGTCCGTCCTTGATTAAGTGAGCTTTATGAGCATAAGCTTCACAGATCAAGCCACAGTATCATACATTCATAAACTATACAAAATGTTTGATGCAGGAAAACTCGGGGAATGGGAGCTGGTCGCAAGCTCAAGTCCCATCGCAGGAGGCAAAGGTGGGCCGATAAAGCATATAAGAAATCCCACCTTGGCAATGAGTGGAAGAAGCCATTTGCTGGGTCTTCCCATGCCAAAGGCATTGTTCTTGAAAAGATGTAAGGCTCTAACTATGTGATTCTCAATCTTGGTTTTTTTTTTTTATAAAACTGACTTGAACTGTTTGCACAGTGGAATTGAAGCTAAGCAGCCAAACTCTGCCATCAGAAAGTGTGCTCGAGTTCAGTTGATAAAGAATGGGAAAAAGATTGCTGCCTTTGTGCCCAATGACGGTTGTTTAAACTACATAGAGGAGAATGTGAGTTAAATTTGAGAAAAAAAAAGAATAAGAAAACTCTGTTCAAACCTCTAAAGAGATGGAAGACAAAGAAAAACTGATTCTCTCCATTTGCTTTGTGAACCTGAAGTACTGATTAATGTGTTTGTGCAGGACGAAGTATTGATTGCTGGATTTGGACGTAAGGGGCATGCCGTGGGAGATATTCCTGGAGTTCGATTCAAGGTTGTTAAGGTATCTGGAGTATCTCTCTTAGCTCTTTTCAAGGAGAAGAAGGAGAAGCCAAGGTCCTAAGCCAAGGAAAAACTTCTCTTTACTTGCTGAGTTGTAGGATTAATGCGAAATTTCATTCCTTTGCTCATTTTCAGAAAAGCTTGATGGAGATGGTAGTTTGGATTTTCTGAACAATATTTTTTCTGTCGTAGTTCTATCCGATACAATCCCTCTCGGTCGTCTTCTTCCTTTTAATGCCTTGAATCTGTTATTTCTAGTTTTCAATTGATGGATAAGATCGGCTTCATTTTATTTTCTGTTGCTCGGTGCCCTGATTATTTCTTAAAAGTTTTCTTAGCTTTGAAACTTACCAAATATTTGATGACTAAGGCGCCATTAACTTACTCGTGTATAGATATTGTGCCAAGATCGTTGTGGCCAAGTTTACGGTAACGAGCTACTTGTTGGGACCTAGTTCCTCGTTGACACCTCCTATCACTCCTCACCTGTTTTATTACGACATCAAAACACGTGCCATTTAGCTTCTCTAGTTGGCAACATCAAGAACACGTGGTAATCAGTATTCTTACTATCTTGATCTTGCCACTTGTTCGCCAAGTAGTTGAGCATCAACTGTAATTATAAATGCCTCATGTATCCAAAAAGATATTAATGAAGGCTTTTTTCTTTCCTCTGGTTCCAAGTTACGTTAGAGCCACTGCGCTTTCGAGGTTGCGCTGAAGTTTCTCACTTCATCGCAGGTTGGTTTGATCTCATCGCAAGTTTCGCAACCTCTCTTCATCGCAATTTCAGATTTTGTCATGTTTTGGACAAATACGTCGATATAAAATTTCAAATTGTTTTGAAGTTGTCAACTGGCTCAGCTGCTCAGTTGGAAATGTCTCACTTTTTAGTGCGGTATTATGCTACATTTCGCATTTCTTATTTTAATCATTTAAATAATAAGGAATGTCAAATGCAGAATTGCAGACTTACTGTTCATTGAATCCTGCATTCATCAAAAGTGGAGGATATCGGTTTTGTGGATGGGTCTCCTCGTGTGTTAGCCCCATGGAACCCCAAAACTTAGAACCACTCTAAGCTATATTTGATTCAACTCATTAATATGGACAAGAATGGGTAAAATTGAATAGGATAAGAAAATAGTGTATGAACAAACACTTCTATATTAAAAGTGATTTTTTTTTCAAATTGGTCAGTGCCTTAGTTATATCCATCCTTAAACAAACTTGTCTAGTGGTCATAAACTGACAACCTAAGTTTCCAAAATTGTCGCCTTGATGTTTACTAGTGGATGGTCCGTTCGATTGGCATAAGTTTTCATGATAGTTAACCAATAAACATTAATGTTGGTGCCAAGGTGTTATGTAAACCAATAAACATTAATCGTAGTGGTTTTGTAGACCTTGGGTGGTGAACTGGTGATTAATGATCGAACGAAAATAATTAAGATGGGGCATGATTGTTTTTCATGTTACAAGATGTCTCAATATTTGTGTTATGGGCAAAGTTTAAAATATCGTAACCGTTTCCATAAGAAACCGATACATGGAACATGTAAAATTCATGTGTTCCGTATCTTTTCGTATGTATCGGCCGATATGGATCTGTATCAGGCCGTTTCGGATCTATATCGGACAATACAATCCCGAAACATACCGATACAAACCGAATCATTTCGATTTCCCTTGTTCAATTAATCTATATTTAATACCGAATATCTCTCATTAATGTCTTTTATTATTTATCTATTTAAGTCTAACTTCTTCATTAATTAGTTAATTACTCCTATATTTAAGGCAAATTTAAATTTAAATTTGAATTTTAGTGCCTAAATATATATCTCTCATTAATTCTATTAATTAATGACTCTCTCTTTCTCTCTCTCATTAATTTCATTTTGTTAGTGTAAAAGCTACAAATATTTACAATAGCGAGACTCGAACCCTAGTCACCAAATTTTAATGCACTTAATTTCGCCACTAAACCAATCCAATTTGTTTAGTGTATTTACATGTATTTTTAGTTTTAAGTCAATTATTTTTCTTTTCTTAGTGGTGCTTATTAATAAATGCTGAAATTAATTATTAAAATTTATATATTAATAAATATTATGATAATTATATCGGTTATTTGAAAATTGATGTATATACATTTATATTTTAGTTTTTTTTTGTTTTTTTTTCACATTTTAGTTATTCCATCATTTTTCAACGGCTACTAATTATGTATCGATATGTCACATTTTATATAAAAGTTAAATTATGGTTTTTTACATTTAAATGATTTATTTACAATCATATAAAATTTGTAAGCATTGTTAATAATATATTTTTTATGATTTTTTTGAATTTCTTAACATATTTATGCGTATCCAAAACATATCCCAATATCTCTTAAAATTGACTTTCCAATACACCTTGCGTTTCCGATACTTTAAACCTTTGTTATGGATTGATTTTTCATTTCGAAAATAATGAGCCCTATGATAAGAATTTTGTAGACTTAGGGTGGTGATTAATGATTATTGGCATAGGATTTTTTTAAAGAATGAAAATAAATTAGATGGGGCATGATTATTTTTCATATTGCAGGTCTCAATTTTTGTGCTGAGTTGATTTTTCATTTTTAAAAGAATGAGCCCTATGCTATGACAAGAATTTTGTAGCCAAATACTCTAATAAGGCACAGAGCAACAAACCAAATATGACCTAAATTAGTCAACGTAGTTGCACACAAGATAAGCTCTTCGTGACTGATCTGAGTTTTAAACTTTGCAGCTGCACCTTTCCAGGGGATTACAATTACAATGATATCTACCGTATTTTGTGCCTTTTGTACGATAATTAAGGGCACGTCCACATAATCAATTAATCACTTTATTCAATATCTAAACAAATTTAATTGTTTAAGCATCTTATTGCATCTGTTGTTTAATAAGCAAGGTGCTAGCTGGCTGGTTGGTAAAGACTTGGCACGAAGGTTGGGTTTGGGGGAGGGATGATTATGGGTTCGAGGATGGGCTACCCCGTTGTATAGCCCCATGGAGCCCAAAAAATGTTTAATATGAAACTGTTGTTTACATTTATTTCTATATTTTCAAAGTACTGGGTAAAGACCCAAAACCTGAAACTGGTTTGGACTTTGATTTATCTAAGTGATGATATAATTCAAATTATTGATAATCTCGATACTCAATTTTTGCACTAAGTTCAAAATATTGCAACGTCCCTGTGGTTGCAAAATTTGCACGACCATTCCAAGATCAACAATGCATGTTATATTAAGCGTTTAAACTTTAAGATTTCAATCATTAATCATTAATAGCTAACATTCACTTTCCACTGTCAACCTGTCAACGGAAAAATTAAGCAAGAGTTTAGATGGTACAAAATTCTCAGATACGCAAAAATCGAGCATCAATATTTTGAGCCTTGCAAATGACCCACTTGGGTTCTCTTTTGCGGAGACCTCAGTATTTTACTCTATTTTACTTCTACAAAAAAAGAGCCAAACATGAAGCAGAAGCAAACCAGAATTACAACGATCCTACTTGCACTTCCCATGTATTTACACTGGTGCAACGCAAACTCAGCCATAGGAAATAACAAAAAAAGGGAAAATCTCTCGGCATAGTTAAAGAAATCGACGTTGAGGTTCAGCTCCAAACTTCGTCCGTTATGCTTTGTGTTTTTCTTTTAATTCCGTTGGGATTATTATTACCATCAAGTTGTAAAAGAGGACCCTTCTTCACCACCATAACTAGAAGCTCTTTCACTGCATCCACATTCAGATGAAAAGTTGTTGTACGCCTGTTCTAATGATCTATACTTGTTCAACATGAAACAAATTTTCCTTCCCGTCAGAAATATGACGTCCATGAAGTTGTTCAAGACTTGTGTCAATAGCGAATACATGCCCCTGCCCCTTGCTTGCTGCAACCAGTTTACTCTTCAATTTATCTTCGCTTCCATTTTCTGCAATGAAACCAGAAATTAAACCCTGTGTAAATCTCAGGCAGTTCTTCAATTTCACTAGTTTTTTATCAGTTCTCCGTACCATCTCTAGAAGACACCTGAACCTCTGAGGATACGCAATGACGATCATCTGCAGGCGCTGAAGTACCAGACAACTTAGGTGAAGCCTTTGATGATTCATGATGGTGCGATGAAGATGTAGACTTCATGCCTAACGTAGTAGGGTGTAGCATTCCAGCATGCTGGATCCCAGGGCCTCTTACCGTATTTGCAGGCTGAATCTTTCTGGGTTTTGTCTTAACAACACTCACGCTAAGGTTACCAATTCCAGGTCCTTGTTTGGGCAAACCACTTCGTACTCCAGAATGAAATTGCAGACTTCCACTGGAAGTGCGCGCCAAGGATTTCTCCTGAAAAATTAAGTGAATTTTACCTTGGTGTATACTTTCCTAGAAAAGCAAATTCAAATTCACATATTGCGAACAAGGAAAATGAATACAGCATGGAAGAATCGAGCAAAAACTAACCGCATCAAAAAATCCAATTTTTGGTGATGGCATTCTAAGACCAGAGGGCTTAGCACTTCTAGAAATATCATTGGAAATTGAACGAGAAGGTATGCCAGTTACCAAGGAAGCTTTCTTGGCACACTGACTTGGCAATGCTGATTCATGATTCTCTAGCTCTGGAAGAGGCTGATCGTGTACATTTTTCTGCTGGTCTAATGCGTGAGGGGCATTAGCATCAAGAGAGAGCCCTCTGTGAGGAGAACCAATGTCAATACTGGCCTTTGAACAATTGGATCTTTGGTTGACAGTAGAAGTTGATGAAGATGATTCTGTAGACCACCCATCAATAGAGCTGGCAGGTGATATGCTCGAAGAGCGCTTAGACACAGACATCAGATAGGCTGAGAGACGAGAACTTTCAGATGTAGTTTTGTTTCTAGATGAAAGCTTCAGAGGTGTTTTGATGGTTGAACCTGAGGAAGCTGGATTCATATTTCTAGACTGAATTTTGTTCCTCCGGGAGTTGGGGGGAGACTTTCCAATAGAATCAGATGAAGTGGTACCAGATCTACTGCTGGAGGAACAAGAAGCTTTTGACTCCACTTTTGTTGTGGCAGAGGGAGAAGAAACTGAAGAAGGTTTTGGGGATGGTGTACACCTAGGGGTAACACTGCAAGGAGCAACTAAACCAGGCTTCTTGGATGGCATAGCAGATGCTCCTCTAGCTGCAAATGTAACGAGTTCAAAGTCAACTAGTTAAGTATCAAAAAAGGCATGTTCATGCATCTGGAAGACAAATTAATCTGTATTGATGGAATTCATTTTACCTGATCCAGCTTTAGCCGTAATGCTTTCCACCTTTGCACGATCCAAGGATGTTCTTTTTGTTGGTGCTGCTGAGGTGGGGTTGACATTCCCTGATATCCTGGGTGGCTTAAGAAATGATTGATTCTGTTCTCCACTTCTAGCAGCAGCCTTTCAAATCAATTAAAGAAWGTTAGATAAACCATATCCCAGAAACACCATTGTGGAGAACTACTGCCATTGCTACCATAAACAGTCAATATCAAGGCTTTATATTGATGTTAAGATTTTAAAATTGTTAGATACAACAATCCCAGATTCTCTGTTACATCTCATACAGAAAATTCAATGAGCCAAAAATTTGGCACTTCCAAAATTATTCCTCGAATACACTCCAGAGCATGAATACKKRRTGRCTTAAGAAATGATTGATTCTGTTCTCCACTTCTAGCAGCAGCCTTTCAAATCAATTAAAGAATGTTAGATAAACCATATCCCAGAAACACCATTGTGGAGAACTACTGCCATTGCTACCATAAACAGTCAATATCAAGGCTTTATATTGATGTTAAGATTTTAAAATTGTTAGATACAACAATCCCAGATTCTCTGTTACATCTCATACAGAAAATTCAATGAGCCAAAAATTTGGCACTTCCAAAATTATTCCTCGAATACACTCCAGAGCATGAATACTGGGTGGCTTAAGAAATGATTGATTCTGTTCTCCACTTCTAGCAGCAGCCTTTCAAATCAATTAAAGAAWGTTAGATAAACCATATCCCAGAAACACCATTGTGGAGAACTACTGCCATTGCTACCATAAACAGTCAATATCAAGGCTTTATATTGATGTTAAGATTTTAAAATTGTTAGATACAACAATCCCAGATTCTCTGTTACATCTCATACAGAAAATTCAATGAGCCAAAAATTTGGCACTTCCAAAATTATTCCTCGAATACACTCCAGAGCATGAATACGTAATGAGCATGTGCTTAGATTTTACATACCTGTATAGCTCGTTGACGAACAGAAGACTCCTTTGTATATTTATCTGAGCCTTGCAAGCTAATACTTTGCCTCTTGGAAGTTGCTATCTGCTTCACCTGAGATTTTGGGAGAAATAAATAGCAAATTGCTCTGGGAATACCAAAATATTGACCATTAAGGACAGCTATAAATAGTACTTACCCTAGTGCGAGATGCAAGCTCCACCTTCTTTGAAGCTGAAAGGAAAAATCCACACTACTTTGAGAAAAAAAAAATTAACAACAAAAAGACATGTAGAGAGAAAAGCATAAAACATGTAAAACCATTTAATTAAACGTAACCTAGAAATTATCAGCACACCTCAGCAGATATACCCAAGCAAAGAGATGGTGGCAGACTATTTTCTAAATCCTAGATTGAGATGATCCATCTCAATTTTACATTCAAATAATTGATATGATGCATATCAAGCATGTGCAGTTTGCGCATGCAAAAGATCTTGATACTGAAGTCTGACAAAAAGTTAAAACAATTCTACAAATGGGAGAGCACACATAGCAAAATACTCACAGGGAATGCTTCTATTGGCTGGTTCTCTTGATCCTACGTTACTACTAGGAGATGATGTAGTGGACATTCCATTGGATCTTTGGATGGAAGCTCTTATATCTTCAAACAATTCAACCTCAAGGCATTCCAACGTCAAATTGTCACTATCTAATGTGGAAATTGACTCATTAGATCGCCGCATATCTTCTTGAATTGCTGGTAATGGATGTGTTTCAGCCTTCTTGAATCCATCATTTATCATTGACAGCTCCTCAGGATCAAGAA
This sequence comes from Nelumbo nucifera, assembly GCF_000365185.1. The sequence goes on along the minus strand of NW_010729085.1, from coordinate 5,623,165 downwards.
CACCTGGGAAATGCTCAGAAATGAACTTTTCATTTAGGATTTTCAATGAAAATAGAAAGATGTTGCTGAACAAGAATACCTGCACTTGTAAAAAAGGCACTGTCCCAGGCTAAACTTTTGCGCAGATTACACTTGCCAAATTTTCTTGTTCTTTCAGGTTCAAAGGATTCAGATAAAGGAGGCGCCAGTTCCCCTTCCTGGGGTAAATCTGCTACATTCTTGTCGTCCTGAGCACATTCAGCTTCATACAGCTCAAGGTTGTCACGCTCCTTTGAACTTTTCAAGAATCCTATCAATTTAAGTCAAGGTACAAATAGTCTTATGTAACTCAGGTACTAAACAAAATAGGATGTCACCAAGAAATTCCTTCTCCAAGAAATATATGATGCAAATATCCTTCCACGCATGACTATACAAATTAAGATGTGACAAAAGAGAAGAAACCATGAAAGAAATATCTAGTTTCTCTAAGTTATTGAACCAATGGCAATTTCCCAATCTTTGGGTGATTCAGGTTTTCGTAAATTTGAGTTTTTAAGAATCATTTTCTACTTTGTTGATGTTGTTGGAAATTGGAATGTAGTTAATTGTCTTAACAGGTAAGCAATGACTACAAACAAGCTATTCAATTTCAGTGAACTTAAAAGTCCAACTTGATGAAAAGTTCTACGAATAAGAACACTGCCTCTTCAACAAGTTGAACATCTTCTACTCCATGACAATTTACGATCAGACCATAATGGGCCAACATCTTGAAAATATGCATATCATAAATCTAATCCTTTTACATCTCATTAGGCAAGTATGCCATTCCCATACTTTGGCTTCCTGAAACACCGGAGGTGTAATGGTATTATCTCAGTCTGGAAAGTGTGAGAACACAGGTGTGAGTCGGAAAGTGGCCACTTTGTATTAAAAAAAGAAAAAGGAAAAAGGTTAGGACCATTTCCAGTCTACCCCTCCAAAGACCACAGATAGCCGGGACTAACATTGGGTAATGGCCTTTTTTCCAGAATAGCACCAAATTAAGTCCACAACTTAAAGCACTGCACAGCTTATTTGCTTTTTACGTAGCTAAAAGAGATGAATAGCTTCAGTCAATTGGGCAGGCTAATCTAAAACGATGAAATGTATTAAGTGAAACAATCAAAACTTGTATTTACTCGTAGGCAAATCCAATGGATACATGGCTACATATTGGTAAACCTAATTCCCATATAAATATAATTCGACACCAGAATGTCCTATTCATTTTTCACCAAAAGTGCCAGTATATCCTAATCGTAAATAGACAGAGACGGGCATCTATTCATTCTATGATAATTGCAACTCGGTGCTGTTAAAGTCTTCCTTTCCCCTCAATTCCTCCAATGAAACCAAAATCTAGAAATGACAAAGCTAAAGAAAAAGGATGAAATTTCCTTTGCATTATAATTAGGTTGCCATAATTGATTTATCACAACGTGAAAGACACTGGTGATGCAGCGGACTGTTTACTATTATGCAATTTAGAACAAATAGAAAACACGATCAAGAAGCACTGCAATTTGAACAAATTATTAAAACGAAAGAGAAGTAACGGTTTTGCCCTTAAAGAAGAGAAATATAACAAAATTATAACCAAATTATATCATCGTCATCATCATCATCTGAAGCAACAACAACAAAGTTTAAGTGTCAGATGAAATAGTAAAACCCTAGAACAATGAAATATAGCATTAAAAATTGATGGGAAGGAAATAGACCAATCTATCAGAACCAAGCATCCAACGCATCTAATAGATCAAGATCAATAAAAAATAAGACTCTCAGATACCAGAAGATTGCAGGTCCGGTAAGCTTCCAGAAGGCGAGGCGATCAGACAATCGTCCTCAGAAGAAACATCGATCAGATTAACCTTATTCATTTCCACGCTGTTTTTCTCCCTTATATCCATAGCAGGTATACGGAAGGAAGAGATATAATTTCTAGGGGAATCGTGTGGAATTCCGGAATAAAAACGATGATCGGCGAAGAACAACGCGTAAAGTCACGGAGAATATAGGAACTTTCAGCTTTGAAGGCGCACTGGTTTCAGCCAAAAAACTATCAAAAGCAATAACTGAGTACCGTGCTAGTAATGTAATGAAGGAGAGCCGGAGAGAGAACCAAATCGATTGCCATTTTCCATTTTTCAAGATGTCTGTGTATTACTATCTTCTTGTATTCTTCTCTTTCCCCAAAAAAATTTAACATTTAAATGAGGACTGACAGCCCAACGGGCGGGAAATTTTGGCTACTTTGTCTATTTTCTATCTTCAATTTCTATTTTCATTCTCTCCTTTTATTTTAGCAAAACACACGAAGTTATTCCTAGGGTCCCGTTTGGGTCTGCTTCTGTATTTGGGTGAGGATCCGTGTTCGGGATAAACTATTTATGTTATAGTCACAATTCTGGTTTTTGGAACGGCCAGGTTGATTTGGTTTCTCTTATTTTCACCAAAGACAAATTTGCAAGTCATGTTTTAGTGTGGAGTCTAATTGAAAACCCCAAAAGCCCTCCTGATGAGGGGTGATTTGGCCCTCCAATGACGTGATGACATGTGGTACCTCAAAACAATCAATTGACACCTCAACATCACGTAAGTAAGCCTCGAAAGTGCCTCGGACACTTTGCAACCACCCTAGTGACCTTGATACTACTTCGGCAGGCCAAACTATGAACGGCCCTGCAAGATGTCAGTTAACGTAAGAGGCGGCCTACTTCGGCCGACCTGACCCAAGTTCGGCTAGTGACATGTCTAATGTGCTAAGCGACCTCTTCTACAAGAAAAGTGTCATCTTCGACTTACAACGCCACGTTGGAAGAGCCGATTACACGGAGTCCACCTCTAGGCATGAAAACCACCTCCAAACCAGATGCATTAGAGATCTCAAACGCACTTCGTGAGCCTCACAACAACTTGCCTATATAAAGGCATCCTCATTCATAGAAAAATGTACGCACGATTTAGCTCTCTCAAAACTCTTCGTTGACTTAAGCATCAGAGTGCCCACCCCGAGTAAAGCATCTTGAACATTCTGATCTCTTTCTTTGCAGCTTAGCTAGGCGACCTACTCAATTCGACATTCGAGCTGTCTACCAACAAGGAGTACCAAATTGTGCACCATCAATTGGCATCATTTATGGTTAGGTTACGCAGAACCCTAACCTCCCTCTACCCACTGTGAATGCACCTCTTCCACTGATCGAGCCCTTCGTGGTTCCCATTAGAGTTGATGGTTGCCAATTCAACGAGCTGGTGCAGTTCCTTCGCAGGATTAACCTACAAATGAGGACATGGGAAGGTTTTTTTGTTGCACTAGTAGGGATGCAACAGCAACAACACCAACGAGATTAGGTCGTTGGGCAAAACCAGAACTAGAACCAGTAGTCTGATGATCAGAATCAAAACCCAGGTCTCGATCGAGGAACTAAGCCAGATCACAACACCGACCGGGACTAGAGCCACCAGCTCGACCAAAGGGTTGTGAAGAAGCCACCGCAAACAAACACGCCTCGCCCCAAATGATAACGAAGATGTGGAAAAGAAAGAAGAGAAGGAAGTCACCTCCTCAACACAACTAGTGTCCTAACTTCACCACTGGTTGTTGAGATCCTAATGGCCCCATGGCCGACAGACTTCAAGGCCCCTAACTTGTAATCATACGACGAGACAACTGACCTGGTCAACCACCTCAACAGCTTTTAGGCCCTAACGTGAGATCCTAATGGCCCCACGGCCAAAAAACTTCAAGGCCCCTAACTTGGAATCATACGACGGAACAACTAACCTGGTTAACCACCTTGACAGTTTTCAGGCCCTGACGCAGCTACATAGGGCAAATGATGCGAGCCTTTGCATGGCCTTCCCGACCACCACAACTCGGATGGGGTATACAGGTATGGTCATGGGCTCTATTAAGAGTTAGAACTAGTTAGTTGACATGTTCCCCATACACTTTGCCACAAAAAAGCGATGCCCGAAGTCCGCAACCTGCCTGCTCAATGTCGTCTAGTGACTTGACGATAAGCTCTGAGACTACATCAAACAGTTCAACCTAGAGCAACTTCAAATTTTCAACCTCGACTCAGCCATCCAGTTCACCGCAGCAGTTTACGATGTCTGGCATCCCGACTTATGTTGGGAGGTCGTGTTGAACCCTCTGGCCTTCATGGAGGAGTTTTTCAACCATCATCATCATCATCATCATCATAATAATAATAATAATAATAATAATAATCATTTTTCTTAAATTAAAATATATAATAATAATTTTGGCCTTCTAATTGATACACAATTGCTATTTGATGTTGTTCATGGATGAAACAGGCATTACCTTAAAAATGCAAGTGTCAGAGGGAGTTGTAATGAGTTCGCACACTAACCTCACAGCACGTTTCAGTCGTGCATCTCAAAGATCACCCATGACAATTACAGAGATGTTCCATATGCACAGTTGAAACATGCTGTAAGGTCGATGTGGGGCGTGCTCTGTGATGAGTAAATATGAACTCAGTTGTAATAAGGCGAAGTCTAATCATTCTACCTATAGTGACTCTCATATGTGATGAAACAAAATATATCTATTGCCAATTTGTATTGATCAATCCAAAATACTTCAACTACAAATAGTCAACTAAGTGGTGGCCCAGTTGGTATGTAAACTAAATTGTCACTTAGAGATGTAGAATAAAGTCCCGCTACACTATCACTGACTTTGGAGGAGATTTATTAGAGTGTTGCTGAAGTTTTGTCCATGCCAAAAGAAAAAATGAATTACGGCTCCCATGGGGGACACTAGCATACGACCAATCAACTGGTAAAATTCACTTGGGGTGGACGTCTCTAATTTAGCCCTAGTATATTGAAAGATGAATGTTTTTACTCCAAAATAACCTATTCATCCTAAAAGATCATGAGGTCTACTAACAAAGAATGATCTTAAAAACTCTGGGTTGTGTGGGATCAAATTTGTAAGAATAAGTTTAATGGTGGATTGGGTGTTAGGAATCCTTATGCTTTTAGCAAAGCATGTTTGGAGGCTTTGCCATGATTCTCAAAGCTTGGGGGTGGACTGGTATTTTGAGAGGAAAAAGAGGTGTTAGAGAAAGGTTTGCTCTAATAAAGTAAACATCAGGAAAGACCTTTGGATTCCAGGCATTGAGGATCTCAAACCAATGGGACTAGCCCCAAGATCTAGGCAAAATCAATGTGTCTCTTCTTTAATAAATAGTAGTTCCATATCTTGGAATGTCCAAGTAGTAAAACATATGTTTCTTGATGAAACAATTGAAGAGATTCTATAGATGAGGATTCCCTTAAATTCTTGGGAGGACAAAGTGACAAACCTATTTGGATTGGATCTAAGTAAGTACAATTAACAGTTAAATAAGCATATTTCTTTGCCTCCCAGGATTTGTGTGACTCAAATCCAGATAGAGGCAGATCTTGTGGGGAAAAAAATCAAACTTTATGTGGAGATGTTGTAACAATAGTCTAGCATGAATGAAAATCTTTACAAGATCTCCGATATGCCTTCGGTGTGAGAAAGAGAATGAATCTGTGATGCATGCTCTATTACTATGTGAAAAAATCAAGTGTGTTTGGTTTGGCTCAAGTTTGGGTCTGTTGGTCGATCTAATTAATCCCTTCCCTATCCTTTATTGATTGGTTTACAATAACTTTCGAATATGCTTTATCTTCTCACTTAGAGAACATTATTAGTTTGCTTGTTGGTTTATGGGAGATATGGAAAGACAGAAATAGAGGTTTATTTGAAAAGTCATCTTCTGTTGGGGAAGATGGGGTCACTGTAACTTTGGAGGAGAAGCTCTGAGGTGCATCTGAAGACACTGTCTTTAGAACGTTATTTGCCCCCACTCAATTTTACTGAGTTTGCTGTTGGGTTACAAGCAAATTTGTTCCCATGATACAACAGAGCCTTTGGGCGAGAATCTGCAACCAGCAAAGTTGAAGAGTCTCCAAAGAAACCTTCTGTGAGACTGTAGCAGACCAGACTGAGAGAGAGAGAGAGAGAGTGAATTTCGAAATTGTGCGTTTTTTGAGTCTGATTCATGCTCCTTAAATAATTTGTGAAGAGGTATGAGGAAAAGGTGGGTACTGGTTTAGAGAAGGCACCTTGAACAGTCACAATGTTTGTGACTGTTTAAAAAGTAATTAACAGTTGGTGATTGTTAACTTTGAATTGTGCCTCTTGATCACACCCGATCGAATCGTGACCGTTGATCTCATCAACGGTGATCAACGGTCATCAAGGCACCAAAACCAGAGCCGCCCATCGCGAGCCACGCAAAGTGCGAGCAAATTGCGCCTCTAAAGCGCCTCATTGCGCCACACACATGCACTCACGCATTGCGCAGTATCGAATCTCCATACTCTCCTCTACTAATTCTAAAGACTGTAAATCAGGTCCTATTGAAATATTGAAAACAAACCTTATAATTATCTAATGTGGGACAAGTTCAAAATTGGGTTTTTTGTAAGAGAAAAACTGATTTTTCAACCAAGTGTGCAGGTGCAATTTCTCATGTAATTGACCATTCAAACCCATTGGATTTAATCTCTTATGAGATTAAAATCCAACATCTTCTAATCCTTTGAATGTAATCAATGCTATGAACAAGTTGACAAGAGAGACATCTCTGCTTTTGCAACAGAAATTGGAAAACCTTCCTTCTGTTTGTTGTTGCCCTCCTAATGAATGTTTTGTGAAGATCAACGTTTATGGAGGCTTTCTAGCTCCCAATAAAGCTTCCTATGGATTTATTGCGAGAGACTCAGTTGGTTTTTGTTGTCGAGCTACCTGCGACTCCTTTTCAACTAACTCTCCCTTATTGATAGAGGCTATGGGCTTGTGGGAGCAGTGAAGACATGTAAGAGGAAGAGTTTATCCCGGGTGATCTTTGAATCTGATTGTCAAAAACTTACTTCTTACTTCAACAACTCCTCGTCTTTTTGCCCAGCAGATATGGTATTTCTTAAAGAAGATTTAGTGAACCTTTGTGAAGGTCTGGAAGTTAAATTCTTGTGGTGTCCTCGAAGTGTGAATGCTGCTGCCCATGAGCTAGCAAAGCTAGGTGCTCGTTCAATGTTGTGGCTGGAAGGAGATTTTCCAGTGTGGCTTTTGTCTAGTATTTAGTAGTTCTCTTCGTTGTTTAGCTATTGTTGTTGCTTTTTCTTTTGTTTCGTAGTAGTTTGTTTTTTCTGTTTTATTGCTCTCAAGCTCTCTTCTTTGTTTTCGCTCTTATTGTTGTTTATGTTCTTTCAATGAAATCAGCTTTTTACCAAAAAAAAATATTGCATTGCCATTGAATGCAACAGAATAGCGAAACAATGGTCCTATAGCCAATTAGGGATAAGACTTTGATGATGATGATGATGTTGACAATAAAAAGGATAAGGCAGTGATTATATCTAGTTAATGATTAGGCAACGGAGGTTTTGCACAGACTGGATTTGGTTATTCAAGCTCTAAAGATGGAAACTTTGATTAGATAATATGCATATCATCAATATGGATATAATGTTATATATACATACATATATATTTTTCTTTTTATACTAAAATTGAACCGTCAAACCAAAATGAAAGGCAAAAACACAACAAACAAGACAGCCTATAAAATAGCAAAATAGCCAGACGAAGTCCAAGGCCAACATAAGGTGTTATTTGGGCTTCTCAATTTAGGCTTTGACCTTAGCTTGGGCCTTGCTCGAGTTGAGACCAAGGTCAATTTGCAGTCTCGAAAGCTGTTATATATAAATCGCGTAGACAATCTCAGCATACGCATAAAATCATTTATCTAAGTTTCAAACGGCTCAATTTGGAAGGAGTATAATAAATACAAATATGTATAGTGGAAATTTTTGTATTTTGTATTGTACATAGTTGTTGCAATTGGGCGGGTTGGGTTGGATTTAGTTTAGGTTGAGTTTCAATCCAACCCATTTAACTCGCCAATCCGTTAAGGATCTAGTTATATAAAATTAAATGGGTTGGATTCAATTCAAGCCCACTTTAATTCAATTCAATCCGCCCAAACTCATTAATCTTATATTTATGTACTTAAAAACAAAAACCTAATACTTTTTTAATAAATAAGTGAGTTATAGCTTAGTGGTAATAGTAGTTGCTATTTACACAAGTGGTGAAGGTTCAAATTACATTACATGCATATTATTTTTATACAAGCAGCAAACCAGTCAGACAACTTGAACTATCTAATTGGATTGTCTTCGAGGTAATCACATCAAGTTCAAGAGTGGTTGAACCATTTAGATCCGAACCAGTCCGGTCGGACTAGACCCCGCCTAAACCGGTTCAGTCCGGTCGGACAAATCCGATTGGACCGGTATCGGTTCAGTTATGTCAGGCCAGACCAGACCGGTTCAGTCGATGGTGGATTGTCTTGGGTCGACTCATATTAGGTTTGTGTATAGGTTTGGGGCCGAAGCGAGTCAAAAGAAGTAAATTGGGTCGGTCCAAATGGATATGATCCAAAATGGACGATCCAAACCAGACAAAGCAAGCGGGGTGGTTTAGGGTTCGGACCCCACCGGTTCGATCCATTTAAGATTCGGCTCGACCTGGGTCAGCTTGTGTTGAGTCGAGTCGAGCTGTGTGAATAATGGTTGGACCAGACGATCCAAACCGGGTAAAGCAAGCAGTACTGAGCCATCTTGTCCAAGGTCTATTTTGGATTTGGGTCAACCTAGATTGATGTATGTTGGATCGGGTCAAACCGCATTGAACTGGTTCGGACTTGGGTCAAATTGATTTAGATTTATGTTGGGTGAAGTGTGTTGATTCAAGACAAAACTAAATTTAGTCATTAATTAATAGAAAATTAATGCATTAATTATAAATTATTTAATTCAAATGAAGAAAATTAAAAAAAAAAAAAGCTAAGGAATTAATACTAATGTTTGTAATGGTTAACCCAATGGTTATCCACAAACCAACCCAACCCATTTAAATGGGTGGCAAGGGTGACGGGTTGATCACACAACCCGCCAAGTAAATGGGCAGGTTAGATAGTGAGGGTGGGTTGGGTGGGTTCAGCCAGTTGGGTGAAAAATTGCCACCCCTAATTGTGCATATTTGTATTTGTACTCTTTTCAAACCAAGCCTTGGACTCTATTTGGGAAAAGTGTAAATACAAACATGTAAAGTGCATTCTGATCCATACAAATGCAAAGTTGGTTTAGTTTTACATTGATAAATTACTTTCTTGCCAAACGAGTTTTAGTTGTAGTGGATGCAAACATGAAATCTGAGACTAAAATATACCTTTTTAACATTTGATTAACTTTGAGTGCAAATGTACATCGATTTTTTTTTTTATGTAAAATTTCTCTCATTTTGGGTGCAAGCATGCTTGGAAACTGTGTTTTCTGTCATTATCAATGCACAAATGTATTATTGCCAAATACTAACAAAATTGAACTAAAGTGCATATATGCACTGAATAGGCATTTGCACTCTTCCCAAACGAAGCCTAAGAACTTTTCCTCAACTCTCAGTTTCTGCCAAGGTTTAAAGTATCAAAAGCGCCAAGTGTATCGGAAAGGCAATTTTAAGAGACGTATCAAGATACGCCTTGGATACGCATGCGTATCGGAGAAAAACTAAGATATGCATAGATACGCTTTGAAACACTATAAGTACTTTAATATATCATAAAAATACACAACAACACTAAATATAAGACCTAAATGAGGTGTATATACGTTAAATTAATATATTTTAATAGTTTTATGAAGAAATGTATTGTAGCTATTTATAATTTCATTAAAAATCCTATACTTAACTATAATTTATAAATTATAATTCTTAAGTTTTAATGTTTAATGGGATGGAAAAAAAAACCAACTCTCTTATCCAACCATAAAATATGCATTAACACAACTTCTAAGTGAAAATATACTTAATAATTATTTATTATTTATTTTCAAAAAATAAAAAAATAAATAAACATTATATAATATATTAAAAAATAGTTATTAAAGAAGAAATTTCAATTGCCTTGTGGAATATATGATAGATCATCCATAAAATTATAATATATTCAATCATTGTGATCAAATGATAAAATATAATTAATTAATTATTTATTTTTTAATTCTATAAATATAAAAATAAAAAATTTCAATTGGTGTGATCAAATGATAAAATATAATTAATTATTAATTATTTTTATTCTAAAAATAAAAAAATATTGAAGAAGACATTTCAATTGCTCTATCGATATAATAGATAAATCTATAGATCTAAAACATATTTAGTCTTTATACACAGAGAAAAAATTATATTTTCAAATTTTTTAATAATTTATATTTTCCTCAAATATCTCATGAAATTTCCATAAATCTACGGATAACACAAAAAAAAAAGTAATTTTGGATGTAAGAAATGTAGAACGTGTCTCACATCGAGGGCATGAGAAGTCGGGATCTTCTGCTTATAGAACGTATCTCACATCGATCTCATCACATGTTCTATTTGTATTTATTATTCATGAAAAATATTTATAATACAGGATGAGATGTGGTTGTGACCTATGAAATCGGTGTGAGACGCACTCTCTAAGGAGCAATCCCAATTCCGGCATGGGAAACTTTGGCCAATAAAAAAGGGCATGCCATGCCTCCAATTTTTCTACCTGGATGCTATGATTACTCAGGTATTGCTATTGAGTTAAGACTTGAAAGCTCCTCACGGAATCACGGTGAATTATGGATGAAAAAGCGAGATCTCATGTGAGACAACGATGCCCTATAACTCCATTGAGTTGAGATTAACCTATATCAATTGCCCATAATTAACTTAAGACAAATTCATGTTTTTTTTTTTTTTTTTTCTAACTCTAATACCACCGTTCTTCTTCATCTTTGCTCACTCCCAAATACCAATACCAAGCCCCAAGCTCATGTATTAATCTATTGAGAGGCCTTGCACAGTCGATGCTATTGCTGACAAGTGTTAGCATTGTTCTTTTAAGAAATAGAAACTAGGTGCCCGTTTGGGTGGGTTTTCACGCTGCACCTTCAACCCTTGCAGGGTAGGCTCCACATGGGAGGCCGTGAAGCTATGTCTGCATTGAGTTAAAGAAACGGATTTTCTGGTAAAGCTAGCTTTGGTAGCTTCTTTCAAGCAATTCGAACTTCGAACAATGCAGCTCAATCAAGGCAAAGCCCTCCCAAACGGGCCCTAAAGCGCTAGCATTATGGATTATCACTTATGGATTATGGTTCTCACTTCTCAGTCCTCACCCGGCTTGCTTTATAGTTGTAGACGGGACCGGAGCGGATAAAATATAAATGGGGTAGGGCCGGATGGGCGTTAATGGGCCGAAAGTAAAAATTAGGCTCCTTGCAATTTGCACTATGGACAGTCAGTCTTGATTTTGGGTCCCCAGTCCCCAGTCACCACGAATCCACGGTCCACCTTCAAGATTAATACTTTGAAAACACACTTTGAGTGATCGGCGTCGGCCCAAGTTTTGTTCGTCTGTGAATCGGAGACCACTGAACCAATGTTTTAAAAATCGATCGGGAGGCTGAACTGTTTTTGTCTTTGGGCTGCGGGCACCAGTTTGACCAGCTGGTATATATATATATTATGTTATATGTATTATTTTATATTTAATTTATATTTTTTTAATTTAATTTTTTATTTTTTATTATAAAAAATATTAAAAATTATAATTTGAAACAAAAAAGGGTTTTTTAGCAAAAATAACGGGGCAAGATGTCATAGGACACATAGGTCTCAAAAGTTACCCGAAATTAAAAAAAAAAAAAAAAACCCAATCAAATATCGAAGTACAAAATTATGACCTCAGAAAGTTTTAAATACATTGAATGTGCAATCCACAAACCAATTATCATATCAAATGGGTCAACGATCAAACCTGCTAGATTGAATAGTTCTTAACAAAGTTAACAATTTTTGACCGTCTATCGGGTTGAAAACATTGCACTCAACAATTATGGCTGCTGCAAGCAAGTCCTCTCAATTCTAGAGTTGGGGATACTGATGGAGATGGAAAGAGACATTTCAATGTGCACGACCCAAATTCCTCCCTTTTGATTATTGTCATATTTGGGTGTTTTGTAGAAATACAAATTTTAACACCCAAGAAAAGAAAAATAAAATAAAACAAAAGTAACTACAAATCATTACTAAGGCTCAGTTTAGAAAGAGTATAAATATATATATATATATATATANATGGTAATGAAGTCGGAGGATTGAGCCCATTTATTACCATTTATATCAATTAATTAAAAGGGCTTCAAATGCATATATTATATATATATATATACCATTATATTGGAATATATATACATATATATATATATATATATATAAACAATGTAAATACATACAAAATAATATAAAATACAACATTTTGCGCTCTACAAATTTATATTTATACTCATTCCAAACTGAGCCTAAAATAAAACTCACCGGTAGGAGTGAATGATTTGGGTCTAATATAATCCTGCATTGCATTACCAAGACTGGGTTTGATGACCAGCTATCCTTGGGCAAATTTACTTCTTTTCTTTGGTTTCCACCCAGATTTAGATAGGAAATGGATCTCTTTCAAAGTCTGCGGCGTGACTGATTCAGCCGGGTGCTATATGGCCCGATCCAAATGCCCGTTTGGAAGGGCGCTTGGGATGCAGCTTCTGGCATTCCGAGCTGGGCCCCACAGAAGCTGTGTTTGGTAAAAATCCGAAAAACCCTTCACTGTGTTCTGAACACTAAAAATGCAACTGAAATAAGAAGCTACTCTAGGTAATTTTTTCGCGGAACACAGGTGTTCAATCACCCTCGCGAAGGGGCTGCAAGATAAGTACGATCTTCTACTAGTAAAATACATTCCAAAACCCTACCAACATGATTTAATACAACACATGTTAGATCTCACTTTTATGATAAATCCTAGTATCATAAGGGTAAATTTCTTAACCCTTACGGTTTAGCTAATTGATTAAGTGTACCTTTACTCTTAAAAATTGACAAACCCTTTCCCTACTGTTTAGGACAATTGACTAACTCTACCCTTACGTTAAGGTCCGTTAAGATTCCATCAAAATTCATTTGCATGTGATATATAAATTTTTAAAATCCAATTTTACCCTCCACCTCTTTCAACAAAAGATTTAACCTCAAAGGTTGAAAGACCGAGATCGTTGATTAAAGACGTAGAAACTCTATTGGGATTGATCACCGCACTGAGAACCAGACAAATTAATGCCACTGCAACGAAGAGAATCAAACTAGTTAGTATGCAGTGAGCGAGAGAACCGGAATCCACATTTGAAAGTCTGACAACACAATTTCCGTAGCTGACATCTTCCTCTCCGGCACATGGAACAATGTTCATCCTTTAATTAGACCAAATCAACCCTGTCATTCTTCAATTGAACCCGTAATATGAACAACTTCTAAGCATATAAAACATTAAACCAAATAAAAAAAATGATTCGGAAAGCCTAACACCGACAACTCTGTTAATTGCAGAAAATTGCATAAGCCAATGTAACATAGAACAGAGAAGACCCTAGAAACTTCTTCCGCTTTTCAAGAACTTTATCAGTTTATCTGCTATAGGTCCCTTGCTACAAAGCAAGATATGCCAAAATTTCTTACACACTTCTAATAGTAATAGAACAGAGACAGCCCTAGAAACTTCTTCCACTTTTCAAGAACTTTATCTACCGTAGGTCCCTTGCTACAAAGCAAGATATGTCAAAACTTCTTATTTGCTTCAAGAGTTCAATTCAAGAGATTTCTCTAAAAGGCCATCGTCGATTGGCTTGAGTGAATGGTCCTGGTAATTCAAGTTTAATCCTTGCAAAATCGAGGAAGAATGTATTGGCGCCACTTGGAATGTTGATTGGGTTTAGGTTTCCCAAACCTATCTCGCACTCAATGGAGATGAAGATCTCGGTAGCAATATCATTTGATTTATGCCTAGTAGCTAGAACCAGAACATGGGCATTCCCACAACATTCTCAGTAAAAGGTTTGGAATATTCAAACCCAAATCGTCACCAATCAAGTACTTGCCATCACAGATCTATGCTACTAATCAACTCCTCGTCTCTCTACCATTTGCAATGCCAAACATTTAGGTCCCTTGTACGTAAAGCATTTGCCTTTGGAAAACCTGAATCTCTCCACACACCTACGCCACATATCGTATGCTCTACTAATACGGTTCCACTCAGTGATGCCGTTGGATTCGGATTAGATTAGGCGCATTCCCTGATTAGATCTCCTATCTTCCTTTCCACCGTCACCGCCATCACTAGAGAGCAAATGGTTGTTGGCCACCATCTCCTCCCAACTCGATGTTGTGTTCGTCAATAACATTCCCAATCCACACCCATCACGTACAACTATACCCTTCTCAACCAGGGCGTTAGTCCCTCAATCACAGACTACCTTTTCACAAATTCATTATTTTTTAAGTAAACCGACGGACAAGCACAAAATGCTTGATTTAGTAAATATTTCTGGTATTATTTTGAAAAATTAAAAAATAATAAAGGGTAAAATAGTTTTTTTAGTTTTTCTGTTAACGGATCCTAACGGTAAGAGAAGCATTAATCAATTGTCAAAAACAATACAAATAACATTAATCAATTTTTAAACAATAAAAGTACATTTAATCAATTAACTAAACTATAAGAGTAGTTTAAAAAATTTATCCATTTCATAATGATAAGATATTGGAACGTATTTTATTGACAGGAGATCCCAAGTTGGGGACATACTGAATTCCTATGACTAAGCTCGTAGTCGTTGAAGAATCCAACTCAAATAGAAGCTGTGAGGACCATTACAACTTCAAATAAGCGCACTTCTAGGGACCCATATCTCTGGGCCATCTATCAACCAAACTACAAAACTATTAATGGTTAGTAATCCTTTGGCATGCATACATCGATATTCCACATTATTATTTTTCAGTTCAAACTACAAACCCAGTATAATTAGCTCAAAATGACAACCATAATGAAACCCAGCAGCTGGTCATCAACTTTTAATGTTTTAGCATGGTGGAATATGCTGATGAGTCATCAATCAAATGGCAGATCTGCATAATTACAGTTTCTGTACCCTCGGCCTCAACAATGTTCCGCCCGATATGGGATCTGCTCTTCACAAATGGGCGCCTCACAGATACATTCATCGTGCATTAGAAACATTTCCCGTGAATTATCATTAATAAGTACAGAAAATGTTTCCAATACATGATATAATGTGTGTGAGACGCCAAGTGTGAGGAGCAGATCCGGTCTCGCTCCGCCTCCGCTCCATCTGTAGACATTGGTCCAGCCCTTCTTTTCAATTGGGGTCTGCTCCTTATAGATCTAGACTTTTTTTTTTCCCTTAATGGATTCTGCCAGGAACCCAACGAGCTGGCAAACAAGTGCAGGGTAGGGGCCGTAGGTCAGACCATCTATATGCTGACACAAGGACGACAAAGCACGAGGTCGTGGGCTTGGCCCTTCTTCTGCTGTTTCTTAGACTTTACAAAAGAGAATTTGTGACCGCCCATGTGGAGCAACCACGGCAAAGTGGCAAACAAGTGGAGAGAATAACATCGGAACACTAAGCATTACAAGTAAATTTCATAAAACTAGTTCATAATCGGAAACGGAAAGGAATAAGTTGTACGTAACTTGATTGTTCAACTTTTAGCTTTTACACTTGTTAAAAAATTGGAATTCTTTCTAATCTAGACCATTCAGGCATTCACACCAACAATTTCATGGGGTGATAATGGAGCTCGAATCTAATACCCACAACAATATGCTACCCACAAGGCACTTTAGCCGCACATAGGGAACATTCATGGCGAGATGTTCCCATGTACGCCTCTAATAACTTGTGGGCAGTGTTTTTAAACGTAATTGATCCGGACGGTCGGACTCTTCAGAAATTGTTTAGGTAATTGGTTTTGTTTCATCTTTAGTTCGTATTTTGGCCAAAAATAATTAACTTGATCAGTGATTCATTGACCAGACAGTCAAACTATTAATCTGTTCAACCTGGATAGTGCTTTTTAGCAATTTTATTTTAATTATTTTTTTGTTTTTTAAATTAAAACAAATCATCCATTTGAACTAAACGATCGAATCACTGACCGAAAAACCAATAGCCAAAGCGATTCTGATTCCAGATCGATTTTTTAAACAATGCTTTTAGGTATTGTGAATAGCGTTTTTGTATACCGGTTCAGTGATACAAGTATATTGAACATTTGAACTGTTGACAACTTATAATGCTATTCTATTGCTAGGTGCACTTGCGCTGCCAACAATTGTATCCGATCGAATCCTAGGTTATTCATCGTGCTAGTAATGGTTGGGGTATGTATGTTCTAGTTTGAGCGGTTTTTCTTTTTCCTTGGAAACGTAGACTGGAACTTGGCCTTATCAGCCGTTCAAATCAGGATACATCCTACACCGTAAGGCTTGTTTGGTTTGATAGAAAATAAAAGAAAAATGAAAAATTGATTCTCTTACTATTGTTTTGTTTCTGAGGCTCGTTTGTTTGTAATACAAACACTGAATCGTTGTATTTATGTATTGCAGTTCGCGTTTGTTTGATATGTAAAAAGTAATGATTATGAGATGAAAGATGTATTTTTTAAGAGCTTTGTACTCTTAAAAAGAGCATTACTATGCCTATTTTATTGGATACAATTTTGTATTCTTTTGATAATCAACTTTTTAATTAAAGTTAAGGTATTGAAGCATAAATTAATTGGAGCATTTAATGATCGAACCCACACTTATCATCCATTTTAAACAAACAAGATGAATGCAAAAATGATTTAAAATTTGAACCATATTTACATTCATGAACCAAAAAGAGGATAAATATGCCATATATATATTTCATATTTGTATTTGTATTACAACCAAACGCAACCTTATTTTCTAATCTATCCAACCTAACACAGTCTAACATTCAACCCGTTAAACCATAAACCATGTTTCTGTGACCTGCAGGTTCTCCTAATCCTGACGGATTCATAGCCAATGGAATGCTGACATGGCCTATTCAGACGGGACTGTCCATCTCTGAAGTCCGGACTCTGGAGCATCCACTTCTCTGCTTTATTTGTCTGCTTCAGCGCTACTTTCGTAATGCATTCTCTAGTATGAATCGAATAAAAAATACTGAAAACAATTATTCTAATAACTTGCCACGTGGCCAGATAACCATTGCGTTACCCACTGGCAGTGCCATCTCAGCAGTCGACCAAATCAGCCAATCGACATGCGTTTTTTGAAGTTTGAACCTTGTTGTCACGTTTGGTTGGAGGGATTGCATGTTAACTGCGAGAGACATTTGAGCAGTAACCAATGCATGCATGTATACCTGATTCCAACATTCCTCAAATAATTTAAAAATAACAGAACGTGTTCTTGTTATTGTAGCGTAGAATATGTATTGAGATAATTTGGTGCCAACGACTGACTACACTCACGCTCAAATCTAACTATGATTTGGTCAGCTATCTAGAATGAAAAATATACCCCGGAATTAGTGCCCGTGCTTCACTGAAATTTTATTACTTGGGAGGAGAGAAGCATCATCTTTAAATTATTATTGTATTTCTGCGTATATCACTGAATCTACATCAAAGTAAGAGGCAATCATGAAGAGAATATGTTGGAAACACCCATGCAGTAGCTCAAATCCAAGGTCCTGCAGAATTCTTACTCAGCTTCAGAGAGCTCAGATATCAGAGGCCATGAAATATCACTGCTCTGATCACTCTTTTTAATTTCTTCTTCTAATAGAAAGAAACAGTGCCTCGGCATCTGCAGATTCCTTACTTTGGTTGGAAAAGAAATATGAAATTTCATTAGTTTATCACAGTCAATCAAAGAAAAGGAAACAGAAAAATAACCCCGGAAAGGGGGAGAAAAAAAGAGAGAGAGAGAAAGAACCCAGAAACCCTTTAATAAATCCCTGAAGAAATGAAATTAAGATTTTAATACCCAATTAGTTTTCTATCTTCCTATCTCCTCCTTCTGAATATGGAAACTTCATCCACCATCATCAAGATCTACATCAGAGGACTGTTAACAAGCCCATGCCAAGAAGACCCAAGTCCATTCCAGCACTCTCTTCCTGAGTCCACACCGCCCATGCTTCCATCTCCACCAAGCTGCCATGGAAAACCCCACAAGGCCCTATTCTCACCGTCTCTACCTTTACAGAACTCCTGTTTTGTTGTTGTTGTTATTGTTGCTGCTGTCGTCGTCGTTGCTCCAAGCATTTCCTCGTAAGGCAACATCACATCTCCACAACCATCACCACCACCGCTTGCTATCTCTCCCATGTTACCGCTACCAAGCCCATAATAGAGGCTATTGATACCGCTTGGGGCTTCAAGAAAACCACTCCTGAGTGTATCAAGAAAACCGGGAGATATTGTCGTTGTGGAGGTGGTGGTGGTGGTGGTGAGGTTTTCAAGAATATCACAATTGGTAGTACTGAGGTTTCCCAGAATAGAAGCGTCGTGGTTGTCAAGGCTTAACTGCCTAGTGGGTTGTTCCCGGAGTCTAGCAAAGGCAAGGGTGAGGTCATTGGAGTCGTATGGTAAGAGTGGGTGGGTCGGGAGTGGGTTGGAGTTGGTGGTGGTGAGAGTCTGGTCTTGTGTCTTCTTTGAAGATGAAGATCTCTTATTCTTCCTGCAACCTCCGCCTACTGGAACATTTCTCAGTGATCCTCCCTTGGTCCAATACCTCCTGCATGCTTTGCAGAAATACCGTGGTTGTGAGAGGCTGTAGTTGTTATAGTAACAGAACTTGGTATTGGTGGAATCGCATCTTGGACATTTGAGAGCCTGTTCAGGCTGAGGCCTCACTCTCTTCTCTTGCTGTGGTTTCGGGCAAATCAACATGTCTTCTAGCGAGTGCGTAGCCATGGCCTGGATGGATCTCAGAAACACAAAAAGAAACTAAACAATGTTAGAAGGATCTTGTTTTTTTTTTTTTTTTTTGAAGGTGTAATTAAATTTCAATGGAAAAATTATCAGTTTCTAGAGGGTTTATGAGACATCAGTTCAAGGATTCTAAAGCTTAAAGTTTAAGGATCAAAATCGAGAGAGAGAGAGAGAGAGAGAGATCTGTGAAACTGTGACTGAAAATTAGTTCCCGAATTGCTTAAGTTTCAAACTGGCAGACTTTCCATTATCTTCTGGGATTGCGGCTAGAAGAAGAAGAAGAAGGAAAAGATTTTAAAGGAGTCTTATAAAATAAATTAATTGATCTTATAAAAAAATATGTCTTTGGAATTATAACTAGATGATCAGGGAAGAACATGTTTGGAATCCCCCAGGCCTCATCTTCTTCTCATTATTATTTAAACGTTGATGTTCAGATCAAGTGTGTTAGAATTCTTTATTTCTTTTCATTTTCCCCCCTTTTGTTTGCTTTGTGACTCAGAGCCACAAACAAGCCTGTCAAAGCTTGAGAAAACCCACATCATAGGAACCTGACGAAAAGGAAATATACACAATCAGACTGATATTCATGTGTTTTATTTGCTCCATCTTTTTCTATTTTTATTCTGCCCCTATGGAGAGAAAAGAAATTAAAAGTGTACTCAAAATCATTTCTGTTCTGTTCAGACTAATTACTCTAAATTCACTAAAAAACATACGACGATCTTATTACCCTTCTTCAACGAAGAAGAAAAGAGAAAAAGAAGATAGTTGAACAAGTAGAGGAAAAAGAACCAAAAAAAGAGAGAAAGAAGTAGAAAATCAGTTTGTGCTAATTGGAGGTCTCTTCTTACCTGGTGTTGGGCGTTTGAATGATCCATCCATGCAAAGTGCAAACCTGATTTCAGTAAGGCACAGTCATGCAAAGTGGAGGAAAGAAGAAGATGATGAACACCTAAATAAATAAAGCAAAGGAAGAGAGAGAGAGAGAGAGTAATGATTACACCCCGTACGAGATGATCGATGTGTTTGGCTTGCACGCAGAGAAAGCATGGAAAATTCGAGTCGATCTGCAACGGATTCATGAGCGAGAGTGGGTCCCCGTCGCGTGGATGCAACCATACGTGGACCCCTCGGTTCCCCCCACCACCATAGAATCATAGACCACACCTTCCGGTTAATCGTCCAAATACTAGAAAAACTCGGCAACTCGCCGGGTCGGCCTCGTACTAAGGCCACGAGAGTATGAGAACGATTCCTGTCCCACATCTCATGTGGTTTTTGGCCCCGCCAGAAGAACGATTATCATCGGTCACAATTTAACAATGCCGTCGGCGGTCGACCCCACTACCAGCTTGCATGCATGCTTTCCCTTCCCGCCTATTCTCTTCAGAATTTTAGACTAGACCATGTCTACGGTCCATACTCCTTCGTCCCTACAAGTGTCGGACATGCAACCAACAACTTATTGTGGATTCTTTGAAAAACGGTTTGTGGGACCCAAACAAGTCCATTACGATTCTACCTGTCTAAATCTTAACTAATTTTCGTTGATACATCTTTCTTCCTTCCTATCGAGGAATTCCCCACCTGGCTATCTTACACGGATTAAGAGCTACTTGAATATTGAGACCACTGATTTCATTATGTACGTATATGCCTAATAATCTGTCCACGTACATGGCATATTTGTACACGTGGACACCTGAAGTGACGGGTGAGGGACCCAGGAGTTACTCATTTACCCAAACGTTAGAGTCAATATGTGTCGTTGGCTCCTGTTCATTTGAACGAGAAAAAGAGAGATGCAAGAGAAATCCAGAAACCCCCTTCTTGCACCTCTTGCGGTGGGCCACACTCTCTTTTTTTTTTTTTCTAAAAATAGGGTCCACGTTGCCATCATTCTTTACCAGTCACATTAGTTGACTGATCAAACTTACCAGTCAAAGAATTGACGAAGAAAAAGAAGCAAAAGTAGAAGGAAAACTGGTGCCTTAGACATACATTATATATCATAGATATGCTTGTAAAGGGAATCTGGCTCTTCGGGAAAGAATCTACACAGAGAGAAAACTCGGAATGTAGCATGCATGGAATAGAGTTGGAAACCAAGATCCGACCCGCCAGCCTACCCATCTGGCCCTGCAGTTGTCCCGTCTACACTAGAAACAACTCAGCGCATTGGAATGAATTCCTTCTTACCATCTCTGAATGGAAGAACCTGGAGATAAAGATTTGCCCATCAGCTTTACGTATTAGGACTGGTGGCAGCGAATACGTAAATCATATCTGTATTGATATTTTTGGTTTGTTTTGTGTTTGAAACTTTGAATATGTGGAGCGGGAGACGAGGAAGAAATGGCGAGTGGGCGGAGGGCCTACGAGTGAGTGATTAGTCGGTCGGTGAGTGGGGGCCTTGTCAGATGTCGATGTTGCTCTGAACACGTGGCACCCTGATGTTGCCCAGAGTCGAATATTTCGTTTTTCGAGAACAAAAAAGGTAAGGACGGCCGCAGACCTCTCTCTTGTGGCGTTGTCTTGTGGTGGGGATAAGTGTGGGTCCCGCGGTTCTCTCCCCTGTGAAGTAAAGGATAATCTCATTTTCGTCGGTGTTAGGTGGATTCGCCAAGGCCGGGAATGCACTGTAATTTTGCTACGTTGTCACAGGTGATTCTTCGTCGCGCCATCAAGCATCTACAGTGAGTCATCTGCGTGCTTTCGTGGTATCAACGTGTGTGTCATGGATGTGCTTTGCTTGTATTTTGTAAGGGGGATCGTTAATGGCGTTATTGTAATTACTTAATATGTTTTTCCATCATTTTGATGTTTCCTATTGTCATTCCCCCAAAAGCTTAACGTACTCTTTGAGGGGAGGTAGGTAGTCGAGTGAGCTCATAAGCGTGTAAAGGTTAAGCACGAGATCCCCTCGACACTATACTGTATGCTTGTGCTTATCATTGATTAATACAATACAAATAGCCTTTTGCTAATTCATGTACCATCTTATTGCCTTTGTGTGTGTATTTGCTTTGTTTCGTAAGTTTATTCGCCCATTTTAAATACCGGACGGGGCCCCAACGATTACCCCCGTAACAACATAGCAAGTGCGACACTTTCACGAGCGACACGATACCTCCAAACACGTCACCATTTGAAAAACGGACGAGACTAGCTTGTCCATTCGAACCCAACGAAACCAACAGAAGAGTGCGCGATTTCTTTGTTTTTGTTTTTGTTTTTTTTGTATTCGAGAGACATGCACTATTAATAACTTCCCCTTGGCCCTTCCCAAAGTGCGGTTGCGAGATTCGATTTCGCGTCAATAATGAAATAAACTCCGAAGGT
This sequence comes from Nelumbo nucifera, assembly GCF_000365185.1. The sequence goes on along the minus strand of NW_010729085.1, from coordinate 5,600,787 downwards.
ACTGTTTTTTGACGTACGAGGTTTTCCCTCAGAGGTTTTCGTTTTTGCTCCCTTGTTTTAATCTAGGGGTTTTATAATAATCTAAAGGGCGTCGGCCGTCGGTCGGACGTTTTATTTTTCAACCTCTTGGGCTTCTCTGGATAGGAAGAGCCTGTTTCAACCGTAAAAAATATGCTCGAGCCAATTTGTGGCGGCGAAACAGACACACCGACGGGCGGCGAAGAGAAAATCAAAATTACATGCGATGTGATATATGCTATCACGCAGGAAAATATAAGCATCAGTCCCTCTCGGGTCTCACGCTCTCAGCTATCACGCTCAACAAGAAGAAGACAAGGAAAACGTAGATGCCTCGAGCCTAGCTGAGTTGATGAGACTTTCGTTTTCGTTTGCGGAACCTATTTTTGGATGATTGTCCTCGTTCGACTGACATGCACAAACAATCAATTAATTGTTTTTTAAAACGGGATCGATCGTGTTTACATTTTGCATGTAAAAGTGAACATATTTATGCATTAGTTTAATAGAAAAATGAGATAAAGAGACAAAATCTTGAGACAATTTCTCAAGAAATTTCCATCAGCTCTTTGTTCCTCTGAACCTTAGGGTATTAGGGCTTAAGAGTTACAGACAAATACGGACAAGCCCAATACAGATTTTTTATTTTCACCGCAAAACTATAAACATTCAAAACGTTAAAAATCCACATTTTATGCATTGGTCCGTAAATTGATATTAATTTCGATTTGGCACCTACCCAAAATGTATTTTAAACTTACAAATTCTAATGTTGGGCTGAACCCGTCATTCTCCCTGAGAGTTAAGGGATTTTTACCATTGTCCATCGAAACTCATTATCTACTCAACCAGAAGGTTCCTTGGTTCTACGAACTAGTGAGTAGTGACTAGTGTAATGATACTGGGTCAAGCCCTGATTCACGGCCCATTAGTTATTGATAACGATTAGACCCGGCTCGGGCCAGGCCGGGATTTTATTCTTCATTAATGGAAAAATGTTAGGCCCGAGCCCGAGCCCGACTTTGATAAAAAGCCCGAGCCCAAAGCCCGACCTAATAAAAGAAATTAGAATTTGCATTGAAATTCTCAGAGAGGAAATTTACTGCCATTAATTTCTAGTTGAGTGGGTCAGAAGTGAGAATAGCCATTTCAAAAAATAGAAAAGGTACACTTCTAGTTTTTAATCTTGACCTTTTTGTAGTGGAATTTGGCGATACAAACTAACTTTGGTTGTTTTGCCATTTGATTCTCTTTGCGGTTTAGGTCTTTGAGCAGGTCCGTATTTTGACATGTAGGAGTGGATTTGACAACCCTAGAACGAAACCTTGCTATGCAGCAACTTTCAATTCAAGAGTAATCTGTAGTATGCTAGCATTCAAATTCTGTACTTTTTGTATTGCAATTGACAGACACTGAACAATAGCAGCACTAGACAAGAACATGAATTGGGGTATTGGGATTTGACTGATTTTAACAATGTGAAAGTCAGCCTTTGGATTTGTTGTAAGTTATGTGCTAAAGTCTGAAATCGTGGTAGTTTAGAAAAGCTACCAAGAAAGAAAAAACTGCATTCAAGACAAACAATAGCATTCAAGCAAGATGATCAAGGCGATTCTGTAACACCAATAGAACAAGCTTAGTTTGTTTACTCTTTTCTATAGTTTCCTCAATTTTCTACACATAGAAGCAAAACAATAGACATGAAAATTAACTACATCAAATAGAAAGGCCCAAATAATAGAATAAAATGGTAAAGAGAACTCACCGCCGCCGCCGGTGATTGTATTCGCAGGAGAGTTCACGGTGAGTCGATGACTGTGGTTTGTGAGCTGTGAGCCTGACCTGTGATTTTGACAATGATCAATTCGCGTCTGAGAATGAGAGAGAGAGAGAGAGCTCACCGCCGCCGCCGGAGTTGTTGCGTCGGTGAACATTCATCGTCTCACCGGTTGTGGCTGCCTGAGAGTGTGAGGATGAGAACTGTGGAGTGTGGAGGATGTGGAGATTGGAGAAGAAGGGTTCGGCTGGAAAAAGAAGGGAAAGAGGCAAAGAGGTGAAAAAAAGAGGGGTACTCGACTAGGGTTTTTACTTAGGTTTAATTATAAGTTGGGCCGGGCTATTTTGGAAAATCCCGAGCTCGGCTTGAATTTATTGCGGACTAGGCTTTTTGGCCCAAGATTAAGCCCGTGGGCCCATATACCTGTTCAAGCCCGTCCGGGGGCCGGGCTGAGCCGGGCCGGCCCGTCAGGCCACCCGGCCCATGAACAGGTCTAATAACGATAAAACATTGGCTAACCGCATTTCAATAGCCTTCACTTCGGGCTTTTCCATCTCTTCCTTGGGTACAGTTATAGTGAGAACTATATTCACCATCGCCGCCTTCACCTGTCCACCTTTGCATTCTCCGGTAACCAGAACCCATGGAGGAACTTGCCGCTGCTGCACTGGACTCAGTGCCACTTATCGTTCTTCTCCTCGTGTTCTCTGCTGCATTCTCCACTTATTTGGAGGACTCTATCTTCGTGAAGTTCAAATTTCACTTCTTGAGATCAGGAAGGTCAACTTTGAAGATATGGTCTTCTAGGGTCTCCATCCAATCGATGCAGGCATTGGCGAATGCTGGCGTGTCGATTGAGAATTGAGGTGTGGTGAGAGGCAGAGAACAGTGCTGAAAGAGAAATCACGGACTGGATCCCAAAAGTCTACAGAGAAGGGATCAAAAATGTTGTTTAATCAGCTACCGAAAATGCTTGGACTTGGGATGATCGACAATTCTGCTTCAAGTTTTTTGTTTGTAACAGAGATTAGAAAAAAAAAGAGTAAATATAATTAAGGTTGTGTTTGATACCATTGCTATTTCTACAGGTAAATATGGTAAATATAATTTTTTAAGAAATTGGCTTGTCATATAACACGAGATGATTAATATCATTAAAAATATATGTGCATTGGATTAGGTGTTGGCATTATAATATAAACACCAAGTTTGACTTTTCTCAAAGAAACATCATCAAATGTTGTATTGGTAATGATAACTTAAAACATTTGCGGTAAAAAAAAAATATTCTCACAAAATTTATATTTACTAACCTAAAATGGAGTCCGGCTTCAATCAGGGCAAGCCTGTGCTCACATTGTTCCAACAGCTTCTTGTAACCTTGCATTGGGAATACCTCCCCATAAAATAAAGCACATAAATATGGAGATATTCTCAATGCAATGCTGTAAAGGTTGTTCGAACGGGCTTTTCCCTGATCGAATCTGGACTCCCTCAGATGTTATAAGTACAAATGACAATATATGGTACCAAACACACAAGATAATCGATTCCACTAGAAAAAATATAGGCATTGGATTAGGTCCTAACATTATAATATAAACACTAAATTTGAGGTTTGCTAGTTGCGAGCAGACAACCCAATGACAATGGTACCAAACCCAATGAGAATTGAAACGCTTGCTAGCTACGAGCAGACAACCTTTAAATATGAGGGTGCTGGAATATTTGACAAATGACGATGCATAGTGGAATGCATTTGGGCTTTATAGTATAGAGAATAAGATGATAAAGGAAAACTTAGGGATGACAATTTTTACCCTACCTGGTGGGTACCTAGGGGTGCAAATGGATTGAGTCATGATCCGATCCGATCCGATCTGAGGTTTAATCATATTTGATCAAATTTGAATCACCCCCGTTCGGATTTTCGAATCAAATCGAATAATGGGATTCGATCAGAAATCAAATTGGATTCAAATCACCCTTATCCAATCCGACATATGTTATATATTTAATTATATAAATATATAATGCATATACATATGTTATTTATTTATAAATATATTATTTATATTGTATTTTTATAAATTTGTTATATTATTCATTTTTTTTATAAAATACATGTATATATATGTAAAAATAATTAAAAATTACTTGTATTTTTATTTTTTCTTTATTTAAAATGGTATATTTTAATTTTCTTTTAATACTTTATTAATTTTTAAGGAAAACAAGTCGAATCATATCAGATCCGAAGATCTGACTTACCGATAGGATTCAAATTCAGATTGAGGCTTATCATATTCGACCGAATCTTTGGATTGGATCATATCCGCCAGGAACAATGTCGGATCGAATTTGGATATACCCTGATTCGAATACGATCCGATACGTTTTCATCTCTATGGGTTCCCGCTCCTACCCTCCCCGATGGGTTTTTTTTTTTTTTTGCTTGAAGAATGGGTTTTGGGATTCTATTACCCGTATGGGTAAGGGTAGGGTATTAGGCTAAACCCGACTTGACCCACATATTATTGGAAAGCATATAAGCTTTATGCATTAGGTCTTGAATTTAATAATATTTTAAATTTTACATGAAGGATAATTGATAGTTTATGTGTTTTTTACATGCCTTGATCAAATAATTGAAAATTTTGTTGTTTATTTATGTTTTTTTTTCTTATATATTATTTATATATGACAAGAAATAAAAGGAAATTATATGCAGGTTCTAAACCCAACCTATCCGTACCCTTGAATGCAGGGAGGGTAGGGAGGGTAGGGTCGGATTTGGATTCTCAAAATCCGTTGAGAGATTTAGGGAGGCAAATAGGGTCTAAAATTTACAAAACCCGCTCATTGCCATCCTTAAGAAAACTCTTATAATTTTGGGAAACTTCTAAATTTTTTGAGATTTTTATACTTTAAAAAACATTCTAGCTCTTTTTTTTTTTCTTTTTTCCTCAAAAGGAGCGAACGTTCTAGCTCCTTCACGAATGCACGCGAAGAAAAATACGAGGCCCACTAATACTCCATTTTCAATATTAGGCCCATTTGTTTTCTGCTATATATATATATATATATATATTTAAGGCTTTAAATCCCTGACGCTCTCTGTTTATATCATTTATACTACATCTGGTTTTCATCTATTAGATCATCCGATTCAACCATTCACCAAACTGAAACTAAAAATAAATAATAATAATAATAATAATAACAAACAATAAATATAAATAACAACAAATATTATAGGCTTTTTAATAGAAGGTAAATATTATAACATTATATATTATAACAATATCTAATAAAATGTAAAAAAAAAATAGAACCTATAAATACCTATTTTGGTGCAAATTTAACAAAGTCAAGACTTCTAATAACCTAATTTGAAACGCTTCTTTCGAATGGTGATGCGTGGCTTCTATTGACATCTCAATACTGAGTCAACAAACTAACTCGATAGGTTAGCTCGGAGCACCTTGTTTAGCCCAAACTCCACCTCAGCAAGGGCAAGTTGGCGGAGCCTGTAAGATTACTGGCAACCTGGCCAAAGAGACGACTAAGCTGAGACGAACTAAAGCGACCTGCAAGGGAAAGCTCACTAATTATTCCCATCACTTCGCTACCGAAGGTGCTGGTATCGCGACCTTTAGAACAACTCCCCATACTGCGTGCCAAATTTGAATCGAACGAACTATAACTATCGCGCAAAACTCACAACCGACACATTTATACGCCTAATATTGCGGAAACAGCTCTGCTAGAAGCTTAGGGCCGTTGCCAGGAAGCCTTGAGCCCTTGATGACTATAAAAGGAGTCCAGATCCACTTGGGGAGGTACGCGCACACTAAGCCTTCTAGAGCTCTCTCACTCTCTCAAAGCACTTCTCAAACACATGCTGACTTAAGCATCAGAGTGCCCTCCCCATGAAAAAGATGCCTGGGCACTATCATTTCATTTTCCTTGCAATAGATATCAGCTCAGACACTCAGTCATCAGCTCGACCCCTACAACTCAGCCAACTAGGTTGACATCTAGTCAAAGTCAAAATCACAGTATGCAATGGAGCATCCAGATTGCACGACATCAAATTCCAAAAACAAAGATATCGAGTCTGATTTGAGACATGGTCAATCCTTTAAATAAAAAATTAAAAAAACATGTAATTCGATTGTGTGGTGTTTTTTTTTTTGTTTCATAAACTGAAATCATAAACCCTTTTTCAAATTTATGGTTTGGGTAAATTACAAAGACCTCTTGTACTATGGAGGGATATCGGATTTGCTCCTCACACAGGACGCCTCACACCGACGTGACACCCACATCCTTCCATGCATTTAGAGCATATCCCCATACTTATAAGTTATTATTCACGGAAGATGTTCCCAATGCACGGTGGATGTGCCTGTGAGGCACCCATCTGTAAGGAACGATCCTCACAAATGGGCACCTCACAAGCACATCCACCATGCGTTTGGAACATCTCCCATGAATATTCACTAATAAGTATGGGAGATGTTCCCAATGCATGGCAGGATGTGCGTGTGAGGTGCCAATGAGGCACAAGGTGTGAGGAGCAGATCCGGTCTGGGAATCTTGTTCCCTATACTTTTTCTATGATAAAAATTCCCTTATTTTTTGCGTTAAACAAAGACCTGTAGGAGTTCAATCAGCCCCCCACAATGTCCCAGATCACATCCCCGCCGTGTATTGGGAACATATCATCATCGGGAGATGTTCCCAATACATGGCGAAAATGTACTGTGGAACGTTGTGGGGGGGGGGGCTGATTTTGATCTATGTTAAATTACCAAAACGCCCTCTAAATTTTCTTTATTTTATTTTTATTGCCCTTTTCTCTTGGTTTGGAATAACTTCGAGATTCAGTATTCTTTTTGCGTTCTTTCTTTCTTTTCCGGCAATCAATCATCATCGATGTAAAACGTCATAACTAGGTCCTTCAAATAACCAAACACAAGACGCTCACCGGGCAAGACGATCTCACGATTGACGACATTGGTCGTCGATGAACTGCGTGCGGTTGGCAGATGGAACAACAATTAATCAATTAAGAGAATTAAACTCAATATGCGGACAGTCGAGGAGAGGTAGAGCTAAATTCCATTGATTATGGGCGTTAGTTACCTTCTGTGACCTCCAATGGATGAAGGTGATTACTTCTACCAGGCCCCTGATATTCATGATCTGACCAAGGGGCAGAGAATGTCCAATGCCGACTCTACAATAGAGTGAAGTTAACAGAGTTCCTGCAAGCTTCTTCCTTGCGTATCCCATGAAGACAAATTCAAGCGCTACGAAAGTTGTCATATCTGTGGTCTTGGACACATCTACGGACAACCCACATCGAACAAAAGAACAGCGGAAAGAGATGAATCCCATAAGCGCAAAAGGAACGACCAGACTGATAACACCAATTTTTTATGCCTTTTTCGCAAGGACTCAACATCAAAATTTTGTCCATTTTCATGCCAATTAAGAAGATGAGGTCCTTTCCACGATGGACGCACCCAGTGGAGAACCCTCTGGTATAACATCGATTATGCTTGCACCGACCATGTTGATAAGCAATGAAAGGACGTGGGACATGAATTATAAATGTCATCAATACAGTGGTGGGACGTAATTGCTCCAAACGTTTGATTGAGTCAGGAGATTTATCATTGCACTGGACATTTCCAGCTTGGCCAACTCAGAAGTCAGGAGATTTATCTCTTCCAGAGCGTGGGCAAGAACAGGGAAGGCGGTGATGTGTTCACTCTACCCCTTAGCCACAAGCGAGGACGTGCGAGCGCTACCCCTCTAAAGTAAGCTCCGTCCGCCATATCCACTTGTTGTTCCATTTTCTCGTCTCCTTGATTAGGAAAGAGAAACAGAAGCTTTCGGTCCTTAGTTTCAACCTGTTATTTTTGTGAGGGATTTCATCGGAATGCAGAGGCTTTTCTACGAATTGATTGAGTAACCCGACGATTGATGTCAAAATTGCAAGTAATCTATCCATTTTGTTGAAATTTTGTATTCAATGCCATGAATTCAAGAAGGTGGCCCGGATGCTTGGACGATTGAGTAACCGGTATGACTTTCTCACCACTCATGCTAATGCTTGGACAGACCCAAGAAGGTGGCCCGGATTACTCGCCAGAAAAATTAAAAAAGAAAAAGAAAAACAATTTTATTTGAAGAAGAAGAAGAATATTTCAAGAGAATCAAAATATAAAGGGAAAATTATACCCTTAGTCAGCTCAACACTCAGGTTGGTTCAGAAATTAACAAAATTCTGAGAGAGTCCTAATTTCAGATTATAAAAACCCCTGCTATGTGATTGGAGTCTTATATGGTTGTTGCCAACATGGGACTCTTAATCCATGTCCAATATGGATTATTTGAAAGTACAATAAAAAAGGTTTTCACTTTCTCTCCCACTCACTTTGTATTTCGATCTCCCTCCCACTCTCTCACTCTCACGTACAGTTGTTTCTCCCTCCTCAATGACTCTGTGATTTGAGAAAAGTTTTTTACATTCTCTCAGTCAATCTCTCTCGTTATCTCCCTCTTTGTCAATCTACCATTTTCCCTCAATCTCTCTCATTTAATCTCTCATTCTCCCTCATTTCCTCTCTCTCTCTCTCTTTGTTTCTTTCCTCCTCCCTCTTTCATTCTTTTTTTTTTCTTAAACACTTATACGATATTAACTAGACCGAAGATAAGACCAACTTGGTATGGCTCTTACTCCCTCAACCAAATTTGATAAAAAACCACAAGAAACTCTTGGCTATGAAATCTGATGAGGGTGGATTTGGCCCTCCAGTGAAATTGTGACACCTGGCATCACATGCAAACCAAGTGCAGCCTCTTGACAACTGGGCAGCTCGGGAAGCTCGGGCAGCTCGGTAGAGCTTGCCACAACTTGCCACTTACAAACAACTCGGCATGGCTCGCCACAGGCAGTTCGGCAGAGCTTGCCACAAGCAACTCGGCATAGCTCGGGGAGCTCGGTATAGCTAGGGTCAGCTCGCCTCAGGCAGCTGGCCACTCCGCAGGCAGCCTGGCGTCTTACAAAGAGCTCGCTACTTAGGGGCAGCTCGGCACTTACAGGTAGCTCGGCATGGGTAGCTCGACACTTAGGGGCAGCTCAACATATCGCAGGAACATCTCCTGCCTGACAACCGTACCTAACAGATCCGGAGACCTGCGCCCACGTCTCTCGCTAGGCAGCGCCGTGCCTGCCAGTCCTGAGAGTTGTCCCTTGACTGGCAGAGCCGTACTCTACAGCACCCGCCACCTCAGCTCTGGTAGTAACGGCTGCGACAGGGAAACAGAGGTGGTTACGCCTGACTTGACAGAGGCTGTTACGCCTGATTTGATAGGACACCACTATATAAAGACTCTGACCCCCAAAGACAAGGGAGAGAGAATGAAAAAATGGAGGTAATCCCTGCTCTCTAGCTCTCTCATTCCTCTACTATCATCTTCAAGCCCTCTACAATCAGAGTGCTAACTTAGGCACCGGAGAGTCCCCACCGGGTAAATACCCCCGGGCCCCCTGGTTCAGTTCTCGTAGGTTCCTCAAGCTCCCGCCACCTACAAAGAGGAGGAAAGATGGAGTTCTCGCAGGTTCCTCAGCTCCCACCGCCTACAAAGAGGAGGAAAAGATGGAGTTCTCGCAGATCCCTCAGCTTCCGCTGCCTACAAAGGAGAGGAGATCACCTCATGCACAGGGCAGTTAGGTCGCGCTACACCAGGGAGCTTCACCATCCTCTGAGTTACAGGCCGCCTAGGAGCAGGTCAAATGACGAGTCCACCAAGGTAGCTCACCACCAGGGATATAAAATTAATTAATAGAATATATTGGTAAGAAAAAAACTTTAAATATATGATCTAATGAGGAAAAATGAATGTCATTCCAACAGGAATGGGAATGGGATTCCGATTCTGTCCAGCCAAACAGTTGAAATCAGAATAGTCCATTCCAATTCCGATTCTAGATCCCTATTCCCATGAACCAAATGGGGGTTCAGACTTCCATGTCCAAATCCACGGGCCATGGTTCTTCCCATGACATCCCATAGCTTTGTATTACCATGAAATCCTTGGTTGCTTTATTAGATATGGCATGTTTGCATTGCCTTTCTAGCATGAGATTCCCATTTGGTATGACAATTTTAGATATATTAGTAAACATGTATCTAAAGTTCTAAACTATTTACAATTCATGGGCGGTTTTTGAACAATTATAAGTGGGTAGTTTTTGGAGTGAGAGTAAAGGACATATATGTCATTTTTATGCCCATTGTATGTTGTTTAGATAAGGGGTAGAAAATGTCCAATGAAAATTCCAGAAAAAAAGGGACATTCACGTATAGATTAGCCATGGTGGTCATGGGGAATCTGTACCAAAACTGAATGTGGGAGCGTCTCTTTGAATGTGAACATGGGGATGTTCAGTTTCCATTATGGTGGTCATGGGCAGTTTCTGAACGGTTATAAGTGGGTAGTTCCGAATGGTTATAAGTGGATAGATTCTGAAGTGAGAGTAAAGGACATATATGTCCATTGTATGCTTAGACAAGAGGGGTAGAAAGTGTCAAATGAAAAGTCCAGAAAATGGGGCTATTCACTCTTTTATAAGTAGTATAGATGTGCATGAAGTAGCCTTTGACAATGAAGGGCAAACTTACTCATTTCCCTCCTCACTTCTTTATTAAGATTGACTTCAATTTTAGTAATAACAAATCATCCATTATGAAGTGGGACACTATCAATAAGAAGGCGTTCCATTTTTTACAAAATATGGAATCGAAGTGAAGGCAGATATGTACATTAAGTCTGACATCTATATTAACACCATAGATGAGCCCTATAGGAAAGATCTCCCCATGACAAATAAGTAGGCCTGACAATTGGGTCGGGTGGGTTGGGTCAAGATGCTTAGGTTGGATTGATAAATGCTAGATCCTAACCTTAAAAATTTGGGTTAGAGTTGACCCACATGTCAATTTTGGTCATTCCTCAAAATAACTAAATTTTTTAAAAAATAAAAATGTCAAAATAAAAAAAAAACTTAAAATTTCAAACATAAAATAAAAAATTTGAACATTCAACAATTTAAAGAGTAAAAACTAAATAGTAAAGATTAAAGAGTGAAAACTTCTAATAATATATAAATGGTCCCAATTAGACCTAACAACCAGGTGAGCGGGTTGACCCATGACCCAATCCAACCAAACCCAACTTTTCCATGTTGGGTCAGGCCATGTCAGTTGTTCTCAAATTCTAGTAGCTAAATATGAGACCCAACCTTGTTTTTTCGAGTTGGATTGTGTCGGGTTTGCATGTTGTGTCAACTTTTTGCCAAGTCTACAAATAAGGGACCTTTACAAGTGCAATGTCATGATGCGGGGGAGGAATTAACGAGGGTGCTACCTTTAGCCCAAAAGGAAGACCAAGCATTTGGGCTGAGGTTAGTACCATTCTTGGTGGTGCCCTTGTGGATATGTATTCCAGGTGTGGTGAGGTGGAAGTAGCTTTACAAATTTGTAATTGCATAAAAGACATGAAAGGCTGCATTTGGAATTGGTGTAAATCAACATTGATGTAAAAATTTACATCGGTTCGGTTTTGTTAGCGTTTGGAAGGAGTGTAAATGAAGATCGATGTAAAACTCCACTCTGATTTAGGTTTGTTGGCATTTGGATGGAATAGAGTTTTATATTGTGAATCGATATAAAACTTCCTCAAGCATAAAGTTTTACATCGATTATCGATGTAAATACTACATCGATTTTATTGATGTAAAACTTTACACTTTTTTATCACGATTTTCAAAATGTAACAGTCACCTATTATTCGGTTCAGTGTAAAATGTCACCGATGTACTTTTACATAGACGACGTTTTACACCGGATCCAAATGTAGCCTAAGGCTCAATTTGGAAGGAGTACAAATGCAAATATGTAGAGTGCAAAAGCTTTTATTTTGTATTATTTTATATATATTTGCATTGTACATATTTTGTATTAGGCTCAGTTTGGAACGAGTGCAAATGCAAATACGTACAATATAAATACATACAAAATATATGGTTTTGCACTCTAAATATTTGTATTTGTACTCCTTTCAAACTGAGCCAAGTTCTTGTATGTAAGGGTGCAACTTGGAGGAACTTGAATTTGGCTTTTTCTCATAATTTGAATGGGCCCACCAATATTTTCCAACATGATCCATGTCTGCACATTTCATCATCAAACTAGAACCCCACCATCATAAGTCTAAGACCCGCTAAGATGTGTGGGCATGTTCATGAGCTTGTTTAGTACCATTACCATTTTCTTAGGTTATATAAATGAAGTCTGGATTTCCTGCCCATGTCTACCCACATAATATTATAGTCACACATGGGGAATATCTCATTTTCCTACATAGTATTATGCACGGGGAGATATTCCCAATGCACCTAGGTAGTGTTATGTGGATAGATGTGAGTAGGAGATCTAGAGTCATAGAAATGCCTTGAAAAACAATAAAGAACTTTGTGTTATGTGCACTAATATTATATGACATGTGATACCAGCTGGGTGCCATTAGGCATTACATGGACAAAAAGGAGAAAACATTTTCACCAATATAAAAAGCTTCATTTTGATGTTTTATCTAAAAAAATGCCTTGCATTGTTGCACATAATCCATGGTGAGACTGTTGTTTCTCATAGTCCATACGAGAACATACTTATATTCCTAATACATGACCATTATATTCTGTGGGAAGAAAAGGCTTTGAAGAAATCTCATTGATACCAAACACCAAAGTTTCAATCCCTGATTTCACATCAGCCCCCACAAGAACGCCTCACTACCTCTCACAGCTCATCCAGCCATGTATTAAAAACATCTTCCGATGATGTGCAACTCCAATTCCCCACAACGTCGTGATCCGGGCTGTGGGACATTCGTGGGGCGCCCCCTTATGGGGGCTGATGTGAACTCCAATTCCCCATGAAGTGTGCCTCCTAATACAGGGTGCACTCCAAACCACCATCTCTACCCACGAGACATTCGTGGAATTCACATTGGCGCCTTGGGATGAGACGGAATTGGCTGCCTACGTACCGCGCCCGACAGCCCATTTCCTCCGTGCATTGGGAATATTTCTCACAAACACGAGAGATGTTTCCGGTCCACGGAGGGGATGGACGGTGGGGCGCTCTCTGTGGGCAGCCGATCCGATCACTGTTGGAATGATCAGTGGGGCGCCGATGCGAATTCCTCGTGGGTAGGGCGGAACGTTTTTTCGTTGGTGAGAACGGACTCAACAAATATCATATTACCGACCTGGCATTTTTTTTTTTTGTTTTTTGTTTTTGTGTGTTTTGAAAACTAAAACAAGTTCAAGCTCTGCAAAACCCTTGTGGTTTCTCTGTATGCGGAAAATATGGCAACGGCACTGAATCGACTCTCGACAAATTGTATACTGGAGCTGCAACCAACCATAAAGATCTATATAGAACAACGTGCTATAAAAGGCAAAAGGATAGTACGAACACCCTCGAAACCATATTCCAAATGCCGCCTAAAGGTATCTGTCATGGCTTGTATTCAAAATGATGACACTGTAGGAGAAATAACGAAGAAGAAGAAGAAGAACGCTCAGCCGCTTGAGTTGGAGACACTTCGAAGTAATAAACAAAGATTTGATTCATTGACACTTCGCAATTCTGCATTTATTACTTCTTTTCTGCCCGTAAATTCGTTTAGTTTGGAACTTGATGACTTTTAATACGTAGTTCTGGTTCTGGATTTCTGATTTTGTTCCAGGGCCTTTGTCTATAACCGATTTGCCCAATTCAGTTAATCAAGGATCTCGTCTTCGGGTTGCATATCAGGTTTGGGATTTATTATAAGTTTTGAATTTGTATTGAGATGTGGTTGTTTCTATTTTGTTAATTCTTGTCTGTTTCCGAGTTTTAGGGAGTTCAGGGTGCGTTCAGTGAAGCTGCAGCTGAAAAGGCATATCCGAATTGCGAAGCATTTCCTTGTGAACAGTTTGACACTGCTTTCAATGTGAGTACCTTTCTCATTGCTTTTCCAAGATTTATTCATTTACCGTTCCACAGAATAATCTATTTCTTTTTTATTTCCTCATTTTCTCCACTTGACATACAATGTCTCATGAACGTTTTCTCTCTCATGGACTATGTAGTTCTTCTCTTTTAAAATGTTAAGAGGGTCCCTTGGGTGAAGCTTCTCCGTCTTGGTCTTCATTCAGGCACCAAGGCTGTTATTGTTTGATCGGTTTTGATGCGATTGAATGGGTTTCCATCTTTTGCTGCTTTGTTGAATTGTCTACAGCTAATTGCTATTTAAATAAAACAACTGAATTCTGTTGGGAATTTAGGTGCCTGAGTTCCCCTCCACCCCCTTTTATGACAATTCAAGCAACTTCAGTTTAAGTCTACTTTTGGTGAGGCAACATCCCTGATAAAGTCTTTGAGAAACTTGAGACGTGATAACCTTATTTGGACCTTTCATTTAACTGTTGATGATCATGGACCTCTTACTGATTTTGAAGGATGGACCAGGCATTTTGGACTTGAGAATATTTCGTTGCTTCATGATGCACTTGATCTTATGACTCCGGGTGGTATCATACTCAAGAACGCAAGAGAAATTGAAAATTAGGAAAAAAAAAGAAAAAAAGTAAATTGATCTGAAATATACCCAATTAAAAAAACGATCTTTACTCAATTTCAATTGTTTGTACATGTGCTTATAATTAAATCATACATTCAGTCAGAAAGGACCAAAAGATAGTTGAAGAGTAGGCCACACTGTTGATGGGTTGACAGTTAAACTGGTTTAACTCTCTTGTCCAGTCTGCTTTTAATAAATGGATCACTTTCCTTTCATTTTACTCCAATTTTCTTTAGTATTTCTCTTTACTTTTTTATGTTGGTTATTCTTATTTTCCATTTCGTCTCTTTTATGATCTTCCCTCCAATGCAGATTTAGTAACCTGACTTGTTATGAAAGTGTTTATGGGAAAAACCAAATTCCAGATATATAACTAAAAGGATAACTGGTCTTAGCTGCCACATAGACAAGCATTCATATTTCTCTTTAGAAACTTGTTTTTAAACAAGAAGTGCATCAAAGAGGAAGAGGGCCAAAGATAAAGCTTAGGACATGGAATTTAATTGACAAAAGGGAAAAAAACTCTTACCCAAATGCAGGCGTTCTTCTCAAAACATTATTTATGTTATCTCTTCTGGACCTTTATGCCCTATTGGTAGAGGTGCAACTTGGGTAGGCCCAACCTGAGCCTGGACCGACCCAATCCACAATTTTACATGGGATGGGCTTGGATTTTCAGTCCTCAGGCAGGGCTTGGACCCAAAAGTTTGAGATTTTTAATTTTTGGGGCTGGGCTTGGGCCTAGCCCTTAGGTAGCCCGAACTTGGCCTGATCTTATCCCAACCTAAGCCCGGCTTCATAATATACATGTATATATGCATATAGGCACATTTGCATGCATGTATGAATATATGCATAATTTTTTTTAATAAACCAATGCATACACATACATGTATATCAATTTTTAGTATGATCTGATTGACCAACCCGAGCCCGGGCCCAACACAAGTGCATCGAATTTTTGTCAGGCTGGGCTTGGGTTGGATCCAACTTGCACCCCTACCTATTGGTGTATCTGGTGTTATGTGGATGAGGAAAATGCAACTCTTTTAGATTTGAAATATAGGTATCTTATGAAAATAAATATTCTTTCTTTTCTTTTTGATTGCTAGGGAGGGAGGGGGTCATTTAATCAAACTTTAACAGGGGGCTAGATTTCTTTCTTTCTTTCTTTTTAAATGGGGGTGGGGCTGTTAACCTGAGAGGTTTTGTTATCCACTTCTCATGACCAGAGAAATTTTGATGTTATCCTGTTATGGTTTGGCGGTTTGTTCTTGGTTGACAAACTATCTGAAACTCCAATATTTCACTCTGTGGTCAGAGTGCAGCTGGTTTATGCTTTAGGATCATTATTATTTTGGGTATTGCTATCTATTTGGTGGCCTCCTTATGAATGGCAGTTTGAGAACATATTTGTTAATCTTCTTTTTGCATATACCATATAATACTATCTTTTAATTTACTTCTCTGCAGGCTGTTGAACAGTGGATTGTTGATAGGGCAGTTTTACCAATTGAGAATTCCCTAGGGGGGAGTATCCACCGAAATTATGATCTTTTACTTCAACACAGCCTGCATATTGTTGGGGAAGTAAAACTTGCAATCAAACATTGCTTATTAGCCAACCATGGTGTTAGACTAGAAGATCTAAAAAGAGTTCTTAGCCATCCACAAGTACATTAACCCATTGATGCTTTCTTTTTATTTTCCTGCCTCTTTCTTTAATTTCTTCACTTTGCTTTTAAATGTCATGGTATTTATCTATAACCTCCATAACATTTCAGGCTCTTACTCAATGTGAGAGCACACTAACAAAACTGGGAGTGGTCAGAGAAGCTATAGATGATACTGCTGGTGCTGCCCAGGTATATGATCATCAATTTATTGTTTGGTTCCATTGAATTTTTTGAATACTGGGTTTGTTTAATAGTTAATTCTTCAGAAAACAAAGAATGATGCTAGATTTTTTTTTCCAGTCTCTTCTACATTTGGGGAGACCTGATGGATAGTGGAACAATTGGATCAGGATAGGGACCATGGTTGCTGCCACTGGAGCAGCCATGGATCAGGTTGACAATGATGAAGTTATCATTTGATATGGGTATTGCCCAACCTGATCTTAACCATGAACAATGATGAGATATTGAACCTGAAGCTGGATAAAGGGGTGGGTTGGTTCAGGTCTAGGAAGATTGACATTCATCTAGGCAGATACTCAAGGTGGACCTGGTTATTGTTGGGTTGATTTATGCTAACTTGAAATTAGGGAGGGTGGAGACGGGTGGGAGTGGGATTTCTACTTGCCTCTACAATACACAATGGATACATTCACAAGCTAGTTGGCACCCTCAATTTAGTGGTTTCATCGAGAAAATATCTTTGGCCAATCTGTGTGGGGACCATTAAATATCCCTTTCTATTTGCTTATTAATTTTGATTTGGTCAGAAACAATTTAGAGATGAGAGTAGAAAATGCATGAAGCAGATATATAGCCCAGGAGACATCCATGGGGGAGGCAGGGATGAAATCTAGAAGGGAACTTTTGTTGATGATAACTTGCCCAAAATTAGTACTTTTTGTGCAGCTTGTTTTTGTCCACAAACTCCAAGACACAGGAGCAGTTGCTAGTGCTGAAGCTGCAAGGATCCATGGCTTGAATATTCTTGCTAAAAATATTCAGGTCTATCTTGGCAAGTTACGGGTGTAATTGGTTAGTTCAAATTGTCAACAAATATGTTTGTCATTTTTTAACTAACCATGTGCAGGATGATTCTGACAATATCACTCGGTTTCTTATGCTGGCAAGAGAACCTATTATCCCAGGCACTGATCGACCATTCAAGGTATGATCTGTTAGACAGTTTTGTATGCCCTTAGCTTCAATCAGAATGATGTACTTTATGAGTTTATTGTAAATGAATAAA
>NW_010729085.1:5539818-5563286 GCF_000365185.1 Nelumbo nucifera | reverse complement strand
TTTGCTTTGTTTCGTAGGCTTACTCGCCCATTTCGAGTGCCGCACGGGGCCCCAACGATTACCCCCGTGACAAGAAGGCTCTAAAGGGAGCAACAGGAAGACCAAAGAAAATGATTAAAAAAAAATAACAGGAAAACCAAAGAAAATGTAGTCTGAAGTGGCAAAATGATTTAAGAACCTATTATTTGACATAAAACAAAGCTCTTGACATGGCACAATGGTGGGACAGGATTTGTGTAGCCAACCCAAAAAATGATTGGGATTAAGGCTGAGTTTAATTGACCAGGGTGACACAGGTGCTTCTGTTCAGCATTGCTTCCTACCTTTTCTATGATAAATATTGGAGCAATAATTTTGAAGCATTGCTTACATGATTGTGATTTGACGCCATGATTTTCTTTCTTTCTTTTCTTTTTTTTTTTTTTTTTTTGAGGTCCAATCCAAAATGAATTCTGATGGTATCTCTACCCGCAACCGAGATTGGGAACTCTTTTAAGCAAAAACCACTCGAGTTATTCTGCTTTCTAAAGTGGCACAATATGTTCTAAACAGTGTTCAGGTCTTTGTGAAGGACTAAAATCTTTTTCATTGTCAGGTTTCTAATTTGTGCGTGTGATTTTTTTAGTGGGTAGGCGTTGGGGTGGTTTCTGCTCTGGACATTTGGGCTGCAGGGAGTTTTGCCCCTGATGTTTCTTTTTGTTGTATTCCCAGGAAGCTCTCGAGCCACATTAGATCAATGAAAAAGTGTTATTTTCTAATCATCTAAGCTCACTGCACGTGTTAACTGGCCAAACTATGCTGGATTGAACTAATAACCTTTTTGGTTTTTAAAATGTTAGTGCCTTTCCATTCTAAATGAAACCATTTTGAGAATTCTCATTGTTGCTATGTCAATTTCTTGTCTTGTTGCTTATCCAGGGGCCATATAGGAGTGATTGATTTCACAGCAAAAGAAGTTGCCAATATTTAAAGTTGAGAGATATTGGAAGATCGACCCAAGGTCATTTACACAGAAATACAGGTCCAGTATAAAGGTTGGCGTATTGGGATCAGTGTTCTACCTTTCTTGCATCTTCATGATGTCTTCTACACTTCCCCAGATACTAGCTGCATCTTCAAAGTGCGTCGTTCTACATTCCCTCACTGCTGACACTAAATTAGTTGAATACTTGATTCAAATTTTGGTTTTACCAGGGATGAGTATTGCCCCGATTGACCTGGTGGTGGCCTGGATATGGAGGCTGCACTTTGCTGGTTAAAACTAGTGAATTGGAATCTTGCCGAACTTTTCACTTTAGGGTCCAATACAGTGCATGCCAATCCACACAGAATCGTAATTCCATTTCCATGTAAAAGAACCTCTGTGTTGTATTGTTATTCTCTGAAGCTGTACTTGCATTAAAGCTTGAACACGCTGTTATCAAATATCAATCTCGGGGATCAAAACTACTAATCAAACAGCTGTGCTTCAAGGACAGCCTCCACCGTCCACCCAAGTAGGGGTGTCAATTGGACTGGATTTGGTCCAATCCGATCCAGTCCAATGTGTGTCCATTACAAATTGATCAGGTCCAATCCAATGAATATTTTGGACTATTTTTTGACTGGTCCAATCTCTTTTTCTAATCTATGGATGGAGATTATTGGGCCTTGGAGTGCAGCAGCAGCACTTTTCTCTTTCAATGTCACTCCAGGGCGGTACAGAAGCATGACAATGAAACTAATGAAAACACAACAACCAACAAGGAGGTTGCTGCAAGTATGATCGGTGCAATATTTCAAGTCAAACATAAAAGCTAAATCCACCAAAAAAACAACATATGCGTCGACTGAAGTGTCAATATTCTTGGGCAGAAGACAGTCATGGATCTTCTCAACTCTCATCTACGTGGGGTTGAATCTGGTCATTTTTATGGTGATTGAAGTCTAACATAACATAACACTCAAAAATAGATAGAAAATGACAGAAATGATCGATGACAAAGAAATAACATGGTGTCAAGCTTTCACTATACCTAACAACCATTGAACTTCGCCATTCTCACTTTCTCAGGCTCAGCTCAACCGAAGCACCGTTCAGATCGATGGCCGCATTACCCTTCAATGCCCAAGTACCCCAACTCGCCAAGGGCGTTCCTGTTCAGGAGAAGATGGAAGGATTGGAGGCGAAGGCTTTGTTCTCGGTATTGGGAATGACTTGTTCCACTTGCGCTGGTTCTGGTTGTGTCGACGGCTTCCTAGTATTCAAGATGCTGCTCAACAAAGCCCAAGTTCTAAGGGCATTTTTTGTCATTTTATATGATACTTAACGTATGCTAACGGTTTTGGACCAATTTAACACTTTTTCAAAGTTTTGGGTACTGCAGTGTGACACGTTTGAAAGTTCGGGTATTAACTTGACATTACCCCCAAAGTTCAGGGTACTAAAGTGGATTTTTCTCTTTATTTATTTATAAATATATTTTTTATTATATTTTTATAAATTTGTTATATTATTTATTTTTTTATAAAAAACATGTATATATATATTATGAAAATAATTAAAAAAATACTTGTATTTTTCGTTTTTACTTAATTTAAATTAGTATATTTTATCTTTCTTTTAATAATTTATTAATTTTTAAAGAAAACAAGTCGGATCGGGTTAGATTCAAAGGTCCGACTTACCGATATGATTCGAATTCAAATCGAGTCCTATCAGATCCAATCGGATCGGACATGAACAATGCCAAATCGGATTCAAATATACCCTGATTCGAATCTGATCCGATCTAATCCGTTTGCATCCTTAATCCAACTTGATCTAATATAAATTCATTATAGATGGATCAAGTCTTAATCCAATCCAATAAATATTTTGGACCATTAAGTCTGGACTGGTCCAATTCAATATGCCTTTTTGGTCCGTCCAATCCATCTAAATCAATTTTGATTTAAACGGGGGCCAATCCAAAACGATCCATTGACACCCCTACACCCAAGAAGAACGCCAGAGTAACAGTCTGGGAATAAAAAAAAAAAGAATGGTATTTACCTTTATATTCATTCATTTTTGCCCGTATATCTTAGAATTCCAGCTTTAAGCTTGGGTGGAGACTTGTGGACAACCCGGACACCTATGGCCTGGATTGGTAAAAACTAAAATTGTCCAACTTAATCCCGATTTCCTTGCTGTATAGGTCCTGGGCTAGGGAGAGAATTCTAGAGGAAAAACCGAAAAACCATCTTTTCTAGAGGCATAAATATCTTGGTTAGGGATAGGGAATCAATTGATAATTGTGTTGACAACTTACTACTTGACAAGTAGTACTCAGCTTAGCTGATTAGAGTATTTAACCATTTATAAATCCACAGCGACTTTACCCTGAAGATTGCACCTTCGTTAAGGTGATTATCTTGTTATGCAATTAGAATTTCGGGATGAGCAGAAGTTGTATGGGCTTTTCAATCCGAATGAGGCTACTGCTCTGTTATAAGAATTCCTTTATTCTCTGGTGCGTGAGCTGCTATCTAATGGTCCTTGTTAAATTAAAATTTGAAAAGCCTCTTGCTTTCAAGAGCAGCAATTGAGGTAGAGGCAAGATTGAAATATTGGTAGCCTTAACGTGATGTTTAAGGCGATTTTGGGATATGCATTGTAATATACTTTGATGTATACTGTGGAATGTTTTGGACGTACATGGATATGCCAGGAAAACCCACAAAATTTCTGTCATATACATCAATAACATTATATTAAAATATCAAATTACCGTAAATAAGGTCCAAACACACACATACAAAAAAAAAAAAAAAATCATATACTTTAAGGCTGTGTTTGATTTGAAGGAAAACGTAGGGAAAGGAAGGGAAAAGTAAGGAAACCTTTATAAATCTTGTATAAGTTTCCTTGCCTTTCCCTACCTTTTCCTTCAAACCAAACATAGCCTAATAGTTTATGCCAAGTGTGAATCAATATTTTAAAACCTACCTGGAACAGTAACCGCTTTGGCTGCTGGTTTCCAGGTCAGCAATTCCACATTCCAGTTCAAATGGGCAGTCTGTTGCAATTTAAAAAAAAAAAAAAGAACAGCAAAAAACTGTTGTCCGGGTCTGACCAAGTCAATAATGTTTGGCAAGAGAATGGTTCAGGGGTAAAATGGAACCCGTTGTCTGGACAGATTCTGGCCAAACGGTCTGATCATCTAAGTCAATGATGGTTCAAAAACCATGGTGTGAATTATTGTGATATACTCAAGGAACTAAACATACACATATTCTTTAAAACCAAAATAAATCTCACTACCATTTACTTCAATGATTCATTAATCATATATTATTTTATAAATATAATTCATATTTAAAAATGCTAATTTAAGTGATTAACTAGTCTTTTTTTCTTTGGGAAAATTCCTGATTAGTGCCCTGTACTTTGGGCCTAGTGCCACTTTGGTCCCCAAATTTTAAAATGCGACAATTCAGTACCCAAACTTTCAAAACATGACAATCTAAGTACTTGTTGTTAACTAACTGTTAACCAGCCGTTGAGTGGTATTTGAAAAAGACACAAATGTTCTTCAAGTGTCATCTAATTTTCTTTATCAATCATCCAAATATTGACAAAAGAATTAACAGTCTCAAATCCTTGCATCTTCTATTCAAGAAAGTTGGGGTCACCAGAATGCCCACTCAAACGTGACCCCAACTTTCTTGAATGGAAATGACAAAGATTTGGGAATGTTAATTTTTTGTCAACGTTAAAATGGTTGATAAAGAAAATTAAATAACACTTGAAGGGCATTTGTGTCTTTTTCAAATGCCACTTAACGGCCAGTTAACGGCAAGTACTGAATTGTCACGTTTTAAAAGTTTGGGTACTAAATTGTTGCATTTTAAAGTTCAGAGACCAAAATGGCACTACGTACTAATCGGGAATTTTCCCTTTTCTTTTCTCACTTCTGGTTGTAGATCTAACAAGAGAAAATCATAATAAAAAAAACTAAAATAATTGTTAATTTAATGTTTTTTTTTATAATATAGTGCAATCGTAAGGACTCTTACTTATTGGGTAAGCGACACAAAGTTTGAATACTTGTAACTACATAGAAGACAGAACTCTAACAAGAAAAAGTGAATAACTGATCCCTCAAGTGGGAATAACTGATCCCTCAAGTGGGTATTCTTCCCTATAACTGGCAACTCTCTCATTTTATCATTAAGGCTAGGCTTGCATTGGATTCATATATTAATAGATTAAAAGTAAATCAAAATATTATGTCATTAATGTTGTGTTTGGTTGCAGTACAATTTTATTTTCATTAGTACAAATGTATGGGAATGCAAATGAAAAGAATACAAATTCTAGTTTAATTTTGTTTTGGGTTTTACTTTATTCTGCTTAAGGTCTTAATTCACTTCATTTGTCCTGCAATCAAACAAAATAAGCTAAAATTTATAACAAAAATAAATCAGAATTTACACTCAAATAATTTGTATTACCATAATTTTGCATCAGTGCAAATTTATTTGCATCACAACCAAACACAGCCTAAGGGATATTTGTATAATTTTGTCTTCCAAAACAAAATTACTATCACATCAGCAAAAATATATTGATTTCTCTGATGTGGCAGTTCCTTTTTTTTCCCTTCTTATTTTGAAAAGCAGAACCAACCATGTTGCCCAACACCCCTTAATAAAATGAACTAGAAGTGACTGATATTGTATCTCATGAATATTCATGATTTATAAAATACAACTTCTATGAGACTTTGAACCTGTGGCTCTTTTATAAACATACAACTTCAAACTATATATTGGTTTTATGTGGATATAAGAATACGTGTTTAAATAGTAACAGATCAGATTAGGTGGATCAATACTCTATACAATTAATTATAAATGGATCAAATTAGGATGGTCCTAATTTGAGGCCAGGGCCAGGGGGATTGAGGCCCATGGGCTGGCACTTGGCAGACCCACATTAATAATATATGTAATTAAATAAATATATTTTTTCTTCATAAAGAAAAAAGAAAAATCATGCTAGCCCACGGGCCGGCTAGTCCAGCACAGGCCCATGGGCTGTGGGCCCGGGCTTGTACCAGGCCCCCTTCCTGCACTTTTCGTGCCACGCTGTCACAGCCCACAGTCGTCATGCTGTGCCAGCCTGGCACGACCCTTTACAGTGCGGGTGGCATGAAAAAAGTGGGCTGCCATTACACCTACCTATTACCGGGAAGCTGACTCCACAAATCATTCATAGTGACCCTATCTAGTGTTTGTCTATTTGTCCATATATCATCTTTTTCCTTTCCTACGAGTGTATGATGTTTTTAACATTTCAATGCACCATATATTGATCTGGTCAGACATAATCCTGTTGCTTATTGAAAACCAAAATAAGAGGCCCCAACTCTAGTTGATTATTCCCTTTTCTCAGTTCATCAGAACATGAGTATTAGCACCGCTACATGATTGCTAAACTTGCAATAACTCCAGTCCTGATGCTAGAAAGTAGTAAAAATTAAAAAGAAATAACACTACAACCAATGGTCCAATTAGTCATTGTTCCAGAGTTTAGGCGTGAAACCCCCAAAAGGTCTTTGATTCATACATGGAAAGTCACAACTAGTAGGTAGATAAAGCACAAATGTATCTCATTATTTCTGTAGACATATCCAATACATCCTGAGTGTTAAATTACAAAATGGTCCTATACATCCTCTGTAACAGGGAGAGTGAAAACCTATTTGCACCATTCTTCAAGATTTTCAACTCACTTCTTTGCCATCAGATCTCTAACGAGCTTCAGAATCTGACTCCGCATCTCAGCCACTGCTGATGGCACAACCTGTTCTTTCAAAGCAGAAAACCACAAGTTCGCCTTGTCTTCAGATCTATCACTCTCATACCAGCTGCATATAACTTTTGCAATTGCTATGACATATAAGCCACAGTCATAACCATTCATTTGTTGCGGTGTAGCAGTGTATTCAACATATCTAACATCAGGCACTGAACCAGAAATACCCATGAACCCAGTTATAGCCCTATAAAGTCTCTTGGCATGTGAGCTGTTGGATCCTGCAACACTATCATGGTGTACAAAAATATTTGCACCCCTCTCATACACAAGCGAGCTCCAGTGAGTCCCACCCTCAGCCCAAGTCACATCTTCATTATTGTTGACAACAAATATTACCAGCTTCTTATCCGGCAGCTGAAGAGGTTCAACAAAATCTTTGAGGCTGTTAAGATCTGGGCAATTTATTGCCCAAAAGGAGATTGATGGCGGAACAAGTAGGATTTCGTGAGACACATAGCAGGAAGCAAGATAGCTGAAATAGAACTCAATGATGCGGTCATTAAGAAAGTGTGGACCACTGAGGATATCTAGATCTGATTTCCTCAGTACAACATCATTGTAGCTCAAGATCTTCTCATCAGCCTTAAATGAAGTCATGTGGTATTCCGCATCTATTCTGAAAAACCTGATCAAATATCATACATTTAACACATAAGAGTTGAATCATACAGACACATTTGCAGATCAAAAGAACATGCCAAATCAGATGAAAATTTAGTTGAACCAGCCACAACATGGCGAATTGGACTATTGGAATATGGAGCAATTGTTGTATTCATATTACAGCATTTTATGAAAAGTCATATTACACACGTGTGTGTGCGTGACTGTGTTCACCTGGATTATTTGGAGGTTAAAGATACAAATACACAAAAGGTTAACATCTAATATGTTTTACACAAATCCTTGCTGCATCTAGTCTTACAGTTGAGATCATCCCAGTTTGGTCAGGACTTGGGCTCCCATCGGAATACCAACTATTTTCAGCTTTCTTTTACCAAATAAAAACTATTTTCAGCTTGTGCTTTGCACATTGAACTACTAAACATGGCATCATTCCAAAACTTGTTCAAAAGATTTTTCTGAGTATTAATTGCAAAGTTGGCTTCTCTATAGACATGTGAGAACGAAACCATTAATTCAAATCTCCTACAGATGTTATAGCACTCCTCAATGATAGGCTTGACATTCCAAGGTGGTTCCCCAAGTCCCTTAAGTGATCTATTATAAGCTTTGAATCTCCTTCTAAAATTATCCGGCAATTCAGGAACTTTGGCCTGATAGTAAAGACTTTCTCAAATCACACATATTTTCAATCATTGAGTTTTCTTTCTCTTTTCGCTTTTCTTTTCTTTTGGGTGAAGAGGGATCAAGGCCACTATACCATAATACCATGTTTATGAACTATTGTCATTTGAGTGTAATGCCATGCATGGAGCAACAGTTAAATATTGTTTACTAGAGTATCTATAAATGTCATTTTTTGTGTTATTGTCAAAGGTCCTCAAAACTATGCAAGCCCGCCAGGCAGCCCCTTCCTAATAGCATACAAGAACCACATGAGCATTTGGAGTAGCTAAGTTAGACATGGTATGGGCTCTGAATCCCCTCCTATTTACGATTAAACATTTCCAATAAACCATGAATGAAATTAAGCAACTTATTGACAAATTCCATAAACCGTCAGGAAGAGGGACTGAGGGGACTAAGAGTTAATAGAATAGTTACCTAGTTCTGTTTGTGGTGCTAATCCACAGCAATGTTTTGAAAATTGGGCTGCACCTGCCAGTTGAACCAGAAATGGATCCCATTCCTATTCAATGATCCACTTTCCAGTTCTATTTTCAATCCAGTTTTCAAAACATTGACCCAAAATTCTTTTTTTTTTTATCAATAACAAGAAACTTTATTAATGATATGAAACTATGTGAAGCTTAAGGTACAAAGGGGGAGGTAAAAAGTCTTAACTCCCCACCAATAGAATACAATGGAAAAAAGTCAAAAGTTAGCCCAAAAAATTGAATCCCTATTCACCCCTTGCTTTGCTAACCCATCAGCAAATGAATTCTAGTATCACCAAAAGTTAGCCAATAGAATACATTGACCCAAAATTCTAGTATCGCCAATTCTGTAAAAGATATACTTCTTTTGTTATTGTCTATACTTTTTTGTGAAGAAATGATTGACCATAGAATTATTGTTTGCTAGCTACAGTAGATCTCCATGCAAACCTAGTTCTTAGCTGACAAGTGACAAATCACTTCCCACCTGACCTTCTTGCAATTTTGTTGTTACTACCAAGTATCAACCACTAGAGGAATCCTGAACTTGACCATACAACCGCACAAGATGCCAACAAACAGTAAGAGTTTTATCTATTGGACAAAAAAAAATTAAGGATAGAGGAAAACGAAAATAAACAAAATTATCATATCTGTTGGACAAAAAAAAGAAACACTGGCTCTTTGGCGCAGGTTTCCTTTTCTTTTTCCCTTTTGGATGTAAGAGAGGTGTAGATGGGATTTAAAACAAAAGTATCATGTACCAAGCATTTGGGTTTTACCAGTAGGATGGACAGGCATCCACCTTTTCAGGAACAAGCTCATCCAATAGTTTCTATTAAAAAACTAATAAAAAAGAATGGAACAGGTATGGGAAGCATAAAGCGTGAGCTTATTCAGTACTAACAGCGAACACGCCAAGAAGAATACCATAGCAAACTCAATGCAGCTGTGCCCATAACAAGTTTCCAAGGAAAGATACCCAAGACACTCTAAAACTGCCAAGGTACTCAGATATGATTAAGTCAAGCAATTTAAATTCGATTTAGAAAATAAACATCCAGAAACATTGATATTACTTGTTTAGAACTTGCCAGTCTTCGCAAAATGCAATGTAAGAATTTAAGTTTTCCATAGCTTTTTATCTCATAAGTTATCATCTAAAAATGGATACATTACCTGAATGTTAAGAAAATTAAAATTGAGGTAATTCCTTGGAGCCCTGGAATGACTTCAGTCCTAAACCTATTAAAGTCAACATAACGGGGCCATTCTAGACATAGAAATTATAGGAATAACTTGAATTGAAACAATTTTATTTTAGGTTTTGTTAGTAAATGGAACACCAGCAGATCATATCTATGTATCTTTAATCTGTAAACGAGGAAGAGTATTTATCGATTCGGATTCTCTTAACCAGTTAACCGGCTGTTGGTTTACTACGCATGTGAGCTTCCACTTTTTTCCTCCGATCCTCGGGATTACAAAGATATCCCAGAAAATTAAAACCAACATTTCTAACATCTAACTAAACAGTTAAAAAACGGGAGCAACAAGGAGCATGAACGATTACAAGGAATAAGTTAATGACAAATAAAATGTAATCTATGAATAAAAAATTACGTTTTCTTTATCTTAATCGACACTCGACAGCATCAAATTTCCTCTTTTATTTAATCCGTGAATCTCAGGCAGAAAAAATAAATAAAAATAATGATCTCTATCTTCACTTCACAACCCTAACCCTATAATCAAACACAGGCGAAATTGAAGAGAAAACTAAACGAGATTATATAGAGGAAAAGATAGAGTGGTCATTACTCACCGGAGCGAAGGCCGAATGACCGAAGGAGTTGGTAGCTTTCCTTCTTATTGCGGAAACCTGGGGAGAGGAGATTAGGAGAACACTTTAATCACTTCACCGGCCTGGGCAAAGTTGGGGCCCACCCTCCTAATACATCCGGACCAGACAGTCGGGTTACCACAGTATCCGAAACCGACAGCAAATTGATTTTTGGGTTAAACCCCATTTTTCAGAAGCATTAACTATGCACATGACGGATTTCTGGGACCGAAACCATCTTAGGTCTTTCATCCCAATGTTTTTAAAACCGAATCGGACAACGAACCAATCAGATCCGGTTCCTGGGTCAAATGGTTTGATTGTTCGAACTGAACAGATGCCTCATTCTAATAAAAAATAAATTAAAAAAATAAAAAACAGCCAGACTGTTGAATAGTTCGATCGCCCAAATCAGTAGTTTGTTGATCAAATCAATAGTTTTTGGAAAATTAACAGTTCTAAGATAAAACGGAACCGGTCACCTAACTGGTTCCTAATTTTTTCTGATCTGACCATTCAGTCTGATCCGGTTTTAAAAACCATGATTCATCCTCAATGCCAATTGTTGTTTAGGGTTGTCAGGGGTCGGGTCTGGTTTGGAACAGATTGTACCAGTTTGGTATTGATTATTATTAACATGATGTTTGACATGTAATGGAGGGTGATTTGGCTGGCCAATCAGTCATAAAACCATACGTGGCATGCTGAAATGTCTAATGACACCTCAGTGCCACGAGAAATACGTATCTAGCTTAAGGAGACCAGTTGAACATTTCGCAATTCCACCTTAGGAGAGAATTGAGGACCTTGAAGGCTGACCCAAGGTTTTTAAAAGCGAATCATACAATGAACTGACCAAGGGTCTGGTTCCCAGGTTGAATGGTCCAATCATTCGAATTGAATGGACGGTTCATTCTAACAAAAAAAATAAAAATAAATAAATAACGGCCAAACAGTTGAACGGTTCTAATGGTTCAACTGCACGAGGTCAGCGATTTGCTGACCAAATCAATAATTTTTGAGGAAATAACGGTTATGGGGTAAAATGGTTACCCGGTCACCTGACTGGTCCCTGTTTTCTGTCCGATCCGGTTTTGAAAACCATGGGCTGACATATAGTCCTTTCACCTAGGCAGCCAACAATCTAAGTAACCAATTGATTTCCGAGGTACTAACCTACCAACCTGACGACCTATATGGCGCATTGACCTTATTCAGAGTAACTTACTTATCGATTCCGAATCAGGCGATAGCATGTCACCCACCTTGCATGGATGATCCCAATCTTCATATGACTCGAAGAGATGAGGATCACCGTCGACGTGGTAAGGATGCCCCCCGAAGATAATGAGCAAATAAGGTCTGACATCCCCAGATATATTGGACATGGAACTTGGACCCCGATGCTTACCCTGGGTCTCATGCTCACTATAAACTCGACTGACTTAAGTATTGGAATGCTTACCCTGGGTCTAAATCTTCAGCATTTAAACTCTTTCTCTCTCTCACACACACACATATCAGTTCATCAGCATCAACACTTATCGTTCGAGCTGTCCTCCAACAAGGATGTAAAGGAAGCAAGCGATTTTGTGCATCATCAATATCGATGTCGATTTTTTTGAAAATCACTGCCACGTTGGAGTCATGTCAGCGCAAGAGGAATTGGCGTTGAAGTTTATGTTTGATCGGTAAATTTTGAAAAATCAACCAAAAAATCGATTTCTTGGAATCGATCATTTTTAGGGATCACCATTTTCCAATGATCCACTGGTTAATTGATTCTGATTTTTTCATGATGACATAGCATTTCAATGCAAAAATATCCGGTCATTGAGATCAATACCAAATAACAAAATTCATTTATTTTTGAAAAAATCACTTGGTTTTAACAAACTTTAAGGAAGAATAACATCGATGCCAAACATCACCTAAATCGGAATAAAATCATAGATTCAGAACGTCACAATTAATAATCAAAACATCCATATGTGGTCCGATTATAATTATTTATAACCAATAGTTATAATTATTTAAATAAATAACATTTTTTTTTGCAATATAAGCTTAATGAAATGATGGTAAAATGATAAATTAGTTATACTAACAAATCAATTGTTTTTAATTCGTTTTATTTTGTATAGTATCAAATTTACACTTTATGAATAAAATGTTACACTTTTACACAAATGGGGCATTCTTTTTTAAGGTTTTGATAGGGGAGAAAGTTGATCAATGGGATTTTTGTTCCTATTGACCAAGAATCTCATGTTCTTTTTTTAGATTTATGTGGGGACTAAGGAAAGTTTATTTTTCTGGGTATCTCCTAAGTGGGTAAATAACTTTTCCACCTAGGGGGAAAGTTTCCAACACTCAAATAGGACAAAAATGCTCTTTTTAATAATGGATTTTTTATGGTTAAAATAATCATTTCCTTATTTACATGATAAATAAAAGAACACGGGTAAATGTACTTACCTGTGTAAGTGTTTATAGGAAAAATTTACCCAGATAACTGAATTTATCTAGGTAAGTAACTTACTGAAAAGTGAACGGGACCAAAATATAATAAAAATTACAAAAGAACTAGGGGACCTTTTATATATTATTAAAATAAAAATAAGTTTGGGTCTGAATTGGTTCACAACAAGTAAGAAAAATGGTGCAAGTTAGGCAAGCTCGGCTGGGTTTAAACTCAACCTAGGCCTAAGCCTATGGTAAAGCCCAAAATGTCCAACCCGGGCCTGCTTAAACTGAAATTAGGTTGGGCTCAACCCTCATCAGAATTCCTAATATGTTTTACACAATTCGGGTTAGTGTCAAGAGTTCGGATTCCTACCTGATTCTACCCACATGACATTGCAACCACACATGGGAAACATCTCATTGCTCTTACATGTTATTATGCATGGGGTGTTCCCAATGCATGGATGTAGTGTTTTTGTGGGTAGGAGATTTAGAGGGGGGGGATTCCCAATTCAGAAGGGGGGGGGTGTTTATAGGGGGCTGGGGATAAATATATTTAGACTGTGTTTGGTTTGAAGGAAAATATAGGGAAAGGAAAGAAAATAGAGGGGAGCCTGTATAAAATTTGTATAGGTTTCTCTACCTTTTTCATCATTTCCCTACATTTTCTTTCAAACCAAATACAGCCAAGGAATCAATAAAACAATTTTGAGGGGAAATTGACTATAAAAGGTCTAAAATTTAATATAAAGTTATATGTATATGTATATACCTACCTATATACATAAGTGGGGAGGGCCTGGGTAGTTAGAACAAAGGCAGGGTTGAGCTCGAACTAGGTTTAAGTTATCTAAGGACTAGACTAGATCGGCCCGAAAAATAAAAAAGTCGAAACTATTGGGCCAAGCCCACTCGAGACTCTAAAATTCAAGTTCAGCTTATATTAATTTATATTTTATATACTGGGTTGGGGCCGCCCAAATTGCACCCCTACTAATACTACTCCTAACATCTAAAACCTACCATAAATAATCCGGACAAAATCACACCAGAACCGATCCATCGACGGCATGCCTTGCTTTTGGTGCTACTGTTCAAGTCGGTAGCACGTGCAGCTCCAAGTTGGTAGCACGTCTAGTCCCTTTGCCAACCAAAAGCCAAATGGCTATGGACCTCTCAAACTCCCATTTGTTCTTTATTTGTACAACATCTCTTCAAGTCTTCGGTTTTTTTTGGTAATAAGTCTTCGGGTTAAAGACTTCCGACTATTTTCTGATAAAACTCTTCGGGTCAAAAGGCTTAGAGTTAATTGTAGTGGAATTTCAGATATATTCCAACTTTTTTTTTTGTTTTTCTGTAGTGGAGGTGGGGCTTCTGGCTCAGGCTTGCTTGGAGCCCGGATCTGCTGCTCTCCTCGCTGTGCAATACGCTACGAAATCAATCAGAAGTGAACACGATACGTGGAACACTGCCCTGTTCATTCGTGATTGCAACGTTGCGCGCGGGAAACAGCAGATTCCGAGTCGCTTGTTGACGGTGGTAGAGAGAATCACCTCAGACGGTAATTATGGCCAAGTAGAGTTATTGACCATATTCTTTCCATGGACTTTTCTATTATTCATTTATTCCTCGCATTTTGTCTTCAAAAAGGACGAGAATTTGCGGTCCTAATGGCAGTTGCAAAGCATAAACTGAAAACGGGGCGTGGGAAATAAAACAGAGGGAGAGAGAGGTCTGTGTGTTCAGATCTGCGGATCTGCACTCCCAGGTAGAGCTTTCGTTGTTCATGGACAATGGATTTTGTCGACAACCTGCCGCCCATGGATTTTCTGCGCTCCGAGAAGATGATATTCGTTCAACTCATAATACCCGTGGAATCAGCTCACCGAGCTGTCTCTTACATCGGCGAACTCGGTCTTCTTCAATTCAAAGATGTAAGGATATAACCAGATCAGACAGGTTTCGTCTATTTGATTGGTGTCTGTCTGTCGTGAAACTTCTTTTGCTTGTCTATGAATTCGTTCCATTAACACAGGAGTTTCCATGATGCATTCCTTTTTTTTTTTTTTGTAATCTTGAACTATGCATGCATAGCGGTTCTGTCTAGTACTCAGTATCTATGGATGGCATTCGTTTGCAATTTTGCTAATTTTGTCTTCACGACTATGAAAATTCGCCATGCTTTTTTCCCCTTTTTAAGAAAACTCGTACGTTTGACTAGTTTTGCTTATTTGAATTGTAATTGTAACTTCCATTAGAATTTCACATTTCTAATATCTGTTTCTGGATCACGTCTGCGGATATACACTGTTTAGAAATTGGCTAATTCTAAATGGCACGTATTGCGTGCTTATGGCAATTTGCTCAGAGATCTGAGAACAAGGTTTTTTTTTTTTTTTTTTTTGCTAGGACTGGAATGAGTATGAACATGCTGGAGGAAATTACAGCGTAGTAGTCAGTAAATTCAGGGAGAAGCATTTCATGAAAACTTAAATAAAGATAATTCAGGAATGATGTACACAAAATCAGATGACGAAGTTTGGAAAAACTAACGTGCATTACATCCCAAACAAATGGGTCATTTTTCATATCAATGGTCATGGCGTCATGCTGTTTTTGAATGATATATATCTAGCAAGATCCTGACTTGTAGAAATAATTGGTATAATATGGTGCTTCTCAAGCTAATGATTGTTGTGGTGAAGCCAAGTGTTGGACTCTGTAATTAATGCAAGAATCAACTACCTAATAAATCAATCCTTTGTTAACCAATCGAGATGCAAACGGTTGCAGAAGCATGCTTTCAAGATTCAGTAGTAACAATTACGAGGTTTGATGCATTTGCTCATTGAAACATATAAAATACTTGTACACTTACTAGTTAAGGGGCAAAGTTAGTAAGGAACAAGCTTTGCAGGGATGATGACAATGATATTGACCTGAAAATATAAGGGGATTTCTCATGTGTCCCTTTTCTACAAGGGCTTGCACTGGGTTTAGTGGAACTAGTTTCTATTTTAGTAAGGTTATTTAGATGAATGCAACTAATCTAGAACTTAGTTTGTCTTAAATGCTTTTAGTTATTTTTTCTTTTGGTTTGGTTTCTAGAAGAAAGAGGTTTGGTTTGAAATCCTTATTTAAGATGGTTTAAGAATTAAGATGCATAAAATTATAGGAACCTGAATTATTCTTTAGCTGTTTTTTTCTAGATGACATGATGCCAGCCATCCACTTTTGAGTTTGAAGTCCAAGAACCATATATTTGAAGCCTTGAACGTTAGGAAGCCACTCTCTCTAACCTGGAACCCATGCATCTTTTTTTTTTTTTTCCATTTTTTAATGGATACCTGAACCCCTCATCTTGTGATTATTATGATTGTGATGTTTGTTTTATGTCAAAACATGAGCTTGATTACATTACATTACCATCTTTCCAGAGGCCTTCCATTCAGTTTTTTGAAATATGGATTTGCTTAGGCTGCTGACATTGATCCTGATTTGTCTTTCTGTGCAAATAGAACAGATTGGCGAAACAGGATATATGTAGCTGACCCCATATAGTTGGGATAAAGCATGGATGATGATGATTTACTTAGGCTGCTCCTTCACTATAAATAGTGCATAAGAAAGTAAAGTATAAGAACCCTGGAATTACTCAGATGTTCAGAGAAGAAAACTAATAGGAGTAGAGAAAACAGTAAGGGTTCATGACTTTTCTTGGCTCTTCCAATGAGAGAAAATTCCTTGACAAGTTCTCTTAATGTAGGCATGGAATCAAGGAAAGAAACTGTGGAAAAAGAAATTGAGTTTCTTCACATGCTTGCATATTGCATAATTGGTAATGATTTTTGGGTGAATGAATTGTGATATTTTTGAGTTTTTGCAAAGTTACTTTGTAGGTTATTAGTCTTAGGAATAGGATTAATCACGTTAAATGGTCAAATTAATTTATTTTTTGATAATAAAAGAGAATTCAATAAAATAAAAGGAGAAAGAAGTACATGTGATTGATGATAAAGTATTACCAAAGAATAAATAGAAATAACTTTAACTGTTCCCCAAAAATTTAAAGAGTTATGTTATAGAGTCATTAGAATTTTGAAATGTTGAAGATGCAACCATGTTGGTATCATTGTTATTAGAATTTTGAGAGTCATTAGCTTATTTTTTAGGATTCAAAACTTTTTTGTTTGTGTTATTTTGGTGTTCTTAGATAGGTTATTGGGTTATCTGTCCGAAGAGGCCAAGATCTTGTAAATCCAATATATTTTGAGAATTTTATGTTCATTTTAGCAATAGGATGTTACTTTGTAACAGAATTTGTGTCTTTCTATTTTCTTCTTGGTCTATCTTGGAATTGTTTTTGGTTTGTTTAGTTGTATTAGGATTTATATTGTGTATTTAGAGTTGTCTTAGGAGTTATTCCATATTTTAGTGTTCCTCTGGCTTATTAATGAGTTCGTCATAGTTTTGAAGCAGTTAGAAAGGTCAGCTGTTCAGTCTAATTTGTAGTCTATGAAGGAGTAAACAGACAACAATTCTATTGGGGGATAGTAGGGGGCAGAAAAAAGAAAGAAAAATTACACATACCCGTCTGTTACAATTTGTAAAAGTTGTAGAACTTCTTGTGATCTTGCCTTCTTTGAACTTTAAACAGTTCTCTCTAGTTCTCAATGTGTTCATCACTTCATCTAGGGCTTCAGACTTTGCTTTTCTATCTATAAAAACTTCATACACCACAACTATTCTACAAGATTAAGCTTCAAGTAGTAATAAAAAGGTTCATCAAAACTTAGTATACAATAATAATGGTATAAAATACATTATGGTATATAAAATCACTTAAAAAAAGAGGACACAAAGGCATATATGCATGGGTCATCTTGTGCCTCAGCCCAGGTGCACGAGGGGAAAACCTTTTGTAACTTCCCTTGCCTAGGTTAAGCGTGGCGCATATATCAAAAAGCACCTTTTAAGATATTGCTTTTTGTGTGATTGAGACAGGACTTGGAGCCTTTATCACCTGGCCAAGAACTGTTCTCAATTAGATAAATCATTTTCTAGCAACTAGTTGCAAATCATTAGTTTGGGTATGCTTTAAGTGTACAACAGTCTATGGTCACCTGCACACATTGTTGGAACCTATGCATGCAAGCTAGTTACTGATTTCAGTTTCAATTTAAAGAAAATATGAATAGCTATTTGGTGCGCAAGTAGTGAAGGAAGGTTAGGATCCATCATATGGATGGCCGAACCATGCTAGATGGCTAGGCGAAATTTCAAAAATTTTCTTTTAACCTTCCGAGAATCGTATTCCCTATTTTAGAAAAATTGCATTTTTCTAGGATCGATCTTGCATTGAAATCGGACCAGATTTGAAACCAAATAAGAAGGAGATGTATACCTGATACGAATTCCACAAATGTAGCTCCCAAGGTGGTAGTTCACGCCCAAATCAGTCCCTAAAACCAGCTTCCACTGAAGATGGCGCAGCTTGAAGTTGAAGCCGGTTCAACAATGCAGTTTTCAGCAAAACTGCAACCCAACTCCTTGGATCGAATTGGGGAGGTGAACACAATTTTTCTCTATATTTTTCCTGCAAAAATCAGAGAAGAACTGATCAAGATCAGTCCCAAATACTGAGATCGAACTAGGGTTTCTTGGGCGGCAAGAGGAGAAGAGAGAAAGCTGAATTGCAGAGAAACAATGAGTAGTTCGATCTCTTATTTTCTTTATCCTTTATGGAGCACCTCTCCTAATCGAATTAGGAGTTTTTATCCAAATCTTTATTTGGATCTGGAATCTATCATTAGAGGGGTCTTATCCTCTTAAGAGAATGGGTTCTCCATATCCATATCCAAACCTAGATTCGCCTATGTCACATGACAACTCAAGCAATCATGTGACGTCTTGATTAATCATATTAATCATGGGCTTTTAGGCCCATTAACTATATGGCTCACGAACCAAGAGTGTTGCTGGCCCATTTAGTTTTGATTTGTATGACGTGGGACCCCAACAATGACCTTACATAAGCCCACATGGGTTCGACCCAACCTTTGTGAAAAGGCCTGGCCGAATTCACTACCAAATGCAGTGAACCCCTGAGTTCATCACTATGGGCTCAAAATGGACCCAACATTTACAGTTAAATGATCATTGAATCCAACCATCCTATGAAGACCTAAGGATAATGGACTTAAGTAAGATATAGCCCATCAGGTAATCAGCCCTTAATGGTCTCTTACACTTAACCTCTTAGCCCACAATGATCAAACACTGTCCGACAGGGAAGGACTTCTCCCCTGACTGGAAGGTGCAGTGTCACACTCTCTGCTCGGATGGGTCCCGGAAATTAAAACCTTTTGCAAACACTTTTCTTAAAACATAATATATATATATCATATAAATATATTTTGCAAAACAAAATCTTAAAACACAATTGAAATCCACTACCGACCATTAGAGAGAGTGTAGTCCCGATCATTCACTTTGTTTGACAAAGGGGCCGATCCTATCACTATGATCACCCACTTAAGTGAATTCTCAGACTGCCCCAACATACCCAGGTTTTGACCCTAAAGGATTTCACTGATTGGTATATCAAAGACAGCCCAATCCGACACTTAGTGCAATACCATAATCAAGTATAGGGGTTATGTCTAACTTCCTAGTTTTGCCCATCAATCTCCAAGATCCAGGGCATAACTGGAAAATGGTTCGAGTTCAGTGTTTCAACCAAACACACACTACATGTGCTTTGGGTCCAACCCTGGCAGCTGAGACAAGCTGCCCCAACTTCTTTGGCCGCACATCAGTGTTAGCCTTGGCAGGATAAACTCCCCAAGTCTATCCAACGGTTGAGAACATTCTAAACTAACACGAGTCTCATAAGTGTCCAATTTAAGGGGTAATTTCACAGAAGCATACCAATGACAATATGAAACAATAATGTACTTTTATTCATTTACAATAAATGTATCTATACATCAATCTGATTGAAGCTAAGGGCATACACTGTCTAACAGGTAGTTCACTTGGAGATGGGTTGGCATTAGACCTGTTCACGGGCCAGCCTATTCTACATCGGGCTTGGACAAGGTTTTAACTTTTAAGCCCTTGGGCTCGAGCTCGGGCTCTAAACGCTGGGCCCGAGCTCGGCCCAATAATATTATATATATAATAAAAATATAGTATATATTATATAGTAATAAAATTAGTAGTGAAAAAAGTATTATATATATTATAATATATAGAATATTATATAATATAATATATAATTAATAATAAAATATCTATCCAAATTGGGCTTTGGGCTTGGGCCCGGACTTCGGGCTTTATATAGGATTGGTCTTGGGCTTGGTCATTTTTTGTTTATAAAGGGGCAAAGCCCAGCCAGGCCGGCCCGCAAACAGGTCTAGTTGGCATTGATTGTGTAAAGAAAAGACCATATTTTAATAGTTGATAAGTAATTCATGACCTTGTAATAACATAAAGTAAAAGAAGGCACCTGGTTTTAAAACATAGAATGGTGCTAAGATATTTATCTTCTTATGTTAGTCAGGATTTGAAACATAAAAAAGAAATATTTGAGAACCTTACACAGGTAACTACTCTGTTTTATTTATTTATTTATATTACTATTACTCTGTTCCTCCACTCATTTCTTTATGTTCTTCATATCTGATTTCACCATTCTTGCAAATTTACTTATTGCTACAAGTAGCTATCATATTGAGTATAGGAGCATACCATTTATCAACTGATTGAAGTTTTCTGGGATATTCAGAGGTGTCTATATTAGGCTAGCAGTTGTAGGAATTTGGGGACATGTAAATTTTAATCATTGAGATGCATTTTATGCATTATTCTATATGTGGTGAAAACATATTGTGGAATTACATGCTTATCCTCAACATTTTCTTTATTGCAGTTAAATGCTGACAAAAGCCCTTTCCAACGAACATTTGTTAATCAGGTATGCACTGCTCAAGAATTTTCCCCAAAACATTGCATTTTTTTTTTCAATCTCCCTTATTAGTAGACCAAATTGGTGTAGTTCCCATTTCCACCTCATATCTGCTTCCTATATAAGGCAAGTGGGGACCGGGAAGACTACCTTGCATTTACTAATCTCCTGCATGCTTGTTTCTTGTATTTGGAATGGTTCTTTTGTTGTAAGGCTTATTTAATTGTTATTTTATAGTTGCTGTTAGTAGGCTGACTTCTTAAGATACTGTCAGTTACGTACTTGTTTTTTTTCCTTATTAGTTTGGTTCTAGGGTGTGCCTCCAGGGGAATACTTGTAGTTTCTATTCTTTTTATTAAGTTAATATAAATAGAGAACTGGCGGCAGCCAGTAGTATATTTTTTTCCTTCTCAATCGTATCTCCCTCTTCTTCTCTTTCTTTCTCTCTCTCTCTCGTCTCCCACTCTCCATGAATGATTACATGGTATCAGAGCAGATTTTCTGGGCTGTAAAAGACCTACGATCCCTCCTGTTTTGAGCAAGGTTTCCTTCTTTAAATTCTTGGACGTGGAAGACAGAGAAACCCTAGTAGGTTTTTTGGTAGAAACCCTAGCAAATTTCTGGCGGCACTTCCTGTGGTTTTTTTCCTTGGTCGTAATACCAAGGAAACCCTAGTTGGAGAAGGGCGATGCTGATAGAGACTCTCTTCCTTCTCTATTCGATGCTGTGAAGTTGATTTCAGGTTGGCACCTTCGTACAGCTGCTGGACAGGTGTGTTCTTGTTTGTGTCTTCTTTGGCCAATGGTATGAAGGGTTTATTCCTTGGTTATATATACTTGTTTGGATGTTGGATTGTTAGACTGTATGAGCTGCAGTCGGACTGATAGAAATGTTTGCCTTGGTTGTGTTGAACTGATTACCGGGCTGGTTTAATGACTGAACCAT
Organism: Nelumbo nucifera; assembly: GCF_000365185.1. Next base: position 5,541,435 of record NW_010729085.1, on the reverse strand, counting down.
CTCAGAGTTGATTTCAACAGTGTCTTGTTCTCTTCCTCACATCCTAGAAGTAAATTCCTCGAGGGTTGGTTTTCTGTTTGTGGTTGTTGTCTAGTTGTGTGGTGTTTGGACTGGTTTTCAGCAGTATCCTATGGCGAGCTATGAATCAACTTCATCGGGGGTCACACCAACCCGCAACACAGCTGGTATGGGAGGTGAAAACATGATTTTTCCCATGCCAATTACCCCTTTAAATGGTCTGAACTATCTGGAGTGGGCTAAAAGCGTAAAACTCTATGTAACGGCAAGGGGTAAAGTTGGTTACATTAATGGAAGGGTGAAAGAACCCAAGGGTGAGATGGTTGAACATGATAGGTGGGACCAAGAAAACAATATGGTGATGTCTTGGCTCCTCGCAGCCATGGAACCTGATGTGAAGAAGAACTTTATGTGGGCAGACACCGCTAGTGAGATCTGGGAACATGCCAAAACTACCTATTCTGAGCTAAGGCATTATGCGAAGGTTTACCAGTTACAAGCTGTAAACAGGGAAACCGTAGTTTGTCTTCATATTATCCAGCCCTTACCTCCATATGGAAAGAATTGGATCATTATCAGGCTATAGAGTGGAAACATGATGATGATGCTAAGGCCTAHARGAAGYTGGTCTCTYAGCAAYRTGTGTTKGCCYTCTTGTTGGGACTGAACCCTGCATATGAACCGTTGAGGGTTCAGATCCTAGGAAGCAAAGAGTTGCCGACGGTTCACGAGGTATACTCCCTTGTTCAATCGGAAGAAAGTAGGCGGAGTGTGATGGTTACAGCTGAGGGGGAACAACAAGTTGCTTTGGCTGCAATGAATAATAACTCCACGGGGAAGAAAAGTGACACTAAGAAGACTGATGATAAAGATAAGTTGTTCTGCACCCACTGTTGGCGTTCACGGCATACACGTGACACTTGTTGGGACATCCACGGGAAACCCAAGTGGGTAGTGGAGAATCAAGAACAGGGTAAAAGTTAAGGTCAGAAGAAGGTGAACACAACACAGAATGTAGCACATGTGGCAACCCAAGAAACTTAGGTTGCCGGTAGTACCCGGGACCACCCTAATAAGTTTGACCCCAAGGAAGAGATAATGAATTCCTTCAGAGAGCACCTGGAATCTTATGGTAGGGCTTTGCGACAACAAAATGGTGTTGCCGAAAGGAAAAATAGACACCTCATTGAGGTAGCTCGCGGGATGATGCTACATATGAATGTTCCAAAAAAGGTTTTGGGTGGATGCTATACTTGCAGCTGCTTATGTCATCAATCGCATGCCCTCCAAAGTGCTGAACTACATGGCCCCTCATCAGTTATTGTACCCTCAGTTTCCTTTATTTTCCATTCCCATGAGAGTCTTTGGTTGTCGTGCCTTTGTCCATGACTTGTCTCCATTTCGAGGTAAGTTAGACCCTCGGTCAATTCCTTGTGTTTTTCTGGGGTATCCCTCATCTCAAAAAGGGTATCGGTGCTTTGATCCCGTTAGTCGTAAGTTTTTTGTGTCTATGGATGTGTCATTCTTTGAGTCTGAGCCATTCTTCCTTGCTTCTCCTCAGGGGGAGAGTAGTAGTGTGGAAGAGGAGAAGCAGGTTCA
>NW_010729085.1:5525989-5538273 GCF_000365185.1 Nelumbo nucifera | reverse complement strand
TACATGAGAGGACCAAGCACATTGAGGTGGACAAACACTTCATAAGGGAAAAATTGGAAAAAAGGGAAATTTGCATCCCTTATGTCAACTCCAAGGAACAACTTGCTGATGTCCTCACAAAGGGGCTTCTATACTCACGGCACAATGAGTTATGTGACAAGCTGGGCATGATAGACATATTCAGCCCAACTTGAGGGGGAGTGTTGTAAGGTTTATTTAATTGTTACTTTATAGTTGCTGTTGGTAGGCTGACTTCTTAAGATACTGTCAGTTAGGTACTTGTTTTTTTTCCTTATTAGTTTGGTTCTAGGGTGTGCCACCAGGGGCATACTTGTAATTTCTGTTCTTTTTATTAAGTTAATATAAATAGAGAACTGGCGACAGCCAGTAGTATATTTTTTTCCTTCTCAATCGTATCTCCATCTTCTTCTCTTTTTCTCTCTCTCTCTCTTGTCTCCCACTCTCCATGAATGATTACACTTTTCTCTCTTTAGGTGAAGGTGGGACCACCTTATGGATGTGGTAAGCTTTTATTTTGAAAAGTAAGGACTTTTATTAAAAAAAAGTGTTACAATAAAGCAATCCAACAGAGGTGCGAGGTGCAGCCCTGTTACTAAAAAGAATTACAGCCAAGCCAGAAAAAGTTCAGACTTATGCACCCCCAGTTTTGCAAAATAATCAGCCATCCCATTTGCTGACCTCCTTTCCCATTGGATTATAACAGTCATATCTCTGATTAGCCATTTAAATCTTTTTAATGATTCCCTATACTTCCAAATCACTATTTCTGGTTCCTTCAGCCACCCTGTTACCAATTTAGAGTCACCTTCAATCACCAATTTGTCAAAGTTTAGATCTCTAGCAATTTGTATCCCTTGCAAGACTGCCTGGAACTCAGCATGCAACTGCATTCCCAACTCCCACAAGGCCTGAAAATACAGCAAGAATATGTCCAACAAAGCTCCTTGTATAGATGAAGGCGAGGCCTTCATCCTAACTCCTGGGCAATGTGTGACATGGAACAACACTCACTATTGACACTCAATAGTAAGTATTTTCCCATGTCCCACATTACCTAGGAGTTAGAATGAAGGCCTTGCCTTCATATATAAAGGATAGACAACCATGTGTTGAAGCCCGTACCCTATTTTTTGTGTCATAGGTCCAATGCCAAGCCAACCTCAGCTCAGGTCCCATACAACAAATAGTTGTTCTCAATTTCAAAATGAATCATAGTCTTACCTTACATCCCAAATGGTAGATGGGCAATGTTTCATGATTCACAAACTCCCAATTAGAAATTCATTTTTTATACTAAACAAACTCTCAGAGAAAAGGGGGTCTTCTTGGAAAAGAGCAGGGATCTGGAGGAGGTGATAGACAGTATAAGAAATGAAGGTAGCAATATGGGCAAGGACCTTGGACATCTTCAAAACTTTCTCAGTAACTGATTTCTTCAGGGCTTGGACTGAAATAGCACAGTCATCAAGAGAAAAAGACAGAGTTAGGATGGATTGGAAACCCCCAGAAGGCAACAAAGTAAAATTGAATTTTGATGGGAGCTCTCTTGGTAACCTGGGTATGGCTGGAATAGGAGGGGTCATCAGAAATTTCAAGAGGAGAATCTTGGCTATTTTCTTAGGACCAATTGGCTTGGGAAATTCTTTGAAGGCTGAACTGTTGGCTTTATCACAAGGCCTCAGGTTAACTAAACAGCTGGGATTTAGAATGATGGAGGTGGAAGGAGAATCACAAGTAGTTATTATCTTGGGCTAAATCCAACAGGCGTATTCCTTGGTCCCTTCAGCATGTTCTAAGGGTAGTGAAAAGATTGAAAAAGAAATAGTGGTTGAATTTAAGTGGATTAAAAGGTGTGTGCAAATGGCTTAGCTGACTCCCTAGCTAAACAAGGGGTTATGAAGCAATGATTGTTTTGTGCATCCATGTAATTTGGGGTTGCAAATAGGGATCGACACTCTGGTTAAAAAAGATGTATTAATCATTTCTACATTCCAAATATTATAATAAAATCATTTTCTGTTGATCTAAAAAAATACTAAACAAACTTTCAAAGGTTACAACTAAGTGTATGATGTGGACACTATGAACTGTTAACTGACTCTAGAAGAAGGTACCTAGCTAGGGGTGATCATGGGCCATGCTGGGCCGGGTTATAGCCCAGGCCCTGGTTTGGTCTAACCCAGACCCCAGCCCTAAAATGTAAGCCTGGGCCCTGGTCTGTATGGGCTCGGGCCAGGCTTTGGGCTTATGACAGAAAATAATGAAAATTTAATTATTTATAACACTTTATATTATATGATGTGTAATACATGAAAAAAAATGTTGCATGGGCCCAATATGCTCCTACATTTAAGTAGGCTTGTCGTTTTCATAAATCAAATTATCCATGACAGCACAATATGCTCTTACAGTTAAATGTCATGAGGATGAAAACTTTCAATGATGACTTTTGATTTTATATATGTGATAATAATTACATATCGAATTACAGATACATAGCAGATTAATTAGGCCAGCAATGCTGCTACCCAAACCCTTCCCGGTTGGGAGTATAATATCAGATTACAGTACCACCCAATACAAATTATCCCTGTTCATCCACTGTCTTGCAAGTGCATCAGCAACACTATTTGCCACTCTATGCGTCCATGACTGTCATTCCCAAATTTCTTGCCAGAAATTTAGCCTCTCTTGGTGTGTATCTATGCTGCCATGTCCCATTGTAGGTATTTCTGAGCCATCCCAACACAGTCTTGGTATCTCCTTCTTGTAAGGCAGTTCATCTCTTGTGGAATCTTCCTCTCCCATTAGGCCCAAGTATAGTGCTATGAAAGAGGATTATGCGATTTTGGCTATCACTTAGAAGATTATTCAATTTCTAACAATCATGGGTAGAGCAAGTTGTGGTCATTTATATGCATTTTTTTGCTTTTATGTTGTTTTTTATATTCTATCCATTGAAAGATGGATGACTATACACCTTCATTTTATGGCTTATCCACAGTTTTTGAAATCCTAATTGCCCTTCTCCATTGCCTTCCCCATACAGAGCCGTACCCTTTCTACCAATCAATCGATCTACCCTTTATCGGTCCATCTTCTCCCTTTTCCTTAGGCTGTTTAAAACAGTCTCCAGTGGCTCTACAACCAGTTGTGATTTCCATATAAACAGTTCTATTTTTTCTGTTCCTAAACCTTTCTTTTCTACTGTATAGTTTTCCCTATGTCAATATCACAATGTCATTACATTAATTCTAGTGCAATGTCACTGAGTGTTTTTTTTCTTCCTATACTTAAGTTTTTGCTTATTTTTCTAAGTAAGGGTGATTATTCCTTTTCTACAGTTTCTCTGTTTTATTTTATTTTATTTGTATCACCAGTTGGCCTCTCATATTGATACTTTTTTATATGGATCCTAACTAGATAAATGTCACAAAGGATGTCTAGAACTAACAATTCACATGGCATTGGTAGGAGACCTTCCCCCCCCTCCCCCCCAACCATTTAGATTCTCCTCTTTCCAGAAAAAAGTGCTCTACCCACTGAAATTAGCAGTGCAGAATACAGTTTTTGATTAATTTAATAGTTTGATTTTTTTATTACTCATAAAAACTGATTTGCATAGAACCCATTGACTCTATTCAAGCTGATAACTATTTTCTTGAATTTCACCCTTCTTTTTTATTTAACAGAATGATGCTTCCAACAACTATGGGCCTTCATATTTTGAAGTCATTTTGTAGGTGAAGCGATGTGGGGAGATGTCAAGGAAGTTACGTTTCTTCAAAGATCAAATTACTAAAGCTGGTATAGTACTTCCTGTCCGTCCTGCACCACAGCCAGATATTGACTTAGAAGAATTAGAGGTTTGTGTCTATTATTTACCTTTGAATTGGTTTGGTTGGTATTATTCATCATTCAGTCGGTAAATCATTTTTATTGTATTTTTGCTGCACCCAGTAACATGATTTTCTCAAATTTTTACTAGAAAAAATATTCAGAACAATGAATTCTTTCTATATAGGAGAAAAACTTCACTCAAGAGTCTAATATGGATTATTAATGGCAAACCTCTTACTTCCAGATACAACTTGCCGAGCATGAACATGAGCTTATTGAAATGAACGCAAATAGTGAGAAATTACGACAAAGTTACAGTGAGCTCCTGGAGTTCAAGATGGTATTGCAAAAGGTACATATATTTTGGGTTATTTCTTTGATAGAAATCATGATGTAGTGACATCTTATGGATGGCTGTTGGCTCATGGTTTGATAGTTGCCTTACAACATGGATTGGCCTTCTCTTTTATTCTTTAAGACTCATAATTAATACTGTATCCATAAATACTTTACCATAAGCTATTGTTTGCATATCTGTTGATTCACTATTGTTCTTTGTAATTATTAACCAAATCAAAGATTTTATTAACTATAAGGAAAACATAAAAGAGGGAAGACAATTTTCTAGTTTTCCCAGTGAAAGACAGGGCCAGCCCTAAAAGGCCTCTCAATAGAGAGGGATGAACAAATACCATTCTTCATCAAGAAACAGTACCATTCTGGGACTGCACTTCTCCAAGTAACTCTATTCTTCCTGATCCTTCTAGCTAGAATATTTGCTAGAGAGTTTGTAGATTGAACGAGGTGTTCACTCTAGACAATAGAGCTCTTGCCTCACTAATATGATATGAGAAGAGTCATGCTCTCTCATATCTGCACCTAAACCAGTCAATAACTTCCTGCTAGTCCCCTTCACATTCATTATCCATTGCTTATTCTCTTTGAATATTATTTTAAGTTGGGTGGATTATAAAATTATGTTCCTTTGTTTTTTTTTTTTTGTTGCATATGCTTATTTGATAAGAAAAGTGGTTTCATCTATGCTAATATGAATGGGATGCCTCCAAGTTAAGATTGAATTATGCAATGTATGCTAATATTATTTTATGCTAAATTTCTTTTAGCTGGGGATAAAGATCAGCTTATTTCGCTCTAATTGTGTGGAATTCAATATTCCCTTTGTGGGCCTATTCATAGGCCTCCCCATCCCCTCTGGTGGTGGACAAGGTTGGACTGCTTTTTTGTGTAAGTTCACATGGTGGCTGTCTTGAAGTCCCAGGACTTGCTGTTATAGATAGGTTTAACCATGGTTTTGACTCTTCTTACATGGCTGTTGATGGTTAGGCAGGGCCACTTTTCTGCCATCCATTGAAGGAGACTTGGTCAATAGCATCAGATGGAGCCAAAATGTTGGAGCAGGCCCATGAAGATTAACTCATGACGCTTGAAATATGATAGCACTCTCACCTGCTTAGATTAGGCAGATCGCAAGGAACTTAAATTCAACAGCTGATGAACTTACTAGATCTCTTTCAAAGGGCTTTTTTTGTTTGTTAACAGCTCCCTTTATCTTCTTAATTTTAGTTTGAGAAGAAGTCAGTCCTTTTCTTTTAATTTGTATGGAGTTGTACATCAACTCATGTACACACTATTACCTTTTCAGAATGACAACTGAAATAGGGCTTCCCTTGAACTTCTTTACAATGAGCTTCCTTCATGTAAGAGAGATGGGCGTTGTACCCTATTATGTTAAGAATAGTATGACTGTGTTAACAATGAGAAAAATCTTTCATCCCATGTGTATGTCTGTCTCTCTCTGTTTGCTTACATGTAAACACAACCATATGCTGTAAATAATTGTTTTTATATAAAGCTTGTTTTTTGTACATTTATATGTTCCACTCTGTATAAATTCTATAAATAATATATAATCTTTGTGGTGGTGTAGTACTAAGGCAAGTGCCAAATTTATTTCTGCACTGTTTTTAATAGTAGAAATGTGTATTGTTCTTTGCTTTTACATGTACTATAATTATTCTCTTAATTGATGAATATCATAACTCTTTGTGGTTGTTTTTCATTAAAAAAATTATGACTTTTCAGTGAGTTTCTGGTCTTTTGTTCTCTCTCTCTCTCCACATTCCAGGCAGGTGGCTTCCTTGTTTCAGCTCAGAGTCACACAGTTGCACAAGAGAGAGAATTAGATGAAAATATTTACTCAAAGGATGACTATGCCGACAGAGCATCATTACTTGAACAGGTATTCTTTTTCTTATTGTTTAATAATATCTTTTTAGATCCATTGCTATAGTTTCATCTGTTAAGTCACATCTTTTTACAGGAAATGCGGCCTGGTCCATCGAATCAAGCTGGCTTGAGATTTATTAGTGGCATTATTTGCACATCCAAAATTCTAAGATTTGAAAGGATGCTTTTCCGTGCCACAAGGGGCAATATGCTTTTTAATCAAGCACCATCTGAGAAATATGCTATAGATCCCATGTCAACTGAAATGGTATTGTTTTTTCCAAATTTTAAATTTTCTGAATACCTTTTTTATATTTGAAAACTTATGGTAGTGTTTCAATCCATAGGATATGCTGGATCCATGGACATAGTTGCTTAGGTTTACCTTCAATTCAGTCAGTGAAGGCCCAACTAAAGCTTTGAACTAACTCAAGCCAGTTTGAGGTTTATGAACGTAAATGCTACTAATTAACCAATCAATTTGTGCCAACCTGAATTAACCTCAACTAATTTTCACTTCAAATTTTCTGCAGCAGCAAATGTGAGAATGTTTTTTATTTGGGTAAACTATAACAACACTCTATTTTTGAAAAGGTTCATGGACCTCCCTTTTTAGAAAAATTGTTTTTGACCTCCCTTGTCATGGACTTTTATTTCTTATTACTTACCTTCTCTTAGGAATCTTTCAATGAGGCTAACCAGTACCTTATCATGTGACTTTTGAAATATTTCAAATATCCCAAACTACAATAGGAATCATGTTTAAGCAATAAAGATCTTATCCACCGATTGGTGATTTTTAATTGGCATTCAAGGGCGGACCAACTATGACAAAGGTGCCAGCTGACTCAGCTGGTAAAGTTGGTGGATCTATTTCCCACTGACCTGGGACCAAATTCCATCTTTACTCTCCCCAATCCCACCTCCAAGTTTGCCTTGAAGAAAGGTGGGACCATCCATAGCTTCTCCTTCCTCTTACTCCAACAATGATAGTCAAAGTTGATTTTGTATCGTCTGTAATTTTCTTTGCATTTCTATGGCCAAATGGCTCTTGGGGCATTTATGTCATTTTACATATTCTGTTCATGAAATAAAGGTCCAAGGATGAGAGGGGAGTTCGAAAATATATATATTTTTTTCTTTCCAGAAATAAAGGCTAGTGAAATTTTCCGAGAACATAGTGAGTGTGGGTGTAGTTTACCCCTTTTATTTTATTGTGCTTATGTTCTCATCATTCCATGTCTACATTGCATTAGCTGGTCAAGATTAATTGGATTTACTTTTCTGTTAATAAAATTCCCAGTTGATTTTACAAACTGGTAAGAATGTCCTTTGTAGTTAATTCTTATATTTAATTTAATAGGAAGTAATAAAATAGTGGATCTTTAATTAAAAAAGAATAACACTGATAAAGAAAAAGACCTTGAATAATATATATTTTTTTGGTTAAATTGCTCCCTATTTTAATCATCATCATCCATGCCTTATCCCAACTATATGGGGTTGGCTACATGAATCCTTTTTTGCCAATCTGTTCTATTCAATGCCATATCCCCTATTTAAATGTTAACAAAAAGTAATCATTATTGCTAACAAAAGTTAGACTACTTTTTCTCTGGATCTTATACTTCACGGTCATCCGTACTAATTTAACTGCTATTGAAATTATATCGATTCTTCTTGCTTCACCCGTGCAGGTTGAGAGAACAGTGTTTGTAGTTTTCTTCTCTGGGCAGCAGGCAAAAACAAAAATAATGAGAATTTGTGAAGCATTTGGTGCAAATTGCTATCCTGTTCCTGAAGATATTACCAAACAAAGGCAAATAACTCAAGAGGTATGCATGTTCCGAAGGAAGTCATTACCTGTTTTCTTATGCACTGCAAAATCAGAATCTATTTCTTTTCCCTGGATGAATTTGTTTCGTTAGCATATGATTCTTCTTAGATCATGTTCCCTAATAGTAATAGGGATACATTTGCTTTTACTTGTAAACGTGGTTTCACTTTATTATATTTCCAAACTGATGAAACTAATTTCCTTTTGAGAACTTTATTTATAAATATCAGAGAACAATTGTTAACATTTCTAGGATTTGCATTGGTGTATGTTAATGCAAAATCAGTCTGCATTGGTTTTGATAATCAATCTGGAATTTCCATCACAGGTTTTATCACGATTATCTGAACTGGAAACAACACTGGATGCAGGGCTCCGCCACAGAAATAAAGCCCTTACTTCAATTGGTTTTCACTTAAGGAAGTGGACTATTATGGTATGTTGTTGCACCCTTGTAGATGACAATCCCTCCCCCATGGCACATACACACACAAAAAAAGAATGTCATTATCTGTTTGTGTGTTGGAAATATGGTCTTGTACTAAAAATGAACAATATCACATAGACATGAAGTAAAGCTTTCTTCTTAAATGTTTAGTCTGAAAATTTGTGCATCCAATTCCTGAGGGGAGGTAACTATGTAGTCTAATGGCCTTACTGCTGAGACCTGAGAGTTGGTTCACAAAGTTTGGTTTGGATTTCTGCATGTTCTTTTTCATTTTCCAATTGGAAAATATCCTTAATGTTCTGAAAAACAGGAGGATTTTCAGAAGGGCTTGAGTTGCCATTAAATGAATAGGTCCTTTTACAAATTCAGTTCCTGTCCTGTTCAACCTGTAAAGTGATGGGTGTGGGTGTTTGTTATCCCAGATCATGAGTGGTCACTGTGGTGTAAGTCTTCATTTATTGTGGTCTGTGATGCTCTGGGGGGTTTATGGATTTAAATTGATAGTTGATGGACTTGACAATCATCAGTTCCTTGAATTGTTGTTTGGGACTTAAGTACAGGCTCTGAAGTGAGACCTCCCAACATTCTCTTAGGGTCTATATGAGCAGAATTTCTCTTAGGGTCTATATGATCATTGATGGTCTGTTCTTCATTGGTTGCAGAACATGTTAGGCATTGGGTTCTAGGTTATTGTTGTGTTAACAAGTTAGGAGAAGGAAAAAGAAGAGGAATTGGAGTATGTTTTGGGGTAAATTGAGAGGTCTACTGTACACTTGACGTCTTTGAGTTAGAAGTTGGGGGTAGGCTTTCTTGGGGTCTGAATATGTCCTATGCAGGAGAATTCTTGGGGTTTACTGTTGGAATTCTTCCGGGAGAATTCTAACAGTAGACGGTTAACTAGAAGTATGAGGGAGGAGCATTTTTTGTTTAGGCATAACCTTCAAGATCTTCCTCTCCATAATGGTTACTTTACCTGGTTCAATACACAAGAAAATGCTATTTGATGCAGACTAGATAGATTTTTGATGACTGCTGATTGGGAGGAGCATTTTCCTAATTTAATTCAGGAATTAAGCTGTTGCTGCATTTCAGATCACTGGCCGGTCATCCCGTGAAATAAGATTATGAGAAGAGGGAAACCCCTTTTTAGACTGGAGAAGGTGCGGACACATCACAAGGATTTTCATCAAAAGGTAGCTTCTTGGTGGGAGGATTGCAAGCATAGTTGTCAAGGCGATGCCTAGGCGACAAGGCACACTTGGAGGCTCGCCTCGTCTAATTGCGAAGCAGTTTTGTATGTTGTGTTATAAAATACTATTATATTCTTAATTTTTTGAGATTATAATTATAAAACAGACATTATTAAACTAAAATATTCATTTTTTGTGTTTATATACTAATTTCTCTTTATTATTTTCTTATTTTTTAGGGTTTAATCAACACAAACATTGCTAACTGCTGTATTGAACCCTCAAAGACTTCAAAACCTGAACCAATAAGTAAGGAAAAACTTAAAATTTTGTCTAATCAACACATTTTCTTCTTCTTCTTCTTCATCTTCGTCTTCCACCTTTTCTTTTCTTCTTTTCCTATAACAAAAATAGGGGTTCAGCCCCTATATTTTTTTGAATATTCTTCTCTTCTTTTTCTTCTCATGAATATGTTGATTTTCTATACTTTAAAATTAACTTTTACTTTTCTTATGAAAATTATGGATAATTATTAAGGAAATATGGTTATGGAACCTAAGGAACTGCCCTAGGATATATGTTTTTTACTTAAATCCATCGCCTAGGTGTCTAGGTGACAAGGTGCCCCCCTCTCGCCTAGCCTCACCTTGGCGCCTTGAAAACCATAATTTCAGGGTGGAAGGTTGGGCTGGTTACTGATTCTTACAGAAGCTGAAACACTTGAAGAGGAAGTTAAAGTCTTGGGGAAGGAATGAATTTAAAGAGTGGGCAGAGAAAAAACAAATGAATCTGGTTGTGGATTTTTGTCCTTTTCGGTTGCAGGTGGTTGCTGCCAGCAGAAGTCTCTTAGCTGTTTGAACCTTCAGTCCTTGGTAGGCAATCCAAAAGAGGAAGACTAATGCGGAGGTGCATTAGGTGGGTTCCTTGTGGACTATTTGGGAGGAGAGGAACAAAAGAATCTTCCACAATAAGGAGAGAAGTCTTTCTGACTTGAAGGACTGCATAATGATAAGGGCAATACACTGGTTTAGAACAAACTTGGCCCAGCTCTTTTCCTTCAATGACTTCTATTGGTCAACAGTGGCTAGCACTTCATCCTCAAAACAGAGTTATGTTGCAGATTGGGTCCCTCCTGCTGAAGATTTTGTTAAACTAAACTTTTACGGAAGTAGCCAAGGTAACCCTGGCCCCTCTGGCATAGGAGGAGTCTTGAGAGATAAGGACAGAAATGTTCTAGCTTTATTCTCAGGCCCAGTTGTCTTAGGAGACTCTACCAAAGCTGAGCTACTAGCTGCTGTATAAAGGATTCAGCTAAACAGTCAACTTGGTATAGAAAGGCTGATAATTGAAGGTGATTCCCAGGTTGTTGTGGGATGATTACTGGATCCAGATTCAACTGTCTGGGGTTTCAGAGACCTCCTTAAGAAGGTGGTTTGGTTAACAAGGAATATGACAGTGAAGATCCAATGGGTAAGAAGTTCAGCTAATGAGATGGCTGGTACTCTTGCAAAACAAGGGGTTAACAAGGATTCTCTGTTCTGGGCAGCTTTGTAACTGTTTAATCTCTCTTTTAGTGAGTTTTGTATTTTTCATGTAATTGTGATTTTCTTAAGAGTGAGGCTGCACCTCGAGCCTCTCTTTGGGCTTACCTGTAACGGTGCTACCCTTTGATTAATGAATTAATTTTCAATTATCAAAAAAAAAAACAAATTAATCATGGAGCTGGATGATCTAGACTTAAAGGGAGCTGAATGGGACTCTAGCTGGTGATGATTTTAGGAAAAAGGAGGTGCTGAGGAAATACTGGGAAAAGGTAATTAGGAGAGAAGAACTTTTCTAAAGATTGAGATCCAGAGTTAAATGGTTGAAGAACTCTTCTAGAGATTGCAAAGGAGGGAGGCTGAATTTAAGTGGGTCCGAAGGAATGAAAAATGGGTTAGCTGATTATCTAGCAAAACAAGGGGCATTGAGACAACTATTTTGGGCTCTGCTTTGTAATGAGGGACAGAAAGGAGTGATTAAATGGGATCATCAATCCCATCACCAAGTTGTATAAACCATTCCCAATCTGAAATTTAAATAAAATTCATGCTTACTGATAAAAAAAAAAGGTTGAAGGAAGGGGACAACAATTCAAGATTTTTTTCATAGCTATGCCTCAAGAAGATGAAGGAAAAATTACATTTCCAAATTGAAGGTTGGGTAAAGAGAGGTGGTGGACCAAGAGGAAATTGTAGAGAACATCTTAATTTGCTTCAAAGAAATGTTTACTCTAGACACCCCTAGGATACACTTCTTGAAGTCTTTGTATGGTCATATCTAATCAGAAGAGAAGAAGGCCTGGCTAGAGAGGGAGTTTGAGGAGTAAGAGATTAAGGCGGCTGTTTTTAGTATGGACAGAGACCGTGCCCCCAGGCCGGATGGTTTCCCTAGGCTGCTCTTCCAAACTTGCTGGGACATAATCAAATTGGGTCTATTGGAGGTGTTTAATGATTTTTATCATTCACCTACCGTGAATAAGGGCAATAATTTGACCTTCATTGCTTTAATTCAGAAAAAAAGTCACCTTGTAAGTTACAGACTTTGGACCCATTAGTTTGGTTGGAAGAGTAGAAGATCAAGACTGTAATCAGTCTTGAATCCTAATAGGTTTTAGGTTTACAAAATAGAAGAAAAGTGAGAGAAAGAAGAGAGAATAGAA
>NW_010729085.1:5424672-5506540 GCF_000365185.1 Nelumbo nucifera | reverse complement strand
CTTAAAGAAGGGCACTTAAGTCTTTTCCAATAAGTTAATAATATAATAACAAGTCTGGCCGAATCTAGGGATAACTTTTTCTCTAATTCGAACCAGCCTTTCTCTCTTTTCTCTCTTCTTCTTTCCTCTCCTACTTCTTGCTGTTTACTTTACTTTACAGTCAACGAACAAGACAGAATTCTAGGGCAGGTCAAACTTCAACAGAGTGTCACCCTGTTTGGGTTCTTGACTATCCTAGCTAGTAGGAGAAGAAGCAATATTGGATATGGGGACTCTAGTGAGAAGTTGGAGAGTCGAGGCCTTGATTGAAATGAAGAAGTTGGTTTTTGAAGAATGAAAGTGCAAAAACCTTTCAGTTCTGAAATTGAGAGAAAAAGGAAGGGCAACGGTTTTTCTAACAGGAGAAGCTACACAATGGTTGAAGGGGTTCATTGATGGAGCACTCTTCTCAGTGAAGAAAAATGGCTGGATGGGTTTGCTGGAAGCTGCAAGAAGGTACCAGGCGGCGTTGAAATACAACCAAAAGGGCTGGTTTGTGGCTGTTACAGGGTTTTTTTGGAGGCAATAGAAGACAAATGGTTTGTTTTCAGGGGACGGGTTGGAGGTTGGTCACTCAGATGCTGCAAGAATATCTGATGTTGAAGGACGATAGTTTATCCAGAGGAGAAGTCTACCAAAGTAATAAAAATAAAGAGGTAGAACAAGAAGTAAATGTAAGTTGCGTTAACAAAGTGCAAAGGTTGATGTTGGAAGGAAGTGGAGAAGGGTGGGAAAGAAGAATGATTTTGGAAGCAGGAAGGAGGGAGTTTACAGACTGGGGATTTATTTTGGATAAGCTGAAAAAGAAACTTCAAATGGAAGGAATTATGATATTCCCTTCTGATAGAAGGCGAGCAATTTTGCTAGTTGAAGAAAAAACAATGGATTTTGTCAGGTTAGAAACTGAGTTGGGCGTCACTCTGGTGAAGAAATGGACTGCTGCTTGTAACAGCAAGGTTTTTCATGATGAAGCCTTTGCTATTAGATTGTTTGGGCTCCCTTTTAATCTTTGGAAGAAACCTGTGCCAGAGAAGGTAGTATTGGTGATAGGAGGGATGCTTATATCCTGTAACATCTCAAATTTCTGCCACACAGTGGTGGAAATTGTTGGAGTGAAGCTGGATGAAGTTCCTCGATCTATTGATGTCTTCTCAGATGGAGTTTGGATGAAGATCTAGATTGCGTTGGAACACGAAGCGTCGCTGTGGGGGGAAGGGTGAGAGGTTGAAGATGAAGCTGACGAGGTAGGGCACAGACCACGTGGCAGACGGTTTGGAAAAGAGATGTTCATTTAATGTGATAGGCTTGGAAGAAGAAGAGGCAAAGGGAGGGTCAAATAATTTTCACTCCTCGAAAGGTTCCAAAGTTTAAATGTTTTTTGGGAAAGGGGATGTTGAACTCGAGAATCAAAAGGAGGTGGTGAGTATAATGTCAGTTTTGATTTCTAACCTGATTAGGCTAGACTTTGAACCAGGAAAAGATAGTGGTTTGTTTTCTTCTAGGAGAGAGAGAGAAAAGAGAGAGGAGAGGAGAGAGGGAAGAGAAGAGAAAAAAAGAGAAGGAAAACTGTTTGAGAGTTAAAAGTTCTTGCTGGCGGCGCCCAGCTTCTTATTTATAATAGCAAGAAGTAATTAAAAGAAAAGAAAATTACAAAAACGCCCCTGGCAGCACACCCTAATAATAAATAAAATAATTAAAACTAGAAAAGAACATGTTGACAACACCCTAGACTGAAAGAACCCTAACAATAGAAACAAAGAACAACTCTAACAACACTCCCCCTCAAGTTGGGCTGAATATATCTATCATGCCCAACTTGTCGCACAACTCATTGTGCCGTGAGTATGGAAGCCCTTTTGTGAGAACATTAGCTAGTTGCTCCTTGGAGTTGACATAAGGAGTACAAACTTCTCCCTTTTCCAATTTTTCCCTTAGGCTCCGTTTGGTTTATGGGAAGATTTGGGTGGGATGGGAAAGTATAAAAATTTAATTTTACATTGTTTGGTTTTATTGGGATGGGATGGGATGGGAAAATGTAAAAGGGACCGAAGGACCGAAGTATTGGAGGGAATCTACTGTTCATTCTCCTCACTGTTTGAACCAGAGGAGCGGCGGCGGCGATCTCTCTCCTCCCCGATCTCTCATTCTCTCTCCCTCTCTCCATCCATTCTTTCTTTTATTTTCTATTTCTCCTCCCTCATTTGACTTCCTGCCACATTCCAGCGAAGCTCAAGACCGCAACAGAGGACGAGGCATGCAAGAGGGAGGAGGAAAACAAAGAAGAATACCAAGTTCTAGTCGAATGGACGAGGCATGCAGGAGGGAGGAGGAAGACGAAGAAGAATACCAAGTTCTAGTCGAATGGACGAGGCATGCGGGAGGGAGGAGGAAGACACAGAAGAATACCAAGTTCCAGTCGAATGGACGAGGCATGTGGGAGTGAGGAAGGAGATAGATTTTCTCGTGTTTTTCCACTGGGGTCACATTGTTTTGGTGCGACCCCAAATCCATGATTTTGGGATCTGACGTCCCACCTTTTTCTTATCCCATCCCCCTCTTTCCCCCAAAACAAATGAGAAAAGGGAATATTTTTGGAATATTCCCTTTTTCTTATCCCCATCCCACAAACCAAATGGAGCCTTATGAAGTGTTTATCCACTTCAATGTGCTTGGTCTTATCGTGTAGGACAGGGTTGTTGGAAATGTTTATAGCTGCCTTATTGTCACGGTAAAGGGACATAGGATTGTGAACAGTAACCCTAAGCTCCCCTAGAAAATTCTTCAACCAAAGTACTTCGGCCACCCCATGTGCCGTAGCTCTATACTCCACTTCAGCACTTGACCTCGCAACTACACTTTGTTTTTTACTTCTCCATGTCACTAGATTTCCTCTCATAAATGTGCAGTACCCACTTGTGGACTTTCTATCATCCACAACACCTACCCAATCAACATTTGTATAGATTTCCATCTTCAGATGATTATGTTTACTGAATAGCAAACCTGTTCCAGGATACTTCTTCAAATACCTAAGAATCCTCTCGGCTACCTCCATGTGTGGTCTCTTAGGGGAATGCATGAATTGTCTTAGAACCCCAACTGAATAAGCAAAGTTTGGATGCGTTATGGACAAATAAAGCAACCTTCCTACTAACCTTTGAAATTGTTTCACATCTTTTAGAAGTTCACCATCACAATCACCCAGTTTATGGTCAACATCCATAGGAGTATCTACTGGCTTTGCACCTAACTTGCCTGTGTCTTGTAATAGATCAAGGATGTACTTCCTCTGAGAAATGAAGATGCCCCTTTTTGAGCGGGCAACTTCAATTCCAAGAAAGTAATTTAGGATGTTTCACTTCGAATTGAGAGGTTAGGAATGCCTTAAACTTTTGAATTTATGAGCTCCAGTTTCCTGTAATGATGATATCATCAACATACACTATCAACACAACAACCTGTTCTTGACATCTCTTCACAAAGAGAGTGTGATCAAACTGACACTGTTTGAATCCTACTTGTTGGACCGCCATATGAAACTTACTAAACCATGCCCTAGGAGATTGTTTTAAACCATAGAGGGACTTTCTTAGCTTGCACACCTTATTTTCACTTCCTTTGGCACAAAAACTTGGGGGCTGAACCATGTACACCTCCTCCTCTTCCTCCAAATCACCATTTAAAAAGGCATTCTTTATATCTAGTTGATGCAATTCCCAATCAAGGTTTGCAACCAATTATAGAACTCAAATTGAGTTCATCTTAGCTACTGGAGCAAATGTCTCATCATAGTCAACACCATAGAATTGAGTGTACCCTTTTGCTACTAGCCTTGCTTTGTACCTTTTAACTATCCTGTCCGCCTTGTGTTTCACTGTAAACACCCACTTACACCCCACTGGCTCTTTCCCTCTTGGAAGATCCACCAACTCCCAAGTCTAATTCTTATGGAGGGCATTAATCTCCTCTTTCATAGCATCTGTCCATTCAGGGTATTTTAAAGCCTCAACAACATTTCTGGGTATGGGGATGCTATCAACTATAGATAGGAAGGCACGGTAAGAGGGGGAAATGTGATCATAGGAGCCATACTGGGTAATGGGGTGTTTGATAGTGCATGGCCTGACTCCGTTTCTTTGTGCAATAGGGATGTCAAGGTCATCTACAACCAAAGTGGGAGCCGGGGTATCAATTGGTGCAATAGTGCCTAGTTCATTTGGACTTACCTCTTGGGAGTCTGAAGGTGTTAGTTGCTCAGTGTACGATTGCTCCACATCTTTGTTACATTGCTAATATCTATGGCATGTATGTTGGAAGACATGAAAAGGAGCAGGATCCGAAATAGAAGGAAGAGAGACTTGACGGACCTGGACTTGCTTCTCCTCTTCTACGCTCTCTCCTTGAGGAGAAGCAGGGAAGAATGGTTCAGACTCAAAAAAGGAGACATTCATAGAGACCAAGAACTTATGACCAACACGATTAAAGCATCGGTAACCCTTTTGAGAGGGGGGATACCCCAGAAAGATACATGGAATAGATTGAGGGTCTAACTTACCATGAGATGGAGATAAATCATAGACAAAAGCACGAAAACTAAACACCCTCATGGGAATGGGAATGGAAAATAAAGGAGACGAGGGAATAACAATTGATGAGGGGCCTCGTAGTTCAACACAGCATGCGATTGATGATATAAGCAGCAACAAGTACAACATCTATTCTATCCAAAAATGTTTTGGTACATTCATGTGTAACATCATCCCTTGTGCTACCTCAAGGAGGTGTTTGTTATTTCTTTCTGCAACACCATTTTTTTGTGGTGTTTTTGCACATGTACTTCTATGAATGGATCCATGAGAAGCAAAGAACTCATTGAGCTCACAATGGAAATATTCCTTTGCATTTTTTGATTGAAAATTTTGAATTTCAACATGAAACTGTGTAAACACAATCCTCTAGAAATCTCTCACAATCTTTGGAACTTCGCCTCTACTATGCATGGGAAATACCCATGTATAGTGGGAGAAATCATCAATCAATGTGATAAAGTACTTGTACCCGTCCTTTGAAGTTATAGTAGTAGGCCCCCACACATCAGAATACACAATATGGAAATGGAAACTTGATCTTTTATTACTTGAATGAAATATTGTTCTACATTGCTTGCTCAACTGACATGTTTGACATTGGAAATCTAATACTGAACATGACTTAAAATAAATAAGGAAATAGAGACTTCACTATTTCAAAAGACACATGACCTAACCGATTATGCCACAAAAAAATTTGACTCCTATTTGATTGACTATGCGACTCTGAGGATGACACCGAGAAACCAATCTTGTTGTCAATAGTGTAGAGACCATCCACTAAGCTTCCTCTACCAATCGTCCTCCTTGAAGTTAGATCTTGAAAAACACATAGACCAGGAAAAAAGGTTACACTGTAGTTTAAATAGTTTGTGATACTACTAATGGAAAGCAGATTGATGGGAAGTTGAGGGACATGCAAAACATTATTTAGGTTAAGTCCATGAGGAAAGGATATTGATCCTTGGCCTGCAATGGAGGAGAATGATCCATCTGTGAGTCTCACCTTATCCCTTCCTGACAAAAGGCTATAAGACTGAAAAAGGTGTGGCTTATTGGTCATGTGGTTAGAGGCGCCTGAGTCAATGATCCGGGGGGAATCAGTGGTAGTGGAGACATGGAAGGCAGAGGCTGCATTACCTAATGTAGATGCAAATGAAGTAAAAGGGGTACTAGTAACTGAACTGTCCATCTGGCGCAAGGCCCTACCATATGATTCCAAATGACTATGAAATGAATTCATGATATCCTCCTTGGGGTCAGAACCATTGAAGTGTTCCTGGGCAGTACCAGTTGACACCCCAGTAGGTTGAGTATCTTGGGTTGCCACATTTGCTGCATTATGTGCTGTATTAGGCTTCTTCTAACCCTACAACTAGGGCTGTCAACGGGTCGGTTCTGGGTCGGAACTAGGTAGAACTGGTCCCGGAACTGATAAGATAACCCACGGACCCGGAACCAACCTAGACCCTATAGGGTCTGTGATTTTGGACCCAAAACCGAACCGATTGGTTCTTGGGATAATCGGGTCCAACCCGATGGACCCGATTATGAATTCCTTCCTTGCTTTCATATTTGCATCAGTACCTGATTCTTAAAATTTGTAATTCAAGATGTAGACCCAGACCTTGTGTGATGCATGTACTAAAAGTAGGATCAGTTTAGATTAGTCGGGAACTAGGAGGCTAATGCTTCCTGCTCACACCTAGTCATAGCAGTGATTTTTTTTTCTTGTTTCTTTTCCAATTTCTGTTCTCTTTTTTCATGGTGTTAACAGTCTTAGGCCTTCTTTCTCGTATGTTTGAATATTAGAAAAATTTATAAAGAATGCAATATTTACAATAACTCCATAAACAAGATGAACACCCATTAATTCAAACGCCCATTAAAAATCCAATATGCAACATTTCAGTTTTTTTGACACTCAAAAAATCAATCAACATTTTAACAATAAAAAAAATCAAAATATTTAAATGAAGGAAGATCGAAGATTTCACAATAAAAAATCAACATTTTGGACTTTCAGTTTGTCATTGATCATTGGGTAACACAGGGAGTGGGAGTTACTACTTACTGAGTTATTGTTGATGGATGGTCGCTGGACGGATGAACTAGACGGTGAGATGATGTACTTCCAGCCGGCAGGGCAGCCTCCACTCTCCTCTCCAGACGGTGTGACCACTGAGACGGACCAGACAGTAGCTTCCGATCGATGTGCTTCAAGTTTCGATTTTCGAGTGAGAGAACTGAGAAGAGATTCAATCTTAGAGAAAGAGTGACTAAGTGAAACTGTGAAAGAAGACTTCTTTAGAAAGACAAAAGTGAAAAGGGTTAGCTGATTGGGGGGGGGCAGCATTTCGGTAAGGTTTTGAAAGAAACCCCACTGAAATGACACCTTTAGCCCCACCTTATTTAAATATGACATAACATAAATCATATATCTATTTAATAGTATATATAGGGTCGGGTCAGGTCCAAATCAGTTCAGGACAAGGTGGACCTGGTTCTGACCCGATAGTAATCGAGATTTTTTAAAGACCAGGAACTGACCCATCCAGACAAATTCTTGAACCAGAACCGGTCCAATCGGTCTGGGTTCATCGGGTCTGACCCAACCCATTGACAACCCTACCTGCACCTTACCCTGTTCTTGGTTCTTTACAGCCCACTTTGGCCTCCCATGGAGCTGCTGGTACAGAACAACTTGTCCTTATCATCAACCTTCTTGGTTTTTTTTCCCATATTGTTACCACCCATTGCAGCTAATGCCACCCGTTGCTCCCCCTCAGTTGTAACCATCACACTCTGCCTACTTTCCTCAGACTGAATCAAGGCATACACCTCTTGAACTGAAGGCAACTCTTTACTCCCTAAAATCTGAACTCTAAGATTACTCCCTAAAATCTGAACTCTAAGAGGTTCATATACGGGGTTTAGTCCCAACAAGAAAGCAAAAACTCGTTGCTGAGAAATCAACTTCTATAGCTTGATAGTGATCCAACTCCTTCCATACTGAAGTAAGGGCTGAATAGTAGGCTGACAAACTACGGTTCCCCTGTTTACAGGTTGAAGATTCAGCTTGTAGTTGGTAAATCTTGGCATACTGATAAAAAAATCTTGGCATAGTGCCTTTGCTCAGAGTAGGTGGTTTTGGCCTGTTCCCATATCTCACTAGCAATGTCTGACCACGTAAAGTTCTTCTTCACATCAGGTTCCATGGCTGCAAGGAGCCAGGACATCACCATACTATTTTCTTGGTTCCACTTATCATGTTCAGCTGTCTCATTCTTGGGTTCTTTCACTTTTCCATTTATGTAACCAGCTTTTCCCCTTGCTGTTACACAAGGTTTTACACCTTTATCCCACTCCAGGTAATTTAGGCTATTTAAAGGGGTAATTGGCATAGGAAACATCATATTCTCAACTCCCATACCAGTTGTACTACAGGTTGATGTAACCCCGGATGAAGCAGAATCATCATTTGCCATTGATGGAGAAGATCTACGCTACAGAAAACAGAACCACAGGTGCACAAGACTAGTCCCCACCCAACTACTACCTCTCACAGTCACATTCAGGGTACTAAACACCAAAACTTCTACTTCTGAAAAGAAAAATGCACTGCTGAAATCAGTCCAGCAATTAAACAATCCAGAAACAGCCCGGAAGCAACCCAGAAATAGTCCAGCAACAGTCTAGTAATTTAAAGAGACCACAGAAACAGTCCAGCAACAGTCCAACCATTAAAAGGACCACATACCAACTAATTACAGCACATACCTGTGACAAAAGGGGATCATACACCCCTGTACAGCACCTGTATGAAGGTGCAAACCCAGAAAAGAGGCCTTTACAGCATCAGCCAAAAGAAAAGGAAGCCTTCACAGCATTGGCCCTCTCCTACTAGGGTTACCTTGGTGCTACGACCAAGGAAGAACCCAGAAAACACAGTAACAGGGTGGTCTGACCAGTTTGATTAGGGTTTCTTGCCTTCACTGTCCAAGAAATCAAGAAAAAACTGGGAATGAATGTGATTCAGAGAAGAGAAAGGATCTCTATAGCCCAGAATTGCGCTCTGATACCATGTTTTCTTTCTGAGAGAGAGAGAGAGAAGAGAGAGGAGAGGAGGGAAGAGAAGGGAAAGAAAACTGTTTGAGAGTCAAAAGTTCTTGCTGGTGGTGCCCAGCTTCTTATTTATAATAGCAAGAAGTAATTAAAAGAAAAGAAAATTACAAACATGCCCCTGGCGGCACACCCTAATAATAAAATAATTAAAACTAGAAAAGAACATGCTGACAGCACCCTAACAGCAGAAAAAAAAACAACTCTAACAACACGGTTCAGATCCTAGGGGTGAGTGGTTTGAACTAGGTGGGTTTCAGGGGTCTTTTAGCTACTCGCCGGATAATCCCGGTGAATCTCCTCTTAATATTGAAAACGATGAATCTGAGAAGCCTCCCTATAACAACGAAAGTTTCGATGACTGCTGCAATTCTTTAGGCTTACGAACTCTGGCTCCCTCTGATGGGATTGAACCAGGTACGAGGAAGGTATCAGAAAAGGGATGCTGTGTTGGAAGATCGGATTTCAAGGTCATGGAGTGGACTCAGCCGGAGAAGTTTTCACAAAAAAAGATGACAATCCTGAAGAAGATGACATCAAGATTTTGGAAGAGCTGGAACCTGAAAAAAAAAAAGAGGGTGGAAGGGAGAACAGATTGGGGGAGAATGTACATGGAGGAGGGGGAGAGAGGGACAAAGTTCAGATAGGGCTTGGGTTGGAAAATGTTGGCCTCCAGGTCTTTAGGGAAAGTCCAGACCATTGATGAAGAGGATAAGGAAAAGAAAAAGTCTTTATCAAGAATCTGTATAAGGAGACAAAAATATAGAACCAGACCTTTGCAAGAGGATGAAGAATCAGGTGAAGAGGATGGAGCAATGGGTACAGAGGAGGAAGAAGTAGCCATAGATGAGACTCACAAAGAATAGAAATCTGTGGAAAGGGTGCTGAACACAGGGGTGAAGGTCAGTAAATTGTTGGGTTTATTCTTCTTGGGGGGGGATTTCACAAAGTAAACTTTTAGGGAGGTGGAAGAGACGAGATTCTAGACGAAAGAGAAGATTAAGGGGGCGGAAGATTCTGGTTCAGGGACAACTAAGGAAATTGGAAGATTATGATAGTTGGAGATGTAGAGGAGGGGAGTGGTATAGAAGACCTGAGTGCTGAACAATTGTTTGAGAAGAACACCATATTTGAGTTAGAAAAAATTTATACTCAAAGGGAGGTTTCTACGAGGGTGGAGAAATGCCCTAATGCAGTAAGAAGATTTAGAAAACAGAAAACCAATCAAAAGAGACAAGTTTCAAATGTTTTTGCCAGATTGAAGCTAGGAGTATATGGAGCGGAATTAAAAAAGAAAGGGAGAAAGATAAAGTTACCCGGATGAGACAAGAGATCTCTATATTAGACAGTAGGCATGATGAGAAATGGATAAAGTTTAAGTTGAGCTTTTCATTAGTTGGATTGTTTGGTTTCAGGATATTTTTTCATATGTATCTTCTGGCAGGATTTGGATTTCTGGGATATTCAGTCTATGGCATGTTTTTGTTGTTTTAGGGGTTGGGGGTAGGGACATCTGTGATTTTGTTGTGATATTTGTTTTTGGATATGGGTTTGTTTCTTAAGGTGCTTTGGTATGTCTGTAGGTTTTTCTCTGCTTTTAGGGGCTTTGTTAGGGCGGATCTGTTGTTTTTGGGTCTGCTATTGCTGGGCGATTCCTTATCGCCCTGCTGTAATCTCCTCTTCCTTTTTCTCTAATAAATTTTATTTTTATTTTAACTTAAAAAAAATTGTTAGCTAGTGCTGCAGTTTGAAGATGGGGCCTTGTTCTTGGTTAAGACTATTTTAATTTTATTATGGTTATTGCCTTTCGGTCTTGGTTTTGTCTTCTTGTGCAGCATTTCTTACAGTTTAAATTTTAGTGAACTTTCTTTCCTACCCAAAAAAAAAATCAAATATTTTTACAGTGAATCCTCTTTTCATTTTGTCTATTGAAAGCTCCTTTATCAATTTACCATTTCTTAATAGGTAAGAAAGGAGAAAGCTGTATATGATACATTGAATATGCTGAACTTTGATGTTACAAAAAAGTGTCTAGTTGGGGAAGGGTGGTGCCCTATATTTTCAAAGCCTCAGGTAACATTTTCATCACTACCATTGTTGATCTTTTTTTGGTGGATAGATTTTCCATAAAATGTTAATTAGTATTTCAGTACTTCTCTAGAACATTTACACTTTGACATGCAACAGATTCACAATGTATTGCAACGTGCAACACTTGATAGCAACTCACAAGTGGGGATAATATTTCATGTGATGGATGCTGTGGAATCACCACCTACATATTTTAGAACCAACTGCTTTACGAATGCCTTTCAGGAAATTGTTGATGCATATGGGTATGCTATTCACTTTTGCAGCTGTTACTTCTAATGGACACAGTATTTGTATGCATTAACATCCAAGCAAAGGCCATCTTGAAATTGAAGCACCATTGATGCAGGATGTTAAAATAGATTTATGTTTTTTGTAGGTTTTGAGATTTTTTTTTTCTGAATTCTGAGAAAACTAGCTAAGAAATTCTGGAAATAAGGTTAGAATATTTGGTAAGGGATATTTTGGTAATTCAAGTTGTATATAAATGGACTGAATTTTGAATCCAATTGACTGGGTAATTAGGGCAGAAGTTTAGAGTTGATAGATGAGGCATATACTTCAGCAAATGTGATATTAGTGAAGACCGAGAATAACGATGAATCATCAAGAACATGCACTATTAATTAAGTGATCAATGCTAAAATTACCGAATGGAGAAAAAATGCTGGGGAGCAAGAGCAATTTTTTTAGGGACAAATGAGAATATGTACATGCAGTAACCTTATTATATTCAGGGTTTGATGGAGTTGTCACCACCGAGTACATGAAGTTTGAATACTTTGGATAGGTGCTGTTTAATCGAAACTCCAGAGCACTTCTCTGAAGATGCAGAAAGTGACTGTTTGCTGAGTGGAAAGCAGTTTTGGGGATTTGGGATGAGTTTTTCTTCCTTTATCACTTGGCAGGTTTTTCTCCTGTATGAAGGCTACCGTTTGTGTGACCGAAATGGCATGTCCCTGCTGATACGCCTGGTTACTCTCTGCTCTTATTTCAGGAAGTATACCGGAATTGCAAACCTGCTTGGTGCTTGGATGGACTGATCAACAGCCCATATCAATGTGCATGGATCAGCACACAAAACCTTTCTTTTTCAGCTTTGAAAAAGCTGGTCTAATCTGCTATACATGGCACTCAATCTTGAATGCTTGTGATTGATGATTAGTTGAAGAGACTTTGTGCTGTCTTTTTTTGGTAGAAAATGAATCCAGATTTGCTCCTCACACCAACCTCACAGCACTTCCAGCCATGCATTGGGAACATCTCCCACTGTACTTGTATGTTGTCATTCATGGCTGCACTATGCTGTGAGGTTGCTGTGAAGTGTGTAAGGAGCAAATCCAGTTTCATAGAAAACTACTTTACTGCTCCTTTCTATTGATTGTAGTTCTGTAGCTCTCAATTCTTCAAATTGTTAAGACAGCAATGTTCTTTTGCAGTGTTGCTAGGTACCAAGAAGCAAACCCCGCTGTTTATACTGTTATTACATTTCCATTTCTTTTTGCTGTAATGTTCGGGGACTGGGGACATGGAATATGCTTATTGTTGGGAGCAATAATTCTAATTGCTCGTGAGAATAAACTTGGTTCTCAGGTATTTGTTTTCTTTTTTGTATCATTGAAATAGCACGATGAAGAAAATTACTATAAACTTTGTTCATGTATATATTGTATTTTATTTATTTGTATTTTTAGTTAAAACATCTCCATGGTATTCCTAGATTGTTAGAAGGTTTTTATCAGGACTGAGCTACAAGTGGTAATACTTCTTAAGCTTAGGTTTTTTTGTTTTCCCAAATAGTTCTATATGCCTTACAGTGCATTGTTTCATACTTTCAAATACAAATTGAGAATGTTTTCTCATACTCCAATTAAAGGAAATTTTCCCTTGTTTTTCATTGGAAACAAAAATTACAATTGGAATTAGACCAGAAAAATATTGGGCTTTAAATAAAAGATTTTTGCTTCTACAATTCTTGGTATTGTTCCTGAAATGATTACATGCATTTTGCACAAAGACATTAGTTCTTTTAATCATTGGTTTGTAAATAACTAAATATGCTACCAGTGTTTTAAAAGTGCAAAGGCCATTTTGTGCCTGAGGTGCAAGGTGAGGTGCACACCTTTTCTGAAGCAAGGCACAAAATAAAAAAAATAAAGAATTGCAAAAAATATAAAAAGTAGTATTAATTAAAAAAATCACACTTTAATTTTAAACTATTTTTTTTAAGAAACCTAAAATTAAAATACATAAACATAACATATAAAAATGCAAAAAATAAAATAAAAAAATAGCATATAAAACATATTCAAGCATGTCAAACTTTCAATTTCTTTATTTCTTTCCAAATTGCATTATTTCAAATAAATAATATGATGTTAAACATCTTTCGTTCCTAATTCTTCAAGCTGCCTTTGTTCCAAGCCCATTGAGGCAAGCCCAAATAAATCCACGTTAGGGTCTTAAATTCTTAATCCCTACAAAAAAATGATTTTAGAATTTTAATTGTCTTTTAAAAATATCTTTTTGAATGAATGAACAATATTAGCAAATAGGGGGTTCTGTGTTCAAACCTTTCTGTTTGCTTTCTTTCCGTGTTCAAAGCACTGGTAAAAATTTGTGCGTGTTTGGGGAAGACAATAAGTTTTTTTTTTTTTTGGTGGGAAGAAAACAAGAAGTATCATCTCATTAGGATTGTGGTTTAGGTCTGGGTAATACAAATAGGAATAAGATATCCCATTGACTCTGACAAATTGTGGCACTCTCTAATCAAAAGCATTCATGGGTGGCGTCCTTATGGGTGGGATGCCGAGGTAGACATATGAGATAACCTTTTATACCCTTGGAAAGTCCATAAAAATCTTGAATGTTTACTCAGATTTATTAGATATGACCCTGGGAGGGGGAATCAGATTAAGTTTTGGGAAGATTTGTAGTGGACTTCTGGCTTCATACCATCTCAAATTATAAAAACATACCTATCTCTCAATTTGTGGCCCTAGGATCTTCTCCATCTTCTTGGGACCTGGGATTTCAGAAGGGACTTAGAGACCATGAAACCTCTAAGGTTATATTTTTGTTTCAGCTTGTTTTGATGGTTCAAACAAGTTCTGTTCAGAGATAGAGATAAATATATATATATATATATATATATATATATATACAGAGAGAGAGAGAGAGAGAGAAATCTGTCGAACTAGAGAGTCTAAACCCTAACCCTCCTAGTCGACCATAACCTTTTATTATATGGAAAAGTACGAAAGGCCTAATGCAGATTTCTGAATTCCACTGCAAATCTATAAACATTCAAAAGGTCAAAAACCCACACTCTATGCACCCACGCCCGCCCATGAATTGGCATAAATTCCGAGCTGGCACCTACCCCAACTGTACTTTGGGCCTATGAATTCTGACACTGGGCTGAATGGTCATTCTCCCTTTATTATATTCATTAAGGGTACAGAGTCAAATATGCCCCTACTTACGTATGGGACAAGAAATTTAAAATAAAACAATATTGCCAAGTCACCACTTAAAGTAAAATGAAGAAGACTAAGTTACCCCTACTCGGCCAACTCTAACACAGCTCCTTGATGGGGTATTCTTGGATGAGAATAGAGTTGACCAAAGAATCTGGCACCGATCAAAATAGTACCTTCTCTTGTACTTTGTTCTTTAAGGACTTGTGACTTGGCTTCTTCCGAGCAGCCCTCTCTTGACTTTCCTATAAAAGCAATTTGGGCAAGCACAATGCCTCCTAAAACTAGGCATTCTATTTGGAAGTGTCCCATGTAATGATAAATGCCTGCAAAATATTGCAGAAAAGTCCATCTTGGACATTATCAATCCATATCTGTCTCCTTTGCATAGAAAGTGAAGAATCCATAAATTACTTACTAATCTTCTGTGCAGTGTGTGGGAGCATTTTCTTGATCTTTTTGGTGCTAGGTGCTCTCCTATGAAAGTATGGCAACTTTATTTTCTCTGTCATTTTTCTTGCCTCCGAAAAGAAGAGGCAAAATTCTCTGGAGATGCATAAGTGCCAGCAGTGATAAGGTCCATTTGGGAGGAAAGGAATACTAGGATATTCTTGAATAAGTAGCAATTCAGAGAAACATCATACAAATAATTGAAACAAGAAATTTATCAAAATAAAAAAATGGAGTAATCCATTAGGTGAAGACAAGACAGGAATCTCCATGTACACGGTTGATATCCTTGGAGGTTAGGAGGCAGTGGCATCATTCCCTATACAGTGGAATATAGTACATCATCCTTCAACAGCTCCCATACAAACAAAATAAAAATGAATTTTGATAGTTGCAGTCTAGGAAACCCTGGACAATCAAGTTATTGATCAAAAAAAAAAAAATCCTGGACAATCAAGGTTTGGAGGTGTATTTAGAAATCAGGATCATACCATTTTCGTGGTGTTTTCTGGACCTGTTGGGTTTGGCAACTCAATTGGAGCTGAACTGATGGCGGCTCTTCAAGGACTCGATCTAGAAAGAACATCAGAAATCAGAGAGCTGATTGTCGCTAGACTCAGTCTAGCAAGAATATCAAGATTGTTGCTTGTCTGAAAGGCAATCAAGAAGATCCTTGGTGACTTAGAAATTTAAATTAGAGAGCCAGGTCTTTAATTGTGGCCCTTCAGGTGGAAATACATTCAGTCCCTAGATCTGCTAACTCCATTGCAGATTCTTTAGCAAGGGAAAAGGTTACTAGACAGTCCCTGGTATGGGGCAATGACCCTTTGAAATTGGAACTTGGGCATCTGATATTTATGTTTTGGGGGAGCAGCAAGAGGCTGGCTCAATTAAATTTGCTTGTAATATTGAAATGGATTTGGATTTGTACATAAACCTTGTATTTATTTTCTGTAATTCATCAAATATATGTATATATATATATATCATTACCATTTGGCTGGCTCATGAGGTTGGACAAAAGGAGTTAGAGAATTCAGCACATATAATAGAGTAAGATGTTGGACTTGCATATCTTCTTCTGTTTCTAGTAATGTCTTTATCAGCTATGGAACCTTCTTCCCAAGGAAAAATTTTGGATGGCTGTTCTTCAGGAAATTCAGGACCTTAAGGCATTGGAAAGGTATCCCAAATCCACTAGGGGGGAGATTCTTCAAGTTTATAATGGATCAATGGGGATTGGTGAATGGTGGTTCTGTATCGGAAGATGGAAGGGGGTGCCAGGTGGTAGTGTGATGGTTGAAAGATGGAAGAAAACACCAGATGTCAGATCATCAGTTGCCAGAGGGAATATATCATTCCTCAGGATGGGAGTATCAGCTAATTAAATAGATAATTCCTAGTATGAGTGTGATAAGTAGAAATGTTGCTGAATAGCTGGATGGAGGTGGCAAATTCTGCTCCTACTCACTCTTCTGTTTGTCCTGTGTGTTCTGTCAGGAATAGGAGGGGTCTTCAGAGATGAGGATGGGAGGGTGATTGCAATGTATTCAGGTTCCATTGGGGTTGGGGACTCTCTTAAAGTTGAGATCTATGCTGTACTGGAGGGGACTCTCTTAAAGACTAAGGAACTGAATATTACTAAAGTTAGTCATTGAAGGGGACTCAAAGCTGGTGTTAAGCTGGCTACAGAAAAAGAGTGGACTTTGGTAATTTGCTAATGAGAGGAGGGAGATTAAGTGGCTAACTAGAGAGCCGGAAATCCATTTTCAGTGGGTTTACTGGAGGGGACTCTCTTAAAGACTAAGGAACTGAATATTACAAAAGTTAGTCGTTGAAGGGGACTCAAAGCTGGTGTTAAGCTGGCTACAGAAAAAGAGTGGACTTTGGTAATTTGCTAATGAGAGGAGGAAGATTAAGTGGCTAACTAGAGGGCTGGAAATCCATTTTCAGTGGGTTAAGAGAACAGCAAATGCTTTTGCTGATGCCTTGGCAAAGCAAGGGGTGTGGGAAAGGATCAAATGTTTTGGGCTGTTCTGCAATTTTTTCTTTGTTGTCCTCCTAGAGAGAGTTAAGCCTTTTTATCTCTCCTTAGAGTGCTGTAACTACATTTTTTATTAATCTAATGTGTTAGAGAATATCAACCTATTCAAGGACCTCGTCACCTAACAACTTAAGCTTTTAGGTTGAATGGTTCTTTGAGATGGTATCAGAGCCATTTTGACCAACCTATCTAGTATTCGATGCTCGTTACCCCCATTATAATTAAATAAGTTTCAGCACAAGGTATGAGTGGGCCTGTGCTTGTTCACGCTTCAAGCCCAATGGGCTTTCGTGTGAGGGGGCGTGTTAGAGAATATCAACCTATTCAAGGACCTCATCACCTAACAGCTTAAGCTTTTAGGTTGAATGGTTCTTTGAGATAATGGATTCCTGTTATTGATAAAAAAAAGTAGAAATGGATTATATTTTAGTTCAGCCATATTTGATAAGCAAGAGTTTTTAATCTCTAGAGGCTGTATAGGGAGACTGTTTAGCTCAGCCTACAGGTTTCATGGTAGTTTCTCATTTTCCCTTGCTTCTTTATATGCTTGCTCATCTTTCTTTTCAGTATAAATTCTTGCATGACTTGTTGTCTGTTGGGCATATATACAATTAAATTTTTTAAACCATACCTTTTAAACAACTCTACCTTAGAAAGGATGTTTTCTACCACTGCTGCCTTATATATTGAAACTTTGGAAGTGCCTAAAGTGTTGATTTCTTGACATTCATGTTCTTACAATTGATTTTTGCATTAAGGAATTTGCAAGTAGAAAAGTCTGCATGAGAAATATTGCATGCATATAATGTTAATTTGTTTTAGTATTTGCTCACACCAAAGATGGAGATTTATACTTCTATTTTGGTTTACATTTGCATATCCTTGTTCCTTCCAGAAACTAGGCAGCTTTATGGAGATGGCTTTTGGTGGGCGCTATGTAATCCTTTTGATGTCACTATTTTCTATCTATTGTGGCTTGATTTACAATGAATTCTTCTCTGTTCCCTATCATATATTTGGTGGGACTGCTTACAAATGTCGGGATACTACATGCAGGTATAGTTTGTTTGCTTTTTTTTTTAAGGTTTAGAATAGAATCAAAACTGTCATTGCACTACCATCATATTATCAATATTCAAAATTTTAGAAAATGTTATACATCAAGATTGTGCCCATGTTATTTTTCAAAAAAGAAAAAGAAGATTGTGTCCATATTTTTCACCTACTGCTTTAATGAACATCAAAGTGAAAACATTGATCGGAGATTGGATTCAACAACACTTTTTATTCTATTTTACCTGCTACATTATTTACATGCTTCTTAACTTCTGTGGATATACATTTCCATATTTTTTTATCAGTAAAGGAGAATTTATTTATTAATTTAAATAACAGATTACAATTTCTTTAGCTGCTTTGCATTCCAGAGTATAGCAATATACAAAAAGTCCCAGATTACATGGATCAGCATCCCTTTGGTTTAATACAGCCAGCTACAGTTTTGCCCAAAATAGAGTAGGTCTATAAACCCCCTGTTTTGCTAGAGTATCTCCCAATCCATTTGCTGTCCTTTTAACCCACCAAAATGTAGAGTAAAAAATCTTAGCAAGAAGTTCAATCTCCCTGAATGCAAATCTGTACTTCCAGGGTGCTGAGTTTACTTGCTTAGCCCAAGAAATGACCAAAAGTGAGTCTCCTTCCACTTCCAATTCTCTAGCTTCTAATTGTTCTACTATTCCAGGCCTTGTAAGAGTGTCATTATCTCTGCCTGAACTGAGTCTCCATACTCAATTGGTCCTGAGAACAAAGCCACAACTTCTCCATGATGATTTTGAAAGACTCCCCCTATTCCTGCTCTCCCAGGGTTTCCAAGGGAGCTACCACCAAAATTCAACTTCAATTTATTTGACTCTAGAGGTTTCCAATCTATCTTGGTAATTTCTTTATGCATTCCCATTTGTGCCACTTCCTTTCATTTCCTCATTATATCACTTGTTGAGATATCTTTGAAGATATCAACAGTTTTTACCCAGTGTGCAGATCTGATTTTAATTGTTTCAATTACCTCCTATTTAGATTTACTCTTCTCATTGAAAATCCTTTGATTTCTTTCTTCACAGATGGTCCAAACTACAACTGCTCTTGTTACCTTCCATAAGCATTTTGCCCTTTTTTTGTTGCCACAAAAAATTAGAACTGAATAAGCTAACCACATCTTGTGGGGGGCCCATCTTTAGCCACTCCATTGATCAGTATTGAGAAATGACCCGAACTGATACAACCTTTGATCCACTTTCTCCATCTTCCACCGAACCCAACTTATTCCAGTAAATAGTTACTCCTGTGACAACGGAGCATTATACTCATTGATAGATAATGAAATTTCTAATAGAATCAAAATCAGAAGGGAAGAGATCCCATTATGTCTTATCCCTATCAACCTTGCTCCTTGCAAATGAATCTGTTAATTCATTGGTCGATCTATTGTTTCTTAAGTAGAATGATGGATGTCATGCTAGCGACTAGAGATCCAAGGACTCTTGCTACTGTCTCTCATCCATTTTTTCACTACCTAGGAATCCCCCTTCCTTTCCACTCTCAATTAACCAAAAGAGTGTATCACTTTCAGTTGTTACAAGAGAGGTAACAGCTTTCCTCTAATAGAGTTCCTTTCACCAATATGTGATGCAGGAGCTGAAGAGGCAAAATTGGAATTTTATGAAATTTTATGTATTTCTGTATTTTTTGGACAATAGGGGTATTTTTGTTATTTTTCAATTTTTTGTGGGGTCCAACGATGGGGTTTAATTTGTCTAGTTATAGTTTGTTTATGTTTAAAATTTCATTGTCATTGCATATGTAGGATTAGAGTTATTGAGTCTTCTTTGAATTGAAATAGGATATGACAACTTAGTTTGAGTCCTACTAGGATTATTGAGTCTAACAGTTTGACTCCTATGATTATTATGAGTTTAGAGTCTATAAATATGTACGAACGTTTTACACAAAAGCAATGTATTATATTGAGTTTTCTTCAGCTTATACTACTATGGTGAGTGATTCCCATGCCCTAGAGTGATTCTAGGTATTTTCTCTCTTATTCCTTTAAGAAGCCATTACAGCCATTAACAGCCATAAAACTCTAATCAAGAAGTTCATTCAACATTCTCTAAGGACTAGAACTGAGCTGGTCCTACATCAGTTGGTATCAGAGCTAATGGTTTATTCACTATGTTCTCACAAAGTGGCCGATTCTATAGGCCTAGGGTATTTCTAAACAATTTTACAGGTCTAGAATCAATGATGATTGGGTTTCTGAACCATATGAAGGGTCTTTGGTTGACTTGTTTGAGAAGATGCTGGAAGAAAACAGATCTAAGAATGTTTACTACAGGAGTAAAGTTTTCAAACATGTTAGAGGAGAAAGGGAAATACCAGATTTCAAAGGAGATGATGATCCGCAAGCATTCTTTGATTGGGTTGCTGAATTATAAGAATATTTTGATTGGCATGATATGTCTGACAAACAAAGGATTAGATTTGCACGCATGAAATTGACAGGTCATGCTAAAGTATCGTGGAGAACTCTTGAGCAACGATTAGAAAATAGAGGTGATGATCCCATTAGTACATGGGCAAAAATGAATAGGTGTTTGCAAGAAAAGTACACCCCATTGGACTTCCATTATGATCTATATATGGAGTCGACTAATTTCAAGCAAGAGAAGAAGCGGCAGGTTACATGAAAGAACTTGAAGTCAATGGGAAGAAGGTACAAAGTTGAAAAGAAAGTAGATGATTCCTTGCATGTTGAAGCCTATCCAAGAGCTGAAGTTGAGGATGAAGCTAAAGAAGAAGAATTTCAGGCTAAAGAAGTTGTAGATATTAAAAATCAAGAGGGTGCAGTCCAAGAAAAAACAGAAATTGTTGGAGTTTCCAACGCTCATGATCAGCTTGAGGTCAATGGTCAAGAAGAAATAGAAGTGGAGCAAGTTAAAGAAATTCAGGAGCAAGATACAAATGTGTGTTGATTGTGATAGATCCTAGTATGGAAGTAAGTGACTTTATGTTACAAGTTCTACTAGAACTAATTCAAGAATTACAACTTCACATAGCAGAAATTCCACCAACATCAACAATGGAAGGAGTCCTAGAGTAGAAGTTGAAGGAAAAGTTTCAAATGTTGCAGTTGAGAATTTGGATAATCAAGGGGAAGATTCATCACAAAGGCTAGTTGATGAATTAAGTGTTCAAGAAACTAATACTATTGATGATTTAACAAAGATGGTTATGGAAGGCAGTGTTTCAGAAATACGTTTCTTTCAAGATCCTTTTCTAGTTCTGTGTGTGGCCTCTACTCTACAGTCCAAGCATGTAGATGTGGGAAGTCTTACTTCTGTAATTGGGGCACATCAACTTTTCATCCTCAAGTTCTTCAAAACTCGAGGACGAGTTTTTTTGAACAGGGGGGAAATGATGCAGGAGCTGAAGAGGCAAAATTGGAATTTTATGTATTTCTGTATTTTTGGATAATAGGGGTATTTTTGTCATTTTGCAATTTTCTGTGGGGGTCCAATGATAGGGTTTAATTTTTCTAGTTATAGTTTATTTATGTTTAAAATTTCATTGTCATTGCATAAGTAGGATTAGAGTTATTGAGTCTTCTTTGAATTGAAATAGGATATGATATGACAACTTAGTTTGAGTCCTACTAGGATTATTGAGTCTAACAATTTGACTCCTAAGACTATTATGAATCTGAGTCTATAAATATGTATGGACGTTTTACACAAAAGCAATGAATTATATTGAGTTTTCTTCAGCTTATGCTAGCTATGCTGAGTGATTCCCATGCCCTAGAGTGATTCTAGGCACCCTATGAGTGATTCCAGGTATTTCTCTCTTCTTTCTCTTCCTATTTTCTCTCTTATTTCTTTAAGAAGCCATTACAGCCATAAAACTCATTTATCAAAAAAAAAAAAAAACAGCCATAAAACTCTGATCAAGAAGATCATTCAACATTCTCTAAGGACTAGAACTGAGCTGGTCCTACATCAATATGACACACTAATGGTGATAAGATTGATTAGGTGCTTGTCACCGTTATTTCTTTTTTGCTTAGGAAAATTTGGAAGTGGGACCAGCGAGAGTGAAGGTTGTATCCAATCCCAGGTCAGTGGAAACTACACCACCACCAACCTTACCTACCAGCTGGTACCTTTATCTCTCATCAGTTTTATCACCAAGGGTTCTCCCTCCACCACTCTCTAGAAACCCAACTAGTGTTTCAGTCTCAAATCCTATGGAAATAATAACGGACCTCTGATAGAGTTTCCCTTACCAAAATGCCATTCTAATAGTGGTAAGCTTGATTAGGCACTCTTGCTTCTTTTTCTGATAAAATCCTGCTGTCCCTTTACTCCTAAATATACCAAAACAAGGTTTCTATCAAACCGTGCAAAAAAAAACATACTTCCTCCCCTCTATGGGGGCATTTTGAGCTTGATCTATTTCTTATTCCTGCTTATGATCTTCCCTGTTTTGTCCAGGGGGAGGTTGTTCTGTAGAATTCTATTGGTACAGGGAGGTGTTGGGCACTTGATTGTGGCATGTTTTGGGAGTTTCTTTAAATATCTTTTACTTGGTTTTGCTCCTATGTAACAATATATTTATATTTGTCAATATATTCTCTGCTACCTATCAAATAAAAGGCCTGCTTAAGCATAGAAAGTAAACAGGTCCTTTATGTGAGCGGAAAGGAATTCAAAACTGATTATTATTTAACATACTCCACTCCTGATTGGAGAAATGTTGGATGCCAAAATATGGAGGACAGGTTAACTCTTTTTCTGGAATTTTTTGGTGTATGTTTCAGCTATAAGCAATATGCCATTCATAAGCAGGTATAAATGATTATACATACCTGCAGTTATTTATTTATTTCATATTAATTTGTTGTTTCCAGGAGCTTATAATTCTAATACTATTATCAGACATTTGTTTCATTTTTATTGAAGTATTTGCTTTCCTTTGAGTCTATTTCTGAGCATAATCAGTTTGTGAATATCTGCATATGGCTTTTCCAGTTACTTTTCAAGTTATTCAAAATCAAATGTGTGGAGAGATTGGGCCAAATGGGCCTTAGTTTTATTTATTTATTCAGTAGTTTTATTTCAGTTGTAGTGGGCCTTCTTAATGGGCCTCAACACTTATTGTTTCTTATGTTCTTTGAGTCAGCCGCCTAACTAGGGGCACCCAAGTAATTTTCTATCTTTTAATATTCAGCATATATAATTCAATAGAGGGACAGAGAGAGATGTTATCACTTCTCTTCCTCTATCCTTTCTTCCATTCTCTCTTCCTTCTTCTGAATCTCTTTCTGAACTTATTATTCTTCCACCCTTTTTCTTTTCTTTTGTTTTAATTTCAGATTGATTGCTGGTGTAATTTGCAACTAAATGGTTTTACTAGTTCGTTCTGTTTTTTTCTATAAAACCTGCAAATGACTAATTATTTTTTTCTTTCTTTTTTCCCTAATCCTTCCTCGCATCAATTTATCTATTTAGTATGCATTTTTTTGGCTCATTTACCCACTGACCTTTAGATGTACTCTTTCATGCTTCACAATATTTTGATTTGTTGATGTTATGTACTGTCATTACACTATATTGGAGATTTTTTTTTTCAAAAATAAGGGTTTCTCTGCTTTATGCATAACAGATAAGTTACTGTGTTTTAATCAGGGATGCACATACAGCTGGTCTAGTCAAGTACCGTGATCCATATCCATTTGGTGTGGATCCTAGCTGGCGTGGAAGTCGTTCAGAGTTGCCTTTCCTCAATTCTCTCAAAATGAAAATGTCTATTTTGTTAGGTGTATCTCAAATGAACCTAGGGATAATTTTGAGTTACTTCAATGCAAGGTTCTTTGGCAGTTCATTGGATATAAGGTTTGTACTATTTTTTCCCTTTAATTCCCATCCTATTTCCTTTTCAATTTTTTAACTAAAAATTCATCTCTTTCCCTAACTTAGATGTAGGCGCAACCGAGATCCCCAGGGTAGAAGAATAATTTGTGGAAATTCATCAAAACTTTGTAATACTATGGAAGTCAGGTCATTACTATGAAAATCCTGAAAATCCAAGACAAAAAAAAAAGAAAATTATAGGATTAGCATAACTTTCTTTTTGCAATAGTTTTGCAAAAACATTGAGATTAAAATGGGAGAACCCACGAATCACCCATATAACAGAAGATCATGATGGCTCAGATCGGCACTAGGCCCCAAGATCAGACAAGTTGTGTCCAAGCTTCAAATCTGAATGTCTAGTTGGCCTAGAATATATACATATTTGACATATAAATTATATTATATATATATATATATATATATCATCATCATAATTCATGCCTTATCCCAACTATATGGGGTCGGCTACATGAATCCTGTTTCGCCAATCCGTTCTATGTTTTGAAAACTGGACCAGACTGACCTGTTTTTCTTATTACTTTTATTTTGTCAGTGTAGTATTATGCAGCCATAACATGGTTGAACCAATGGAAGCATGAATTGGAGACCTTTCCAATTCAATGCATGGTCCGGTTTTCAAAGCCTTGTCATGTGTGGCATATATTTTATTATAAATAACAGATGTTTTTCATCAACATTTTGCCCACTTAAGAATCTGAATACTAAGCCCACTTATCATAACCAGTCAGCCCTGGCCATGTATGATAAATATAAAACTTCTTATTTTGGGTCTAGCAAGTAGGGGTGAGCACTCAGTTTATTCAGATTCAGTTAAAAACCGAAACCAAATTAGCCGAAATTATTAGAGGGAAAACCAAACCAAAACTGTATTAAGGCAATGCTGAAATAACCAAACCGAATTTCTTATGGTTCAGTTAACCGAATTTTCAAATCTGAAAGCTGAAACCAATAACTGAAATACCCTAAAACCTAATTAACCAAATAATGCTCATTCCTACTAGCAAGGTTGAAACCAAGGTTCAACAAGTCGAAACATATCAGGGTGTATCAGCCGATACATATCATATCGGCAACCCCCGATATGCCCTACTGTGGGTGTTTCGGGGTCTGACCTGGTTCAGGGGGTAGACGGGCCTTAAACCAACCCCCTGAACCAGTAAAAAAAACCAAGAAAAAGCGCAGCTCACAGGCCGATATGCCCCAACTGGGCCTATATTGATATTTAGAACCTTGGTTGAAACTGGTGGCCTCTATGCTCTATGGCTGAGCTATGGGCACTTATTACATAAGAGGGTGATTGGGCTAGTTGAACCTGGACCCATATGTTTAGAACCAACCTACCCTTTGACCTTTACAAATCTGGACCTTCCTGGCCCATGATCACCCCCATTCATAGTTCAACAGTTTAATTGAGGTCATGTAAATACTTTAAGTAAAAAATAAATTTATGAAAATGCTGTAATTTTGAAAGGGGAGTGATTAGGGCACATCCCTAGTTAAAACGCAAAGTAACCACTGCTTGTGAGTCAAAACATGGAGAAGTTTTTGTCTCTTAAAACATGTACTCTTTGAGTAATGATTAGGGGTCTGTCCCCTTTATCAAAAATGGGATATCCCAGATCACTCCCCATACCTTGCAATCGTTTTGACTATGGCCAAAACAAAAATTATAATCTTCATTATTGCATTACACCTCCCACTAAAAAAAGATCAGTATAGATGAAAGAGACCAATAAAAAGATGTTTTCTTATAATCTTTGCATTATTTATTTAAAGCAAGTAGAGAAAGAGGAATCCCCCTCCCCCACCACCAAAAAAAAAAAAAAAAAAAAAAAGAGGAATTGACAAAGAAGAAAGAAAGGCTTCTCTATAAACCAAGACTGAAACCAGTATTGTGCTTTATAACCACAGTATGCTGGTTTAAATCCAAAAAGGGACCATAAAAGGGGAGAAAAGGAACCCTAACATTAAGTTTTACACTAATAAAGATTTATGATTTATTTTCCTGAATCTAACCACCAAAAAACTGCCAAAGGTTATGACTATATCCAGTCATCCCTCCCAAGGCCCCAAATAGCTGGGACCAATATTGGGTAATGTCTTTTTAATCTAACCACAAAAGGGGGTAAGTAAAATGCCCTCAGTTGTAATTGTAAGCAAAAAGTGAGGAGACAATTTGCAGGTTTGACCCATTTCTTCTTTATGCATCACTTCTTTCTTCATTGCAATCCATGATAATAGTTTTGAAATGTGAAGTTCTTACTTCAACAAGGAGCCAAAAGTTTGTTAGTCCTCTCACCCCCCCCCCCACCAAAAAAAAGGTAACAAGTGAAACACAATCTATATAAAATGTCAGTCCTCTTTATAAAGCCCTGTTATTTTGTTATTATGATAAATTATACTATTAAAAATAGGAGCCATTCCTTGATACAATGGTAAAATCTCAGGCTGACAAGTGTGAGGGAAAAGGTATCTGATAACAGCCACTTTAACCCATCACCGGGCCAGATTTCTGGGTCCGTTTCATCCACAAATTGCTCGGAAGAAAAAAAATGGTCAATGACCCCATGACCTGGTTGGTTGAACTGCTAAACCGCTTGACCTGATCAATAGGCCACAGGTCAAACATTTCTTGTCTTTTTAGTTATTTTATATTAGTAAATAATTTTCTTTTATTGCATTTATTTTTGTTTGATATGAAGAATATAATATTAGAGGTGTGCCCAATTTTTCTACATATTTTGTGTAATTTTCTATATTTTATCTGTTTTTATATATTTAATTTAATTTATGACATCACATGTTGACCCATACTATCCAGATGGTTTAACTGCTGACCCACCACCTGGACTGAAAAATGGCTCCATTTCTGGGTTGGCTTAAAAACATTAGAAAAAACTTAAAATCTTGTTTGGTTCTCTGGTTGTAGGTATCAATTTGTGCCACAGATGATATTTCTTAACAGTCTCTTTGGGTATCTTTCCCTCCTCATTGTCATCAAGTGGTACACAGGGTCTCAAGCAGATCTTTACCATGTTATGATTTACATGTTCTTGAGCCCCACGGACAATCTTGGTGAGAATCAGTTGTTTTGGGGCCAAAGACCACTGCAGGTATTAGCTGTACTCTTCTCACTAGTTGTAAAAGTATTCTGTGCTATTCTTCCTCACCCACCACCATCGTTTGTTTCTAGTCTTTGGTTGGTTGATCCATTCTAAATCTTTCTTGCAGATCTTGTTGTTGCTTTTGGCTATTGTTGCTGTTCCTTGGATGCTCCTTCCAAAACCATTTATTTTGAGGAAACAGCATTTAGAGGTATGCTGCAAGTTACCTTCATTTTGTGCTGCACCTTTCATATAATATAAGAATTTTTCTGATTCTTTTGTTTGTTTTATCCTTTGCCTTACTACTCTTTCCTCGGTTTTCATCTGGTGTGTGGCATTTAGGGCTGTAATCACATTGCCTTAAATCCAATTTGGATTTATCTGAGCCTGCTTAATTATCTTTAAAATAAATAAAATCTAAAAAATTAAAAAAAAAACACTTTTTAAATTATGCATGTGGAATGAATTTATATAAATATAAATTAATAAATCTATTAATTATAAACTTAATAGGATCAGACTTGGATCTTAAAATGATCAGATTTTGGATTGGGTGTTGAACTTTCGGACTCTGTTGACAGGCCTAGTGGCATTATCTATGCCTTTTGGACCTTTGGACCAAATCTATCATGTTTCTTCAAGTTACCCATTGAACTTATCCCTTCATCTTTGTTACTGGCCGAAAATAAACTTCCAGATCATTCTGAATTCCCCAAATCATACATCAATTGGACAAGAATTTGAAACAGATATGAAACAGGGGTGAAATTTAGGTGGTTAAAGTATGTTAATGCAGGTAAGGTTCAAAGTATCGACACGTATCGGCCGATACGTATCGTTCCAGGACCCCTTCGATACGCCCCTACAGTGGGTGTATCGGGGGTCTGACTGGTTCAGGGGATGGAGGAGCCTAAACCGGCCCCCCTGAACCAGTTGCGAAAAAAATAAAAAAACATATAAAAATGCAGTACCGATTCGCCCGATACGTCCCTACCGGCGTATTGGGCGTATCGATATTTTGAACCTTAAATGCAGGTCTATTGACCAGTGATTCTCCAAAATGAGGTAATGAGGAAAGTAAAGGCCCCATTCAGACTTGAGAAAGTCCTAACCACCCACAGGGAGTTTCATAAAAAAGGTTGCTACTTGGTGGGAAGAATGCAGAGTGGGTGGCTGGGCAGGCTTCCGTTTCCTACAAAAGCTAAAGTATTTAAAGAGAAAATTGAAAACTTGGGGCAAAGAAGAACTTAAATTACATGCAGAGAAAAAGAACAAGGTGATCCAGGAACTAGATAACTTAGACCAAAAGGAGCAAAGTGGAGGTCTGGATGGAGAGGGTAGGAAAAGAAGGGCAGAATTAAAAAAGAAATGGGAGCAATTTGGGAGGAGGGAATAAATCATTTGGAGGCATCGATCTCGGGTTTTATGGCTGAAGGAGGGAGACAACAACTCCAAATTCTTTCATAGTAATGCTTCTGGGCGAAGGAGGAAAAGCTTTATCTCAAAATTGAAGGTAGGGCAGATAGAAGTGGAAGATCAAAAGGAAATTGCTGATGTTATAGTGAACTTTTTCAAGGAGTTGTACTCAAAGAAGGAGCACAATAGGGCTGTATTGATTAACTGGGATGGCCCTAAACTAATAGAGGAAAAGAAGTTCTGGTTAGAGAGGGCTTTTGATGAGGAAGAAGTGAAGAAAGCAGTATTTAATCTGGAAGGTGATAAAGCCCCCGGGCCAGATGGATTCCCAATTTTCTTCTATCACATTTGCTGGGATACCTTAAAATCAGACCTTCTAGAGGTGTTTTCAGACTTCTATCAGTCAGAAGTTGTGAATAAAGGAAACAACTCCACCTTTATTACTTTAGTTCCTAAGAAAGAGGGCACTTTGGAAGTAAGGGACTTCAGACCAATTATCTTGCTGAGGAGTTTATACAAAATCTTAGCCAAAGTCCTGGCAACTAGGTTGAAGGAGGTGACTAGGGAATTAGTTTCAAACAACCAACACGCATTTGTGGAAGGGAGGCAGATTATTGACAGTGTTTTAGTGGCTAATGAATGTGTAGAAGACTTCAACCAAAGAGGAAAATCAGGGATTTTATTGAAGCTGGACCTGGAGAAGGCATTTGACAAAGTGAACTGGGAATGCTTATTGGAAATTTTTCATCTGAGAGGATTGGGGAGTAAGTCGGTCAGCTGGATAAAGGGCTGCATCAA
This sequence comes from Nelumbo nucifera, assembly GCF_000365185.1. Next base: position 5,477,416 of record NW_010729085.1, on the reverse strand, counting down.
TTCTGCCCGGTTTTCAGTTCTGATAAATGGAGAACCAGCTGGTTACTTCAAAGCTAATAGAAGCTTAAGACAAGGCTACCCTCTCTCCCCTTTACTTTTCACATTGGTAGTCGACATCTTCAGCTTCTTGATAGAGAAGGTGAAAGTTCTGAACCTTATAAAAGGCTTTGAAATTGGAAGGGAAAGGCGTCAAGTGTCTCATCTAATGTATGCAGATGACGTAATTTTGTTCTTGGAAGCTGAAAAGGAAAACATCTTTAATCTTAAACAAGTTTTAAAATGCTTTGAACTGGTGACTGGACTCCAAGTCAACTACTCAAAGAGCAGCATAGTAGGTTTAAATGTGGAAGATTCCCTCCTTGACAGGTTTAAAGAGCTGTTGGGGTGTAAAGTGGAAAGCTTTCCCATCTCCTACTTGGGAATGCCTCTAGGTGGGAACCCAAAGAACCAGAAATTTTAGGACCCGATTTTGGAGAAATGTGAGAAAAGATTTGCAACCTGGAAAAAAATTATCTTTCTAAAGGTGGTAGACTTGTGTTAATCAAGGCCTCTCTATCCAATCTGCCATCTTACTTCCTTTCGGTCTTTCAAGCCCCTCCAGAAAATAATAAACAAATTGGAGAAACTACAGTGTGACTTCTTATGGGATGGAAGAAGAGACAAAAGGAAACAAAGCCACTTAGTTTGCTGGAGACATGTATCTAAGCCAAAGAAGGCTGGTGGATTGGGTATAGGTCACATCAAGGAAAGGAATGTTGCCCTACTTGGAAAATGGTTATGGAGATATCCCCTTGAGCCTGAAGCAACATGGATGTTAGTCATCAACAGCAAGTATGGGAGGGATGCCAACGGTTGGGATAACAAGGTTCACTTGACCCAAGTAAAAGCAACAAATCCTTGGAAAGGTATTTCCTCTACCTACTCTCTTTTCATTGCTTTTGTTAGATATCAGGTGGGAAATGGGAATAAAATCAAGTTCTGGAACCTGAATCCTTGGAAAGGTATTTCCAACTGCCTAAGCTACTCTCCCTTAGAAAACAATTGGAACCTGAATCTAAGAAGACCACTGAGAGAGGCAGAATTTACAGAAATAACAAATCTTGTAAACTCTCTCAGTGAAGCCTACATCTCCCCTTCAACCCCCGGCCTTCGGATTTGGAAACCCAACCCAAATGGAAAGTTCACTACCAACTCCTTCAAGGTTCTAGTTTCAGATGGCCAAGACACCACCTTCCCAGCCAAGAAGGTTTGGAATACTCATATACCTCCTAGAGTTTCCTTCTTCATTTGGGAGGCCTCCCCAAGGAAACTAAATACCTGAGATATATTACAAAAGAAGCTCAGAGGCAGATGCATCTCCCCACATGTCTTGCCCCTCTGCCTCAATAATGGCAAGACAGCGGAGCACCTTTTCCTTCACTGCCCATTAACAAGGAAAATCTGGTGTTCCTTTCTCAGTCTAGTGGGACTCAACTAGGTATTCCCAAACCAAGTCATAGATCTGTGAAAATGGCACTGCAAAGACCTTGGAAGTAGGGGCAAATTTTATTGGAGCACGGTGACCCATGCAGTGTTATGGGTATTCCCAAACCAAGTCATAGATCTTCTGTGAAAATGGCACTGCAAAGACCTTGGAAGTAGGGGCAAATTTTATTGGAGCACGGTGACCCATGCAGTGTTATGGGTATTCCCAAACCAAGTCATAGATCTTCTGTGAAAATGGCACTGCAAAGACCTTGGAAGTAGGGGCAAATTTTATTGGAGCACGGTGACCCATGCAGTGTTATGGGGAGTCTGGGAAGAAAGAAACAACAGAACCTTTGAAAACAAAGCCAAGAATACTGAGGATCTAATCTCTCACATTACATACCTTTGCAACAGCTGGGCCCTAAACTCTGAAGTCTTCAAAGGCACCACATTAAATGACCTTCAGAAAAACCTGGAAGAAGTCCTCTACACTTCCCTTGGAATTGGCTTTACTCAAACGTCCTGTCCTAGGGAGGAGAACCAGTTAACTCTAAGCTTTGATGGCAGTGCTCAAGGGTCTACAGGTCAAGCAGGAGTTGGAGGAGTAATCTGTGGGAGTGGGGGAAACATCCTTTGGGTTTTAAGTGGTCTGATTGGGAGAGCTGATGCCACCAAGGCAGAGATCTTAGCTGCCCTCACAAGTCTTCGTTTCGTCAAAATGTTAGGCCTTTGGAGGCTTGCTCATCTGCTGGCTGAAGCCAGAGATATTCTAAATACCCTGAATGTGAAGCTGGTTTGGATTCCTAGGCGATTAAACATCATAGCTGACAGCTTAGCAAAATCTGGAGCCCATAGAGCAAATATGTTTTCTGATGTTTCTCTACCTAAGTAATTCTGTTTCTGCCTTTCGAGACCTTGTACTTTGTTAACTTATCTCGGTTAACCATTATGGTTTTGGCTTGGCAAAAGTTATGTTTTAACTTAACTGCCTGTTATATTTCTATTAATTAATAACAAAATCCGTCCTCATATGAATTCAACAAATTATTTGGTTGTGACTAACGTCAATGGTATATCAGGAACTCCTGGTAGTAACTAGTTTTGGCTTATCGTAGAAATTTTATGTTAATTAAAAATCTTTTTTTTTTTGAGCAATGTTATCCAAAGGTGAGCTTGAAATTGAAATATTTTGCTAGTACTAGGGGTGCAACTCAAGGTTTAAAAAATCGAAAAGTATCGGGGCATATTGGTCGATACGATCCCGATATGCCCCTACAGTAGGTGTTTCAGGGTCTGATCTGGTCCAGGGGGTAGACAGGCCTTAAACTGACACCCCTGAACCAGTTTGAAAAAATAAATAAATAAATAAAAGTACAGCTCGATACAGGCCAGTATGCTCCAACTGGTGTATCGGCTTGTATCGATATTTAGAACCTTGGTGCAACTTGGGTGGGATCAGGTTGAGTTTTGTTAAAATTTTGAGGGGCCCAGCCTAAGTAGGGGTGTTCATTATACGGTTCAAACCGCAAAACTGAACCGAACCAAACTGAATTTGCAGTTTGGTTCGGTTTATACCTATAAACGGTTTGGTTCGGTTTGAGAATTTTCTAAATTGTGGTTTGCGGTTTCAGTTTGGTTTATTGAATTTTATAAACCAAACCCAACCGTAAACCGTAAGCCGAAATTTTATATACATATATATATATATATGAATATATGATATATAAACATTATGTATAATATATCTAAATGAAATGTGTAAAATTATAAATATATAATGAACTCTTTATTTTATAATAAAGTAATAAATAAAAGTTTTTAAGTTTTAATTTTTAGGGGAGCTATTTGGGCTTTCTAATTGGATTAACCCCAAAAGAACCATAGAATGGTCCAAAGTCCCCAAACCATATTAGAAACCGCACCAAACCGTAATAAAACAGTTTGTTCCATACCAAAACGGTTTTGTTCGGTTTAGAAATTTCTCAAACCGTAATTTTCTGGTTTGATCTTCTCCAAACCGCACCGAACTGGACCGTGAAGGCCTGGGTGCCCATGCCCGATGCAGTTTAAATTCTTTAAAGCAGTGTTCTGGCCTGCACCCCTAGCCTGTACTATAATCATGTAATCTCTTCACAGGAGCAGTGACTGAGACTGAGTTTCTTCAAAGACTAGATAACTATGGATCTCTCATCAATTTTATTTTTGATGATGTTTCTAGAGATTTCAAGGTCGTACATATCGAATGCTTGGCACCTCTGAGATGGATCCAGATGGTGAACCTGATTCTGCACGGCAACATCTTGAGGAGTTTAATTTCAGTGAAGTATTTGTGCATCAAATGATACATTCAATTGAATTTGTCCTTGGAGCAGTGTCAAATACTGCCTCTTATCTTCGTCTCTGGGCTCTGAGGTACTGGCATGCTTTGTTTCTATCAAAATTTCATTTTAAAACTTCTAATGTTTTACTAATTACCTTTATGTTATAATAGTTTGGCCCATTCAGAGCTGTCAACTGTATTCTATGAGAAGGTCCTTCTTCTAGCCTGGGGGTGAGTTCTAATTCTATCCAACGTTATACCAAAACTTTGTTTTTTTTTCAAAATTTTCTAATCTGTTGTTACTCGGTTGTTTTACATGTGAATTGGAAATTTCCATTCAGTTACTCATAGAAAAAAAGGACAACAATAGTGTCCTTTTATATGATTTAGAATTAGTTATTTAGCCTTGTCAAGTGTCACTTGACCAAGTTGGTGCAGTTGCTGTGTGGGGTAAGGAGAACTGTTGCATGCAAAACATAATAAACTTAATATCCCTGTAAAACCTGTTCTGCCTACAAAGGCAAAAATGCCCAGAGTGTACACTAAAAGATGATATGTGGATTGTTGGATCTGTAAGGTTCTTGATGTTAGTTATGTGGAATGGTAAATGCTTTATCCTGGTTGTTTTTTTTCCCTTTTGTGTCAAGTGGTAAAAAATATTGTTCTATAAGGAGGGTGAGACACCCTCACAAAAATTTAGAAAGAGTTACACATGTATTGCTAGAGCATGTATGGTGTAAGCAAAAAAACCATAAAAAAATAATAGAAACTGAAATTCAGCTAGACAAGAAGTGTATTCTGAAGGTTATTATTCTGGACTAAAGCTCCTTTTATGATAATGTCATTCCTTGTGATGGCGTTTGGTACCAGGGTGTTGCATTCCATTTTGACTCCACATTGGCGGTTTGGCTTTAATGTACAAAAATTATTTGGTTTAACTTAAAGCCAAGACACCACACTTTGCATTCTGTTATGTGCATGGGGTGTTGGGGGAAATACGGGGGCATTTCAACTCTGTTTGTCCTATCCAGTGCCATTATAATAAAATATATTTTTTTCTTCTTCTTCTTTTGTTTCATGGAGCTACACAATGGGGGTTAGCCCATTCCCCATACCCATAACCCTCCCAACTCTGGTCTGGTGACAGAGGGATTTGATCCCAAGGCATCATCATCATCATCCATGCCTTATCCCAACTATATGGTGTCAGCTACATAAATCCTGTTTCCCCATTCTGTTCTATTTAAAGTCATATCCACTGTTAAATTATCAGTTCTTAAATCATTTCTTACTACTACCCATGTCTTTTTTGGTCTACCCCTAGTTCTTTTACCCCCTTCAACTTGTAACAAATCAATTCTTCTAACCAGAGCTCTTGGTGGTCTTCTATGCGCGTGACCGAACCATCTTAGTCTACTCTCTCATTTTATCACCTATCGGAGCTACTTCAAGGTCACCTTACCAATTGAGCCTCCAGATGTCCTTATAATATAATATTATATTATATTTTGTGTTTTTGTGCCAAATACCACCTATAATTATCAGAAACAGTTATTTAGGTTCTTCAGAATTCTGAAAAGTAAGCTTGACATATGACATCTTAAAAGTCATTATAACTTGTACCATCCAAATTAGATGAACATCGAATAATGAAAAAATGCATAAGAATTATTAATGCGATTCTTAGATGTGAACTTGCAGTATTTCAGCAAGCAGTAAAACCCAAGAAATGGTAATGATGCTATATAGGCTATGAAGAATGGTAAGATGTGAACTTGCTAATCTGTCACTAGTGACTGCAGATTTCTGGTTTCAGGACTTCTCTCAATCTCCTTGATTCAGTGGTATAAGGTTGTTTTGTTAGCCTAATTAACAATCATAAGATCATTTCTAGACCAAGATATTAGCAAGTCATGGCCAATTTGCATACATGGTACAACTTTGTGGCAGAAGTTGTGTCATGTGTTACTTGTCACCAATTACTAATTAGCTTTAAATAGGTGCAGAATGTATTTTTGTTAGGTTGGTTTCTTCAGTTGATTATAATTAGTACCAGATGTAAGGTCTTCAATTCAGCTCTGGAATAATTTATTTACAAAAAAACATTTTGAGTTATTACATATTATGAAAAAAAGAAGTCATATGTTGACAGTATTTTTGGATTCTTCAAGGGTAGCCATACAATAAAGGGCCTCCTAAATTAGGGGGAACTTTTCTTTCAAAAGAGGGAATATAGTAGTACCCATACCCACATATTGTCATATCTCCAATCTAACATCAGTCCAATGGTGAAAGTTTTCATCATGTGGCTGGCTGAAAGATGAGATTCAGGAGGCAATGTTTTCTTAGCTCCTCTAGTCTGCTAGCTTGTGGACTCATTAGCTCATGGAGTAAACAGACTATCTGAAGTGGGGTGGATATCCTTTGGATTGAATTTTCTGTATTTTTGGGGCTCTGTTAGGAGCTGCGCTGGGCTTGTTCCAAATGAATATTTGTGAAATTACAAGGTCGGTGTTGTATTGTAAATAGATAGCGTATATCTTTTTATCATCAATAAAATTTATACAAAGTTATTGACCCATTTTTTGTTTGGGAGTAGAGATGGGGGATCTCTGCCTAATTACATATATGCAATTATCATGTTTTTAAAATTTTCATTTGGTCTTATTAATACTAATGATGATGATGATGATGACAGGTATGACAACATTCTCATTCGACTGATAGGGCTTGTGGTTTTTGCCTTTGCCACAGCCTTCATCTTACTCATGATGGAGACACTCAGTGCGTTTCTCCATGCCTTGCGTCTCCATTGGGTGGAATTCCAAAGCAAGTTTTACCATGGAGATGGATACAAGTTCAAACCCTTCTCTTTTGCCTCGCTGCCCGATGATGATGATTAGTCCACTAATTTCCTTCGATACCACTCCTTTATTTGAAACAGAAAAAAGTGAAAATACAAAGAAAACAAGATAGAAATAGGATTATAGAAGCCCGGATTAGATTTTGATGGAGAGAGAGAGAAAGAGAGTTGTTTGGCTGTGAATGATGTCAGTCACCTCTTACTTGTATCATTTGCTGCTCTACTTAGAAATGTATGTATACATCCCTGCTTAATTTTTTTTTTACGAGGTGTTGATGTAGAAACCAGGAAGATCTCTTTACGACCCTGGGAAGTCGGTCGGTCGATCAACAGTTGAGCCTTGTAATTTCTTTTTATTGTTTTTCATGAAGCCATTAAATTTCAATTCTTGTAAAGGTGCAAGGGTTACGTACCATTTCTTTTCAATTCTTGTAAAGCCATTAACTTTTGTTCATTAGTTCTTCAGAGAAGCAGATCGTTAAATCTTAATAAATAAAGAAGATGCAGTGGATTTTACAGGTAATTTACTCTTACCATTTCTTTTCCTCGGGTTCGTACCCGTGCCTCCTCAAACCACAAAACTCTCTTTTTCCACTAGTTAGTTACTAAGTAGTACTTTTTGTGTCTCCACTGGTTGGTACTTGGGGTGAGCCTTTTTTAACGGGTCTGCTACCCACTAGTTGTTTCCACATCCATACCCACGAAACACCACCGCCGTATATTGGGAAAATCTCCTGTGAACGAAAAGGGAGATATTCCCATTGCGCAGCTGTTATGTATGGTGGGTAGGGATGTGGGAACAACTAATGAGTAGCAGATCCGAGCCCAAAGCGGTGCTCTCTCTTCTCCCTACAAAAAAAAAAAAAAAGGGAAAGGGGTGCTCCATCTATGAAAATAGGTGGTATTTTAATTTGAATCCTAACTTCTTAATTTTTATTTTTCTCTCTCACTTTGATAAATGTGGAGCTTTATTCCCCCTTTCGTTGACTCCAACCTTTTTTTTTACCTAAAATTCGCTCTTTTTCTATCAATGTGTTATACATTTACCACGTGGCCAGCTAACAAGTTAATTGTATCATTCTTATGAAATTTATGTAAATATAATAGCAAGGCAGAAAAAGGAGAGGAAAAGAGAGAAAGACAGAAGCATCAACTTCCCCACCCGGTCACGTGGTTATCATAAATTTCTTTAATTCTGCAAATGTTAAACCTTAAATGTAAGATTCTTTATGTCGTGATACTGATACCAAATACCATATGGTAATTGGTAATACTTTATATACTGTTATGAAAAAAATTGAAATAAACTTAGGTGAAGTTTATTTGTTATTTTGAGTTTAATCCACATTTTATTTTCTATGAACTCGCTTTTGTTGTTCAATGCGCGGGCAAATGGACAAAGATGCAACTTGATGGGCCTGGGTTGAGCTTTTTTCAAGATTTGAATGGGCTCAGACTGAAGACCAAGCCCAAAGCAGCGTAAAATGCTAAATCGAGCCAACCCAAGTTGCACTATGACTAGGAAGACTCAATAGTAAGTACCCAGTGCTACCGCTCACCTACGAGCAAGGTTTAAAGTATTTATATGCATCAAAACAATACAAGCCCATATGTATTGAATGTGATATTTAATCACATGTGGCTAAAATTCTCACCACTGCATTATATACTACAATAACCCATTAAAGATAAATAATGAACACAACCCGTCCCTTGAGAAAATATTGAATACATCCCATTAACCCCCCAAACCCTGGTGGCAGTAGAGTTTGATCCCATGTCTATGTTACAATGAGATTAGCTTCAGTGCTTACAAGACCGTGCTAACACCCTTCGCACAGTTCCTTACAGTTTTGCATTGGAAACAGTCTTGTGAAGACTAAATCCTCTGTTACAACGAGTTTGAGATCTACCAACTGAGCCGCTATTGTTAAACAGCTTCTCAATCTTAGGATCTGAGATACCCCGTCCTGTAACCCATTTCCATTTGCCTACTGATAAAACATTCCCTCAAACGCAGACACATAGCACCGAGTCATTCTGTCTAAGCAAAATCTATGATGAACCAAACAGTAAGAAATGCTTGAGAATCAAGTGAATTATAGCTCACATCTTTAACGTAATTAAGTCTCGATGGTAGGTATCCTTATATCAAGTATAGACTATCAAAGTCTTTAATATAATTAATTGATTAAAATCTTAATTTAACGTATAACAAAGACCCGTGAATGGAAAGTTCAGGGAGTATCTGTCCCAAGGGGTTTTGTTGCAAATGGAAATTTAGGGAGGTAATTATCATTCTTTGTAATTTATAAATATTTTTGGTAATGGTGCTTGTTTGACTGAATCATTTCATATATATTCGGATTCCTGTTTCGACACCATCCAAGGCCTTAAAATGTCAATTATGTCCAGGATTCCTGTTTATATATATTCGGATCGGACCATTTTCACCCCTAACTGGATCCTAGAAAAACGGAACATCTGTGGTGTGAGATGAGTGATGTAGCCCTTCAATTTTAGGGGTTTTTACTGTTCTGTCCATCCGTAAAAATCTTAGCTCCACCATACAGGTGGAATGAATCTTGACTGTGGATCGATGCTAAATTCATGGGCAGGATGAGGTTTATAGGGGGACTACTAGTAGACTAGGAGGGGGCTGTTATTTCAGATTTTTGAGGAGTGCAGTCTACTTATCCCTTAATTTTTAATCACATCCGCATCAATCATTCGTCGCTCATCACCTATAGAGACCAAATCTACTCCTCACACAGGATGCCTCATACAGACCTCACAGGCACATCCTACCGTGCATTGGGAACATCTCCTATACTAATGTGTTATTATTTACCGGAGATGTTCCCAATGCACGATGGGATATGCCTGTGAGGCGCCCTGCATGAGGAGCAGATCCCACCTCCACTCTACCATGCATTGGGAACACCTCTCATACTTATATACACAAGGTTCAAAACATCAATACGTCGATAGGGGCGTATTGGGCAATACCGATAGTGTTTTCAACATTTTTTTATTTTTTTTCAAAACCGATTCAGGGGTGCCTGTTTAAGGCTCCTCCACCCCCTGAACCGGTCAGAACCCCGATACACCCCCTGTAGGGGCATATTGGGAAGCCACCGACACGATACATATCAATCGATACGGGCCGATATGTATCAATACTTTGAACCTTGGAGATATTCCCAATACATGGTGAAATATGCATGTGAGGTGCCGTGAATGAGGAGCATATCCTAATTCTCAACTATAAGGTTCAGTTTGTAAAGAGTACAAGGGAACGGGATCTTCTCTTCACACATGGGCGCTTCACAGGCACATTACCATGCATTGTGAAGCACCGTGTGTGAGGAGCAGATCCAGTCTCAAATGCATATATGTACACTATAAATATATAAAATAATACAAAATATAAGATTTTGCACTCTAGATATTTGTATTTGTACTCTTCCCAAACTAAGTTAAATGAAAATTGTTATCAACTCTTCTTCCACCCACGAATCCAACTTATTGGCGAATCGCCTCGGTGTCCATTGCAAAAGTGGGCATTGAGTTGAGATGTGGTGACTTGCCACGCAACTTGTCATTACTCATGGTCGTTGATTCCATTGGTCTTAAACCAACGCATCAACCAAAACTAGCCATCTTAAAAATGTGTCTTCTGGAGTTACTATCCTCTCTGTTGAGGATTTGTTCCGTGGTGAGGTCCATATGTTGAGCTTCTAGAAAACTTTCACCAAAAGAACTAAAGTAGCAATGGATGGTTTCATTCCCTGAATGAAATGAGATTTCTGAACCACATTAGAAGATTACAGTCTGACGAAAGTAGCAAATGGATTGCAGTCTTGCAGAGAATAGATAGTCGAAGCACATGAAAAAGACTACGGTACCTAACGTGCGTGTGTGTGTGTGTGTCTGGCTATGGCTATGGCTATGGCTATGTAGTCCAAAATCTGCAATGCCATGGAATGAATGCCTACACGGTTTAGCAATTGAATGGCTAATTAATAATCTAAGCTTCTCAACAGACATAATCAAGACAAGGTACAACCATTCCATGGAAGATCAACCCAATAATTAAGGACACTTGAGAAAATACAAGTCATCAATCCAGAGAAGGTAAACAAATTGCAGAGCAGACTTGATAGTTTATCATTGAAGTCAAGAAATTAAGGGAGATGTGGAGGGGGTTAAGCTGCACCGTATATATTGAGCTCTTTTCTCTTGCATTACAGGAGAAGAAAATTCAAGAACCACTTCTATTTGCAACTGGTATTTGTTGACACCAAAACAGAGCAAGCACCATGTACTGTCATAGGACTTTGATTGGTTCAATTGCAAGATGAAGCCAAAACAGAGCAAGCACCACTTTGTACGCCAATTATTGAATCTCTCATATATTTCTTATTCATTTCACAAAACTTTTAAGTATTTATTCACAAAGGATCGTTTACAAGAAAACAACATATATCTTATGCATGTCTCCAAAGAATTTGCAACCTGCTTTATGAAACTGAATCGAATAAGTTCAATCAGGTTGTGCCCACAAGCCCAATATATAGCAGGAGTGGAATTGACCGGATTGATTTGGAAGCTTTGGGACATCTTGATATATATCATTGGTCTGTTGAACACGTACTGAACTAACTTAGCATGGCCTCGTTTCTTAGTTCAGCATCATCCATGTCTATTTTCGTGTTTATTGATCATCTGAATGCCTAATTTCAGTTGTAATCAAATTATTAAATGCAGTTTTCAGGTTCACACAAGTAGTTATCTATGGTTATGAACCAGTTCCATCAAAGGAGCAGCAATTACATTAAGCCCTTCTCAATTCTGGATGTAGGCGGATTGTCAGATTTCAATTGGAAGGTCAAGTCGTTCTTTTCTTGTTGGAGGTATCGTTGTCCCTTTCTCTTTTGTCTTCTAGATCATTACTCTCCGTTTCTGCGTCCATGGATTCGAATGCTGCATTTTTAGTTATTCAGCCGGAATCTCTCAATGATCGCTGCCGAGATTTGCTTTGACAACATTTGTAAGATTGCTTTTGGATTTGACCCAGAATACTTGTCTCCCTCGTTTCCATTGACAGAATTCACCACCGCATTTGAAAGTGTTATCTGCCTGAGAAACGAAAGGTTTGGCTCAATTAATCGGACGCTCTGGAAACAGGTTCCCAAATTTGCGGCTTTGCATAGACTTGTGAATGGTGATTAGCTTTATCTTAGCCGATCGAGACACGACATGGCAGCCTTGACCTGGTTCTTCTGGTTAATATCTAAGTCACTCTCAGTGTCTCACGTTCTCACGTGACGTCAAGAATATGATTTACAATCATGCGTCGCTCTGCAAGAGCAGAGCATGAGACTACCCGCGTTGCCTTTTCTCGGGGACGCCAAGGAGGCAGCGAGGACGACATATTACTCAAACAAATAGTGGTAAATATGATTTCATAAATTAAAGAAAACAAGTAAATTTAATTATAAAAGGATAATTTGGGCATTTAAAAAAATTTAAACACTCAAATGAGAATATTTTTCGAAATTAATTGACGGAACACGTTAAAGTAGTGGGGTCTTTGTCTAACCGCCAAAGTTTAAGGGTCTTTATCGCACAAAAAAAAAAGTGTAAGGGGTCTTTGTCACTGACCCATCATAATACGATGGTCTTTGTAATTTACCGAAAAAAAAAACAACCTCAAATCAAGTGACTGGCGATTCGTTTGGTGAATGGTGAGTGCCACGAGTCACGAGTCACGAGGGAGGGGATCAACAACGGGTGGAGATCGGCCATCGGATCAGATCACATCACATCACACGATCTACTGCTGCTCTCCCAGACTCCCAGTCCCACACCCAACAACGATGATCAGAATCTGTCCTTCCTCTTTCTTGCGCTTGGCACTTGGCAGCCACCACCCACGGTGGGTCCTGATATCTCGCTCTTTCTTGGTCGTTAGATCATGAACTCAAATTAATGTCCATGATGCTGGAAACACACCGCTTTTTCCTTTTCCAGTCGCTATTTATTTCTGCTGCTGCTGGCTCCTTTCCGTCAAATGCCACTCTCTTCTCTTCGGTTAGAGTTCTGAATTCTGATTCCTTCTCGTACCTCGACAAACATGTATGTTTTGATCGTTGAGCTCTGCAACGCATAAGCGGAATTCCATATTTGAGAAAATTCTTCTGAGGATGGAGTCCCTTTCGAAGGGCTCTAGAGGTGGGTTTGCAGAGCTTTGGCGGAGGCAGGTGGGTCTATCTCAGCCCAGAAGCGTCGAACGACTGATTGGCGGTTCCGAGGTCTGGATTCTTACTGTTTTCCCTCCTCTCCCTGTTGCTTATTCATTTTTCCTTTTTCTTCCTTTTGTTGTATGACTCCTTTCTTTCTGTTTGGAGGAATTGAAGTTAAGGTCGGGGTGTCTTTGTTTATTTACTTACTGTGAAGCTTTATTTATGAATACCAATGTGTAGTCAGTTTTGGTTGATAGACTACATTTTTCTGTATAATAGCGACAATATAATTCTGGAATTCTACCTTTTTTTTTCTTATTTTTCTTCTTTGCTTCTTGGGGCTAACTTGCACGACTGTTTAGGGTTTATGATGAACTAGGTGGATTATGTTTAATAATATCTGATGAGAAGAAGACTTTGGTTTTTGTTATTTTTGTTAGATTAAGCTATTATTTCTACTTGTAGCCTGGAAATTTGAAGACCCTGGATCCAGTTCAGCAAAATCCTCTTGGCAACCCATTAACAAATGTTGAATGTTTATGTATTCTAAATAACAGATGATCTTCATGGAAATGGTCACCCTCCTCCCCCTACGAGTTAGAAGTGTCCACATGCTAAAAAGCAGTGTCTGAATTTATTAAATGTGGTTGGTTCTTTTTTTCATCTTGTTATTGGAGTGTTATTGATTGTTCTTATTAAATCTTCTTTTCTGCAACAGGTTCTGGTAAAACGGATCGATCTGTATGGGAAACTAGATGGTCATGAAGGTTGTGTCAATGCAGTAGAGTTCAACTCTACAGGCGACTTTCTTGTCTCGGGTTCTGATGACACAGAAGTCATATTATGGAATTGGGCAACTAGAACTAAAAAGCTCTCGTATCCTTCTGGTCATATAGATAATATATTCCAAACCAGAATCATGCCATTCACTGATGATAGAAAAATAGTAACTTCTGCCGGTGATGGCCAGGTAGATTCATACTTCCATTCTTTCACTCTCAAAAATGATTCCCCAAAAATGCACTTTCATTGTTTCAGAATCTTGGTTGTGAACTTGGTTGTGAACTTGGCTGCAGTTTCATGTTTCATAGCCTGTTGACATCTTTGTAAATGTTAATGCAAGGATTTTTCTTCTCTTTTCTTTCATTGTTTCCCTCCTTTGAACGATAATCTTGGCAGTTCAGGCTACTATTTAAATTATCATTTATTAATTTGGCACTTCAACAATATTGAGGTGGTGTTACTTGGAATATGATGACAAGTCGGTCAAGACATAGGCCAAACATCCCTGTTGTTGATTATTGAAGAATTTAGTTGGTTAGCTGTCGATCTCAGAAATCTGAGGTTGCTCAGTGTTATTTCTTCTAAAATAACTCCTCTCAATCTAATGGAATCATATACCAGTAATCGATCATTATCACGGTTATTTCTGTCGGGCTTTCTTGCCCTTGGGCCCCAAAATTTTGATCAACTTGTAGCTTACTAAGATTTTGTATTTAAACCCCATATTAGTAGATTATTTGTGGAAGGATATTAGAAAACGAATCTATTTTACTCTTGTTTTATTTTCACATAAAAAGACTTTTGTTTTTGTCTTGTAGTTTCTTATCATGGGTCCCACTGTACCTGTAGAGCAAGGTAGCTAAGAGTTGCATAAACTCATTGTTATCTAGCATAGTCTAGCATTCCTCTTATTTGTGTGCGTGTGTGCCTTTATTGTTGAAAGAACCTAGTTGTAATGTATCTAGTAACTAAAAGAACCTTGTCAAGTGGCTCTATTTTTGGTTTAGATGAAATATCTTAATCCATTTCTGGGTTAATGGTAAACCTTGGGCTGTCAAGCATGAGAATGTCAGTTCGAGTCTTAGAGAAGCCACTTTGTGCAAGAAAGTGCCAAATATTAGGACTGTATCTCAGTCTACCTCCCAAGACCACAGATAGCTGGACCAACATTGGGTAATGATATTTCATGAAATAGCTTGACCATTTGTAATCTTAAAGAAATGATAATAGGTCTACCTTTCGATACAGGGGCATGGATGCAATCTAGGCTAATATTTGAAGTTGCAGGAGGATAAGACCCCCAACAGTGGCTTTTTTTTGTAAGCTGATGAAATATCTTAAGCATTTGTGATGTTTAAGAATTGAATCTAGCCTAGTATTTGAAATTGCAGGAGGACAAAACCCAAAAGTGACCTATGTTGCATAAGACACAAGTCCCTTCATCTACCTCCTCCCTCACAAAGGGAAAATAAAAAGAAAACATAAAGAAAGATACTTTGAACCTGGTTTCCATAATTGTTTTCAGCCACTTCCTAGTTCAACCCACTAACAAAAGAAACCATCACCCAAGCCTTTTACCAACTATATGGGCTTAGCTATAATACATGAAATCATGCTCTGCCATTCTATTTTGTTCAGTGCCACATCCATATTCATATCCATTGTGAGATGCTAAAGAGAAATAGTGACCTATATTTTAGATGTTCTCTTATTGCAGATCAGGCTTGGTCAGATCTTGGAGGATGGATGGGTTGATACAAAAAGGTTGGGAAAGCACCAAGGTCGTGTATACAAGCTTGCTATAGAGCCAGGAAGTCCCCACATATTTTACAGTTGTGGCGAGGATGGTTTCATCCAGCATGTATGTCAGATTCACTGTCAAATCCTAGTTATTTCATGAATACGGTCCCGCTCTTCTCATTAGATTTATGGAGCCCTAACTTTATTTTTGCAGTTTGATCTGAGAAGCCACTCTGCTACCAAGCTTTTCTGGTGCTCTTCCTTCACTGAAAACAAAACACCCCACACAAAAATAGAATTGAATTCCATTGTGATTGACCCAAGAAACCCAAATTATTTTTCCATTGGTGGTTCTGATGAATATGCACGTGTTTATGACATCAGGAACTACCAATGGGATGCATCAAGTAATTCAGACAGACCAGTAAATACCTTCTGTCCCCATCATCTGATTGGCTACAATGGTGTTCACATCACCGGGTTGGCATACTCTAAGAAGAGTGAGCTGCTTGTCTCTTACAACGATGAACTTGTCTACCTATTTCAAAAGAACATGGGCATAGGTCCTGACCCTCCGTCTGTTCCAGCTGAGAGTTTACAGAAACAGGAGCAACCACAAGTGTATATAGGGCATAGGAATTCACAAACAGTTAAAGGAGTAAGCTTCTTTGGACCCAGTGATGAGTATGTTTTGAGTGGGTCAGATTGTGGTCATATATTCATATGGAAGAAAAAGGGTGGTCAACTCTTGCGTCTAATGGTGGGCGATAGGCAAGTAGTAAACCAGCTTGAGCCCCACCCTCACTTCCCTGTTTTTGCCACTAGCGGGATGGAAAAAAATATCAAGCTCTGGGCTCCTCTGGCTAATGATCCCATTCCACTGCCTGACAATGCAGAGGAGGTACTTGGTGAATTCAGCTTCAAAAAATATACCAATATTTCCTTCTTTTAGGTATTTATTATTCTTGGCCTTCTTTTGACAGATAATGGAGGCTAACAGGCAGGGCAGGGAGGATCGTTCACGGATCACACTTAACCCTGATGTTATCATGCATGTATTGAGGCTGCAGAGAAGGCAGACATTGGCTTATATTGAAAGGAGATACACCAGGGCTGATCAAGACAGTGATGGAGAAGATGAAGGAGAAGCATATATTTTTGGATTGTCAGATGGTGATTCTTCTGAAGAAGGTTTGAATAATAGAGAATGCAATATTAGCTAATGTATCATGTATATATAGTCTGTTAGCAACTAGCAAGCCATTTTTTTATCTAGTCAAATCTACCCTTGTTTGCAAATAAAATGGATGTAAGTTATTCCATGAAGTCCAAATTTGGTGTCTACTCCTTTACAAGTTTACTCTACAGGTTTTTCTTTTTCCTGAATTGGTGGAGAAACTCATTATTAACCCACTGTAAGGAATACCAAGTTAACGACAATAGAATCTTGGGCACACTCAAACGTGGAATATTGGCATTGTCCTCACTCTGTTTCAGTAATTTATCTACGCATTCATATGATGCCATTTTCTGCAGGTTAAAGTGAATGTCTGGTGATGTCAATACCTTGAATTGAGGGAATTTGGGATGCCATGGTTGTCAAACTGTATGGTTCATTGGTTTCTAGTACCGAAAAAAAAAAAAAATTGCGATGGATTCATTCCCATCAACAATTTGAGTGTTTTTCATTGAGTTTCACTGTTTCAGACTCTAATTTGGAGGCTTTGCTGTTACTCCTAGTGAGTGCTAAAATCGTTAATGTAAAGCCTAGGCACGTCTCCACCTATGATGACCAAATGAATGCCACGTGGCAGGTCAAAATAGTTGGCTTGACTGGCAAGTCAGACCCTAAATTATCCAAGCGTCCTAAATACCCTTCTCCCAGATTTTCAAGAGAATCGACCCACTACTTGCAATTTCTGGAGTTTACATTCATTCCCTTTAAAAAAGGCTGTGGATAGTAAAACCACATTACATAGCCCTTGGGCCATATTGTAGTTGCAAGTTTTAGGTTCTTTATTATTGTTATTTTTTTTTTGACACTGGAAGAGCTCCATGCGATGCACGGCTGGTGTAACGGGGGAGTGATTACAGGTTTCATGATAAAAGGAAAACTGAAACAGGCTGGTGTAAGAATTAATATAACGGGATCGAACATTAGGTCCAAATGCCCAATATTTAGGGTTGGGTCTAGGTCCAAATTTTACATGTGGCATCTTCAAGGGATTTGTTTTTTTAAATCTGTCACCGGTCATAAGTACGAGTGGAACTTGTGTGGGCTCAACCTGAGACCAGGCCGACCCAATCCAAAATTTTACACAAAATGAATATTTGATCCTCGGGCTGGGTTTGGGCCCAAGACTTTGGACTTTTTTAATTCTTTTTTGTTAGACTTAAACCTAGCTCTTAGGTCATCCCAATATGAGCTTAACCCTACTATATACATTCATATATACATATATACATGCATATTTTTAGAGTGAATTCATCTACTAACCTGAGCCCAATAAGTTCATCAAATTACAATACGGGCTGGGCTTGGATTGAAAAGATCAAACTTGATGTTGGGCTCGAGTCTTAAGCCCAAAACTGGGCCTGGGTTGAACATAAATCCAACCCAGCCCGCCCCACTTGCACCCCTAGTTATAAGTTATCATTGCGCATGGCAATTTCATATCATTTGTTGGATAATTACTTGATTTACTTCATTGCAAGTACATATGTGTATATGTGTACATGTCAGAGAGAGAGAAAGAGAGGTGGTTGTTCAATATAGATAAACGGTGTCTTTGCAGCAGATTGAATGAAGCCACTAAGCTTACCATAAAAAATACATGGGTAAACAGGCATGACTTCCATAACTATTTTTTAGGGGGTAGCATCTCAAGCTGAGATGCATGTTAGAGAGAATGAATGAATCTTATGAAACCCTAATTGACAACTACATAAAATTTAAAAAAAAAAAGGCAAAAAGGAAAAAGAAAAATGAATATAGGAATCTCAGAGATTAGATAATATAGTTGCATGTCTCCCTTCAACAGTAGTTATTTCACACTTTCAGGAACTCTTAGCCTCCTCAAAAATTTTCACCTGCGTCCGGGTACCTATTCCACAGCCAAACAAACTGTTTGTCTATATCAGTTTACAATATTGAAAATACCCAACCAACCCACACCAAAAAAAAATCAATAAATTAAATAAACCTAAACATAAGCATCTCAAAGTTGCCCAGATCTGCATCTCAAAGTAAGTTTATCTTCTGCTTCCCTCAGTTCTCAGACCAGACTCTCTAATTCTAAAATCCGATACTCTGATTCAGTGTGTTAACATTGTACCTGTGTTAGGAACCATCGCAGTGGGCTTGGAGATGATAGCTGGGACGGTGGCCATGGGCCCCGCCGCTGCTGTCGGTGGGAACATGTGATGAGCAGGAATTCCCATCGTCTGCGATTGATGGTAATGATAGAATGGATACACAGGCATCATCGTGTTTGCGTTCATCATCCCTTGTCCCGCCGGGTACATCTGCGTGTAGTGCCCGTTCATGTAGGACCCACCGCTGTAGCTCAGTTTCTATGCATCATCCCCCATCACAATAAGTCAATAATACATTCTTTATTAAGTTTTAGCAGCCAATCAACCAAACCAGCATTCATAAATTGTTTGATTCGGTATTATTTATCAATGCAATGGCCAATGGGTCCCATCAGAACCATCCGTTATGATGATCAAAGGTTCAACCAAAGGCTTGGATGTAGCCACAGGATCGATACATAGCGCTAGATCTGATCATATTGATTTTGTTGTATCGTGAAGTGAAGTTTACTTACAGGGTTGTAACCGTAATCAGCGGCAATGTAGGTCGGAGAATACCTGAAAGGATATTTATATCGTGTAAGGCGGACTTATCTTTCTATTTGTAAATCGGACATCGAAGAAGCATCGTGAGAAGATGAAAAGAAGAAATGCATGCATACCCGTAGAAAGGAACCGCGTGATGGTGGTGCTGGTAAGGCAATGCCGGTGTCCCCGTCGGGTAGTACCACTGTACCTGATTCGGTGGTGCCGATGACGTGGACCTCGGTCCAACATTAGATCCTTGATGATCAAAACCAAACCTTTGTTTATAGAATTTACGGGAAAAAGAAAGAAAATAGCCAACTCCATGATGGATATGGCAGTGGCTCTCTCTCATCAGTCTTCTCTTATTAAGGTACCTACCTTGTTGAGGTGTTGTTGACGGCGACGGAGATGGCGATGACTTCGCACGGCGAGCCCCGAGGGAAGCCAGGTTGCAGTTTGCTCGGCGGCCGTTGATCACCGGTGTGGGGTCCTCGCATGCCTTCTTCGCCGCTTCCGCGTCCTTAAACGTCACCTACAAAAAACCAACCCCCCGCGTAGATTAGCCCAGCAGCAGCGGCGTATGTATGAAACGCCAAACTGGTAGATCCTATACACAACACTACTTATGACGCCGGTGTTGGTGTCACTTACAAATCCGTAGCCCTTGGATCTCCCGGTGACCTTGTCAGAAATGATGACTGCCTCCAGGATCTCACCATACTTCTCAAAGTGCTCTCTCATGGCTTCCTTCTGCGTCTCCCACGCTAACCCCCCAACGAAAACCTTGGTCAGCGTCGTGTCTCCGAACTGCCCGACATTGTTACTCATCGTCATTTCCGCCGATCGATATCTCCCCCTCTTTTCTCTGGTGAACTTGAAAGTTCGAACACGGTTACCAACTCAACTCCTCTCTTTCTCTTTCAGGCGTGAAATTTTCTACCCAACCCCATGTGGTCTTCGAGAACAGCAGCTTTAAACGACTCTGAAAACCCCACCCCAGTACAGACGAGAGACTACAGAGAAGCAGAGAGAAGATGGAACTGGAAATATGGAATCCGTTGGGCTTGGGCAACCAAGGAATATAAGGAGAGAGGCCGCAAAAAAGTGTTACAGCTTGGACTGGAAATAAAATAAGCAAGAAAAACAGAGACAGACAGGCAGACAGATAGACTTGGCTTGGCCATCAACGTGGTCTGGAGTCCTTTTCAACTCTTTTTTTTTTCCCACAATTCCACTGCTATTTGTGCATTAAGCCATTAGCTATCTATCCACCTCTCCCAGTACAAGATGGGCCAATTAAACGGTTCAGATGCAGGGATAGGACGCAGCGTGTAATGCCACTTAGGTCCCATGTTTTAACGTTATTAAATTGTATTAAAGTAGATTAATAATCGCTTGAGAATTATTACCTCCACAGAACCTTATATATTAGGAATATAAGATGATTACGACACGAAGGATCACTTGGTGATTACGACTTATATATGTGTCGTTTCAAAAAGACAGCTTAATGTGGTGCAACCATAACGGATTTATCGTACCCGACGACTTACGTGCAGCCCAGAGCCCACAGCCCAGTCTTACTTAGCTCGCACAAAACGATAAAGCCGGTCTTTGAAGGTATTCCTTACCGTTGGATGCTCTTGAGATCTTGATAGAACGAATCTCAATTACAGATGAACGGTGGAGATAGTAAGGAATATGTATGTCGTACCGAAGTGGACTCTTAACAGATTACCAATTGCGGGAATTCGAGATTCCCCTTCGGAGGCAGACGAAACGGTCATGATGATAGAAGGAGAGGGACCTACGTAGTCCAACCGACTACAACAACCTCGATACGACCTACTCCTTGCGGCATCACGTGGTCCCACTGATCAGTGGTATAGACAGTTCAATTGGTGGGTCCCCTAGAACTGTTCGAGGGAGTAATTCTGCTTTGCTTGTGTATTTTCACCGAAATTGGGCAATCATAATAATTGTTGGGCTTGTTTTTCCTGTGGGCTTTTTAACCAGGGGAACTAAACTTTTGGAATTAGGACTGGAATTAATGATTGAGATTGTTTTCATTAAGCATGCTTCCAACTTGTCTTCTGGATTTAAGAGGTCGTCCCGAATTCCGAATGGACGACCAAATGGCAATGACTCATCGCAGAAATAAAATTTCATGTTGTACTATATATTAATTCCGCGATTCCAGGCGTGACTGAAGAAGATCCAACGGTGTGGATGAGGTGCAGTCTACCATGACCTTAGGAATTTAAAGACAATCGAATGACCTTGAATTTCGCAAGAAATTCTATAATCAGATTAGTTTGATTTTAGGGATATTTCGGTGGACCCCATGCAAGAGATGAGAGAACTACGGAACGAAATGTCCGCCTGATGAGTCAGTTTCTTTATGTTCGAAAGTCACACAAAGCTGAAGGCTGAAGCTGGACGGTTTGAACTTCTGCCTTCTTTTTTTTTTCATTCTTCCCAATTATCCCCATGGAATGGAAGAAGTATGAGGAAGTGCACTTGGCTAACCCGAGGTATACGGCACTGAGATAGTATCTGCCATCATTTGGATCCAACGGCTGATTTCTCATTCAATTGAAGCCTTGTAGGAAAGAAAAATACATAAATTAATAGTTAAAATACTACGGGAAAGGAATATCAAGGAAAATATTCTGTGTATAATACCCGTGGGAGCTAGGCAAGAGGGAATAACACAGAGAGGCGAGCACGTGAATCTACTGATATCTGACGGTTTGGATTGAATCTAGACAGAACAAGAAAACTTAACCAGCTGTGTAGTTTTAACGGAGGGAGCGTTTGGCGTACTGGTCATTGAGAAGGGGATGAATCGTTTGGTGACGGATGAATCGTTTGGTGACGGCAATTTGAGAAGGGGAAACGGGCGGTACTGATGAATGCCAGCCCAATACGCGGAGAGACAGAGGAGAGAATAAAAAGGAAGAGGAGAGCATGGAGCACGGTTGGTATTGATTCAGAGGAGATGCTCTCTGCAGTGCGGGGCACTTGGCATGGGGTTCAAACCAACATTGGCCACGTGACGTTTCAAGTCTGTCTTTCTCTGCATTAAGTGGGTGGCAACGTGGCCAGCTGTATGGCAGAAGGGCATTCTGGTCTTTGGCAATGAAGGTGAAGGCTTCAGTTTGACCAGCAAATAGGACCCCCCCCCCCCCGGAGGAGAGTGTGGGGGTGATGGTGTGAGCTGGAATTGAACTGGTTGTGAGTTGGCCAAGGAGACAGAAGACAGTTGCAGCTAATAATGTTGTTGAGAGAGAGAGAGCGCATCGGAGTTTGGAAGGGCAAAACAAAGTACGATTTATGACGAAGAGAGGGGCCAAAGCCAAACCGATGAGACTTGAGACTGAAAGGCGATAGTGGTAACGGCCATCGGAGAGCTTCTAAAAGCAATCCCCTTCTTTTTCTTTTCATTATTAAAACGATGATGTATTGACGCTTAAGTCCTCTATGTCCTCTTTATCTCTATTGATTGAGCCCTTGAGCCCTTCCCTAGTTCCCTTCCCAACTCGAACGGGGGAGTCTGTTTTGGGGTGAGTTGGCGAAGCCCGTGCCGACACGAAATGATGGCCACGTCGTGGAATCGAAACATATCGTGCGAGGCTTGAGGATTCCTTCTTCCAAATCGTTGTTTGGCTTTGGCATGGACGTAGCTTTTGAGGCAGAAGCGATCAGATTGTGTGATATTAGTAAATCTAAAGCTAACCTATCTAACCACCGTGCTTCTTCTGGAGAGAGGGATGGAAGGAGGTGATGATATCATATGATGATCCCTTCCCTTTCAAGTCTCTGTGGCAAGCCCCCTCTGCACTGCAGTCACCAGTCTGCACTGCTCCTCCCTCTTCACCTGCACGTGTGCAACACTGCAACTAGAGAGCTGGTCCCCATTGAAATACACGTGTATCTCACTTGCTGCGGGTGTGACGTGTGCCCGCTCATGATGTGTAAAAGAAAATAAATATATGGTGGTGGACGGTGGACCTGGTGGTCCCTCCCCTATACCATATCAGCCGCTGTCTTCGCCCTATATTTCGGCTGGGACTCGCTACACTGGAATGACTGCTGATCCTTTCGGTGTAACGTGATGTTGCAAACTTCAGTACACGAGACACAGCTACAGAGACAGTGAGGTTGCACAGAGTCGTGTATGTTGACCGGGTCAAACCTAATGTATGGGACGAACCAGTTAGGGGCATGGGATGTGATGAGGGGTGATTTGGCCCCCCTCTCACTTGGTGACATGTGGCATTTTTCATCACTGCTTGACACCTCAATGCGATGTGGATAGATGCGTATCTCGCTAAATCAAAGAGATGCACTCCAAAATCAGTTCAGGGCATCTCATACATAGCTCGGGCACTTCAGTTATTTAGTAGAGCGACTAGTAGCACTTCATCCGGGGCCGATTTGTAGTACCTCATCGTTACCAATCCAAAGGACTTCGGTGTCAGGAGCAACTTCCCTTGAGGACTTGTCAACCTATAGTACCTATCAGTATCGGTCCAAGGGACCTTGGCGTGAGGAGCGACCTCCCTGCGAGACGTGCTCGCCGACTTCCTCCGCAAGTGTCCCACCATTCCCGGGTCCTCCGGAAATCAGCTCCCATGAATGTTCTGAATGAAGGCACAAAAGACTAGCATACATGCGAAACTATCTCTGAGGACTTTAAACCAGTCAGCCACGTCTTCCCAGAGATCTCGAACATAATGAGTGGGAACTCACGTCAAACAATACCTATATAAAAGTCTCATTTCCTGCTTCAAGTGGTATATGCAATTTAACTCTTACAGCTCTTTTGCTCTTTAGCTCTCTTTAAAATCTTCAGCTCATTGACTTAAGCATCAGAGTACCCACCCTGAATAAAACAGCCAGGATACTCTAATACTATCTTTTTGCAAGTTGACCCGACTAACTCGTCAACTCAACATCCAAACTACCTTTCATTATCGCACGTATCAGTATACAACACCCAACACCGATCACGGTTCAATATGAACAAATCTAGGACATAATCTGAATCCGTTACCTGATCAGGAAATGAGGGTCTATTTGATTTGATTTTAGTCTTTATGTATCATAACTTTCTGCTATGATGGACATTATCTTGCTTTTGAAAGATAATTTTTTCATAATAAATAAACAACTTTCAATATATGCAACTCAAAACTTTTTTCGATGATTAGTATGCAACAACTTAGAAGCTGTGGTAATGTTTTTAATGTTCTAGTTAGGCGTATAGACCTGTTCATGGGGCGGGTTGCCCGGCCCAGTCTATTCCTTATCGAGCTAGAGCATGTTCTGATGCATGTGGGTAGTATCAGCCCCGATTATTTTTTGGGTCAAAGTCTTGGACTGCTTAAATTAGCCTAGCATGAGCCAGAGCCTGGCCCGATAATTAGTAATGTTTACTTCTTATCCACATCGAGCTTTCGGGCTTGGAATTTAACTTCTTAGGCTTGGACATTTTCAATGGATAAGCACTATAATCCAGCCCAACCCAGCCTTTGAACAATTTCTATGGGACATTGGAATCATGCATTTAAGGAGTCCAGATCTCTTCATATCTTCCTGTACATCAATCAGAGGGTGTCATCTCAGCATCCTCTCATGCGTGAATCTTACATGTGTAAGTGGGATTAGTATATGTTTCAAATGTCTTCCATTCCTCTTATCCCATTTTTAATAAAACGAATAAAAAAACAGGGGTTAAGGGTTTCTTCTTCCTCTTTATCAAATAAAAATGGGTTTGCTCTCAATGAACAGAGTTCATTACTTTCGTCATCCACGATGAGCCGATTAAGCTGCTAGCACTTGGGGAGTGGCTGACCATATAGACAATGGTAATGAAAAAAAGAGTCGGCACTGAACTCCTACACCTTCCTACCAAATGGAATCTCTTTATATGGCCGATTATAGCTCACGTTTAGCCAATAAAAATTCAATCTCATGACCTCCTTGGGGGATACTCCCTCTGATCCTGTTATGGGATAAGTCCAAATATTCTAGGCTCTTGACTAGCTTCACCCTGGAAAGATTAAAGTCAAACTCATTCCATGACAAGTCCGGTCGCAACAATGTTCCATTTCTTTTGAACAATGCCGACGCATCTCCTGTAAACTTGTTCTTACTAATTAAGATAGATTGCTTCTGCATTGAAATGGCTTAGCGATTTGGGAATCTTACCAGAAAGTTGTTTCTGTGAAAGGTTGAAATGAAGGAAGCGATTTTGTGATATCCAAAGCGAGTCGGGAATGCTTCTTGTCAATTTATTACCTCCTAGGCCCAGAAGTTCCAGTTTGGGAAGATTCGCTATGGAAGCCAAAATTGAACCAAAGAAATTGTTGTATGGTAGATTAAGGATCCGGTGGTTCTGCAGTTGGTCAAGGAATTCCATAAGTCAGAAATCTTATTCATTGTTTTTCTGTTTGCTAATATTCAGCTCCTCAGAGGGCAAACCCTTTTTTTTATTGGGTAAAATACAAAAACCTCCTCTGAAGTTTATGACAATCACAAAAACCTCACATGTAGTTTAACTTTAACAAATATCTCCCCTGAACTTTTAAAAAAATCAACAGAAACCTCCCTTCTGTCACTAATCCAAACAGAAAATGTATAAAATTACAAAATTACCCCTGATTAATTGTCGAGGCGTCATTGAAAATATATTAAAATTCTGAAACTACTCTCATTTGATTAACATCACTCCTATGATTTTATGAGCCTTTTTTCAGAACAAAAGAATAGAGTTTAAACCCTAACACCACTAAACACTTGCATGGCACCATCATTCAAAATATTCAATTCACCAAAGAATATTTCCCATTTTTTGGAAACCGTTCTTCACCAGCCACTGTTCTTTACCAGCAACTGTTCTTCATTATCTGCAATATCTAGTTCCCCCCTTGAGCAATTTCTCATTAGAGCTTTTTTTTTTTTTTCTTTTCTCTTGCTAAGAGGATTGCATTTCACAAATAGATGTGAGTATTCTCACCAATACCGCATGGAAAAATAACCAAGGCTCTCAAGGACAAGAAATCAATTCCTCTTATGCATTGTAATTTGTTAACGTTTTCTTTTTGAAGGTGTTACTAACATCATTGGTGGCTTGTAAGTTGAATAACATGCAGCCAACCGATAATAAAATCACAAATTCATTGAAACCCACAAAAACCAAATCAGAGATTCAACAAGTGACATTTCATATGACCCAAAATGAGAAAAAGAAGATGCATTCAAAAGTGTCCATAAATACATAAAACCCAAAAGCAAAACCAGGGGAAAAGTTGAACAATGTAACAATTAGTTTTATTTCTGATATACAATCAAACCCAAGAATTCATCACTTTGGCATTTCCGCTAGAAAACCAATATCGTAAATCCAAGATGTGATTAAAAGATTAGGCGGCTTTTAAGTTATTAACACACTTCTCAGCCAACCTTCCGGTGAAGAACAATCACCTGCAACAGTTCACTTTCTAATCTGTAGCTAAAGTCCAAATTTTATTTGTGTTTTCCTGTGCATAAACCATAAGCGTTGCCTCACTTCTTCACCAGACAATCTTGATGGTCAAATGTTGTTTCACTTCTTGATTGGAGTAAGTTTCCGGGCTAAAAGAGTCAACGATTGTTGCTACCTTTTCTTGAGTCGATGGAGTTTTAAGAACCGGAGATTGAAAGAGGAGAAAGTGATAAATATTATTCCGGTGTTCCTCTCTTCTTGGGTCGATGGAGTTTTAAACAAGGTTCCTAGTTAATGGAGTTCAAGAATGGGAGATTATAAGAGAAAGAGATTGACAAGAGGGTAGAATGGGTATTTGAAAAAAAAACTGATGTATTGGTTTAGCGTTTTCCGTTTAGATTAGTGACGGAAGAGAGGTTTCTGTTGATTTTTTTCAAAAGTTTAGGGGAGGTATTTGTTAAAGTTAAACTACAGGAGAGGTTTTTATGATTGTCAAAAACTTCAGGGGAGGGTTTTGTATTTTACCCTTTTTATTTGACAAAGAGGAAGAAGAAACCCTTAACCCATGTTTTTTATTTGTTTTAGAATTTAGAATAAATTTCAATATATTAAAAATGGGATAGGAGTGGAGGATGTTAATCCCACTCACACATGTGAAATTCACGCACGAAAGGGTACGGAAATGGCACCCTCGAGGGGTGTCAATTGGATTGGATTTGGTCCAATCTAATCCAGTCCAATGTGAGTCTATTATAAATGGACCATGTCCAATCCAATCTAATGAATGTTTTCGACTAATTTGGACCGATCCAATTCAATGTCTGGACCATCCAATCTGTTCAAATTCATTTTGATTTACATTGGTTTCAACTTAAACCCAGTCCATTGACACATATATTCTTATCTTATATTAATGAACCAGATATTGACTTAATCAAACCCAATCCAATATAAATTTGTTACGGACGAATCAGGTCTAATCCAATTTAATAAATATTTTAGACCAAATTGATCTAATCCAATATGTCTTGTTGGTCCGTCCAATTTAATCTTGGACTGGATGGGGTCCAATCCAAAACCGGTTCATTGACACCCTTAACACCCTCTAGTTTGATGTATAAAAACATCTGCATGGACGAATGTGCAAGAAATCCGGACTCGTATTTAAGACACAAATATGGTCAGATTTGTCGCTGAATAGGATGTAGTTCAGCACAGGGTGTGTCAATCACTCAATCCCAAACTGATTAATAATCGGCTCTAAAATATGGACCCTGAACCAAACCAATTATTAATTGAGATAATTGGGTCTTATCCAATTAAATCGATTGTAAAGTTATAGTTCTAATCTATTCTTAACCCTTCATGATGATGGGTCCATGCAGTTCAGACACAATTCTCGACAGAGTTGTAAATTGGTCTGCTCTAGTTCTGATTAATCGGCTCTAAAAGATAGACCCTGAATAAAACCAATTATTAATTGCGGGAATTGAGTCTAATACAATTAAATCGACTATACCTGACATCTATAACTAAAAATAACTTTAAACTTCATTTGGGTAAGGGTAAATTGTTAGAACATATTCTGAAGTTTTTGACCATTATGAAAAGTTTTCCTTAAGTTTTAATAATTGCAATCTCCTGCTCTGAACTTTTTGATATAATTGCAAATCCTCCTTTTAATAAAATCTTTTTTTTAAAAAAAGCATACAAAGTTTATTGTTTACAAACTTTATAAACAACAAAAGCAAAAAGAACTTAAGTTGCATCTTTAACCCTGAGTGATTGATTGATTCGAAAGGCAAATTTGAAAAATATGTTAAAAAGTTCAGGGAAGATTATTGCAATTACCAAATTTCAGGAAAGGTTTAAGCAAAAACCAAAACTTTAGGAGAGGTGTCAGCAAGTGTTTTTTAACTAATTTTAACTTATATAATGTATGAGTTGCGAGAGAACTAGAAAAGTTTCATATATTATTAACAATATAATCAGTAAGGGTCTTAATCGATTCGGAACAGAAAATATTGGTCCCAACCCAATTATTAATCGGGACACTAACACAGAATTAGAACCAACATGAGTGGTTTCGGTTTGGTTCTATTGGATAAACATGACCCATTGACTGTTCTAATTCCAGGAGAACTTGACAAATTATGGTCTAAATAAGTAGAAATCGACTTCAGTGCTCATAATATGACGTTCACACCATTTGCACAATTCCTTACAATCTTGCATTGGGAATATTTTCCCCCCCAAAAAAAAAAATACAAGTACAGGGATATTCTCAATACATGTCTGTAAAGGCTGTGCAAACGGTATTGGTTGAAATTTATGGCCAATTATATGGAAATTATAGTAAAATAATTCAAACATGAATGAACCACTGATAAAGCAATATCTTTAACATATTTAGTTGAAAATTTTGACTTGACATGCAGCAAATATTCAAAATGCACCGTAGTTCAACTTCTAGTTCTATAATGCAAGTAAAATTGTAACGCCAATGAAAATAATGAGGCAAATAATGCAAACATTACATTGCAAATCACATTTATAGCCAAACACAATTAAATCTAACCCCCCAGAACAAATTTTACATTTTGATCTGAATTTGCAATACAAACAAACAAAGCTTAGGTCCCATTTGGTTAGTGGGATTAAGGGTCTGGAATCGGAATTGGAATGGGCTCCAGCTGTTTGGTTGAACGGAGTTGGAATCCCATTCCCATTCCTTGCCCCTCTCTTAGGAATGAAATATCATTCCTACTGATTCCAATTCTCATTCCCATTCCCTTTTGAACCAAATAGACTATGGGAATAGACCATTCCGATTCCAGTTCTAATTCCAAAGGATTTTGATTCCGATTTTGGCTGTGAACCAAATGGACCCTTAGAGTTCCAAGGCAAGTGGTTTAACAAAAATGGTAAGTGTTAAAAAATATGAATCCACCTAAGTCTTTAACTTCTGGTTGGGTTAGAATTGAATAGGGGTGGATTCGAGTCAAACCGATCTGAATAGTTGGCTATTCAAGCTTGACTTGCATAAATAGTATTAGACTCGAACTCAAGCTCGAGCTATAGACTTGAGTTCGAGCTTAGCTCAGTTCAGAAGCTCGTAAGTTCGAGCTTGATTCGGTTCGAGCTCGAATGCAAGCCAAACTTTTTCTAAAAAAATAAAAATTATACATATAAAAATATTTTTTTTTATACAAAAAATTAAGAAATATAAAAATTATTTATTATTATACATACAAAAGCATAATTATAAAAATTGTTTACTATTGTACATAAAAAATAAAAATATTATATATAAAATATATTATTATATATAATAAAAATTGTTTAATATATATGTATGTATGTATGTATGTATGTATGTATGTATGTATGTGCGTATGTTTGTATGTAATAAATAAAATTTGTTTATTTATTATACTAGGTTCGATTAGGCTCATGAGCTGAGCTTCATTGGGCTTGAGCTCGACTTGATTAGCAAACGATTCTATATATCGGGCTTGAGCTCAGTTTAAACCAAACTGAGTCGAGTTTTTCATGAGCCGAGCTCGAATAGCTCGTGAGAAACTCGGTTTGTGGCCACCCCTAGGTTGAACATCGGGTTGGATTAGGATTAATCTGAAGTTCTGAACAAATGTTTTCAACCCGCCATTGACCCAACTGTTCAAACCATCACTCAACTAGAATTCCAAGTCCGATTCAGTCAAGACCTGTCAGATGGTCAAAAACTATTTAATCCAGACAATTTTGACCATTGACCCGTTCGACCCGATCATCGGGTCGTGAGTTGCACATGGAATACATGCAACCTTTCAAAGACCATAACTTTGCACTCCGATGTCCAATTGGAGTGATTTATTTTTTATTTCGGATAACTTTCAATATCTATGTCTCCATAGGTGCCTTGCCACGTTATTTTTGCGCAAAAAAAAACTCTTTTTTAACCTCTGGATTGTAATTTTTAATATTTTTTATTAATAAAAAAGTTAAAGACTAAATTAAAAAACAAATATTAAATATAAAATAATACATCTAAAATATATTTATACATTATTTATTGCTTATATATATATATATATGTAAATTTCTTAAACTAAGGAAATTGAATAACTCTACCCGTTTATTGTGTTGAAGTGTCTCTAAATAATTCTCTATTTTTGACAATTGTCTAAAACCTCCCTACCGTTAATTGTCCATCAAACTTGTTCATATATGACATCACGTGACCGGGTTTTTGTTTTTTTAAAAAATTCCAAATTTACCATTTGCCTTTCTCACAATCTCTTTCTCTCCTCACCTCCTCCACACATGAACTGTTGACAAAGCCATCGATACACTGCAACCTTAGGGGAGGTTTTAGACATCTTAGCCTTTGGTTCTCCCCCGGTCTCTCTCTCTTTCTCGCTGGAAACAGAGCAAAATGACTTTGTTGAGGCAGCTTTGGCACGACTGGGTTTCACGGCTAGAACGAGCGAGGGAACTTTGATTCTCCCATGGCCTCTCTCTTTCTCCCTCTCTCTCTCCATAAATAGAGTAGAATGACTTCGTTGAGGCGGCTTTGGCGCAAATGGGGTCGAGCCAATTCCGAACTAAACCAATCTAGTATGTGGCGATGGTTCCGTAATGGTACCAGCCGATACGAATGGATGGCGTAAAAGCTGCTCGTAACTCATCCCCCTCCTCTCAACGCACGCAACGGCAGAACACCGACATACCTAGTTCTAAATTTTCTTGTACTGAGTTAGCATCTAGAACGATACATTATTAACCTAGTCCTCAACCCTTGTTGGCAATGAAGGGCCTTTGAGTCTTCCTTATAGACGGAACATCAGTTGCTATGTTGTTATTAGTATACCAACAGATGGCTCCCCTTGAGGAAGGTCTTACACAATCTCTTCCATGTGTCTTTATTCATCTCCCGTTGCTCAACGCTTGTCTTCGCCACTTCAACTTGGGACTCTTGGATGAGATTGCGGTGAAGGAAGCAGTCGGCGATAACCGTGCAACCCAATGACCAGACGTCAGCCTGTTGCTCCCGTCAAATTACCTCTGGTGCCATCCAGAGCGGGGTCCCTTGAGGCAAGATCAACCTTTCGCCCTTGAGATTGGCATCTTCGAGGGAGATCCGCTTGGCAGAGCCAAAATCAGCAAGCTTTGCGACGCCAAGAGCGGAATCCACTAGAACATTCCTTCCCTTGACGTTGTAGTGGACGATGCCCTTGGAGTGTACGTAGCAAAGTAGAGACGATGCACCATCCACATTAGCACCTTTCTCGCCAAACTGGGTGGCCAAGCTGGCAACGGTACCTTTATGTCACGGAGCTAGTCATTGGGCCCTGTGTTTCATTCGAATGCGACGAGTAAGCCTAAGCAACGAGCAACAATACAATAAAAGACAATAAATATGACACACAAATTAGACAAAAGGCAACTTGTATTGCATTAATGGATGACAAGCATAAACACACGGTTCAGTGTCGAGAGAACTCATGCTTAACCTTTACATGCTCTTGATTCACTCGACTACCTACCTCCCCTCAAAGAATACGTTAAGCTTTTGGGGGAGTGACATAAATATACATTAAAATGATGAAAAATCATACTATGTAATTACAATAACGCCATTGGCGGTCCCCCCTTACAAGATACATGCAAAGCCCACCCATGACACACATATTGACACCATGAAGGCACGCGGTAGGCACTCTGATGGCACGACGATAGGTGCTTGATGGCGCAGCGAAGGAGTCACTTGTGACAGTCTCCCCCACCCAATTCGATCTACGTCCTCAGAGATCGGCTTCGACTGGTCCCTTAGAGTCACTATTGCGGAAGGAAGGTTCTTCTACTGCTCCACGAACCGGTTGTCGTCCAAGGCCGAGGTGTATATTTTGGTGGCATGGTTGGGTTGGCTTGTTCTGTTGGGGTTTTTTATGGCTAAGTCCTTTCCTGGCAGCCTCAAGGTATGTTAGTGGCTGATTCAGCTTGGCTATGGGGAAGGTTTGGGCCAAGTAAGGGTCAAAATGGTATTTTGGATTGTTAGGGTGTTGGTTCCCATGCATTTTTCCCCAAGGGTGATTCACGGAACTACTACGGGATTTAGCCTGAGGGATGACGTGAATGTGGCCCCTAAATGGCTTGGGTGGCACTCACTTTCCCCGGTGGTTGTGGTTGTAGATGTGGGCAAAATTGGACACGGCCTTGGGTCTTTTGTTGGGCCCATCAATTGCAGGCGCTTGCGGCTTCTACTGCGAAATCGGCTTCTACTGATGTTGTTGGTGTTGAAGCTAATGCTGATGCTGATGTTGGTGCTGGCGCGGGGGCTGGCATTGGCGTTGGCACTGGAAATGGAATGGTTTTGGGGGAGACTTCTTCCTAGTGATGACTTCCCAACCAGTTCCAGTGTTGATGTGAGATGATTGACAGGGGGTCTTCCTTGTTGACGCGACGCTAGCTTCATGGTTGCTTGTTTCTTGGTACAACTGCAAGGCTGAAAACTACTTCCCATGTATCTACAGGGTTGATGATACAAGAACCATGCAAGGGGAGTGCTCATCCAAGATAAGTAAGCTGCTAATGTGTGGCATAAGTGTTGCTTCCGCCTACGTGAGGAACTCCACTCCAATAACAACCTGAAAATCATCCAAGGGTACCACAGATAGATTGATGGGTCCTTTCCATGGTCCAAATTGGAGTTCTACTCCACGAGCCATGCCCTCTACTGCTTTGGCCCCTGAGTTGACAGTCTTGACCCACTCTGTTTGTTTGGTGGTGGTCAAGCTGAGTCACTTTGCCTCTGCAAGCGAAATGAAGTTGTGGGTGGCCCTAGTGTCTACATAATTCAGCCCCTTGTGGGCTTTAGTGGGCCGCTTGGATGTGGCCTCTTTCTTAACCATGGCGTTGATAAGTTGAAGGGCGCCTACTCTTGGCGCCACTGTGGTTTTCTCCTCATCACTCTCTTCATCATCACTGAGTTTGGCGATGAGGGCATTGATTTTCTTCCGCACAGGATAGTCGCTAGTCTAGTGCTTTCCATTGAAAATGTAACAAGGTGCGGGAGTAGTTGGTTTCCTAGTGTACCGGTGGCCCTAGTGGCTTCTTCCCTTGTTGGTGATTGAGGGGATTGTCGGTACGCACTAGCTTCTCCTTTGTTGAGGTTGATTGTTGATCTCCCCCACTCAAACTCATGGTACGTGGGCTGGATGGCTTTTGCTTTTCTTCCTCAGGTATCCACATATCAACAAGCTGCTCAGCTACGGCCATGGCAGTGGCGAGGTCCTCAACCCCGCGTCATTGAAGTTCAAGCTCAGCCCATAGCTTGAGACCGTCCATGAAATTGAACAGAAGGTCCTTGTCCGACATGTCGGAAATCTCAAGCATCAAGGCCGAAAATTCCTTGGCATAGTCATGTAGTGATTCTTGATGTCTAAGGTTCTTCATTCTTCGGCGCGCCATGTACTCCACATTTTCAGGGTAGAACTGACGCTTGATCTCACGCTTGAATCCAACCCCAAGTGTCGATGGTGCGAGTTCCACATTCAATGTCTTGGCAACACCAACGCCACCATAACATTGCGATATCAGTCAAATACATAGCGGTTGTACGAACCTGACTTTGGTTGTCAATGATGCCAGTGGCGGAGAAATATTGTTCCAATTGCCACAAGAAGTTGTCAAGCTCCCTACTATCCCGAGCACCCGAGTAAGGTGTTGGCTCTCGAATCTTGATGTTCATGGAAGCTAGGGTGGAGGGGGTGCTAGATGAGTTGGCCATCGCCCTCTTTAGGAGAGTCATCTCGTCCAATTGCGCTTGAAATCTGTCTAGCAAGCCCTGCAAGCTACTTTGGGAAGGCCCCGCTCCTGAATTTTGTATGGTGGTGTGCATGTCTCTGAAGGCTCCATTGAAACATCCTTCTAGTTCCACCACTGCATTCTCAACAGTCTCTAGGTTGAGGTGGAGTTCATTGACCCAATCTCGGGTTTCTCCCACTGTCGCCTCACAACGTAAGATGCACATGTCCATGCTAGCTAGTTGGTCGACTGACTTGTCGCGCTTGCTAGCTTTAGTTGTGCAACCCTTTGGGGCTTGTGTCTTGGTAGGTTCGTCGAGTGGAGCCTCATCAGTGTCGTGGGCTTGGTGCTGCCTGTGTGGTGTGTCATTAGCAATGTCCCAGTTGCTCTTCATTGTGCTGAAGTAGGGGTGAAGACAGGGTCCAATGTGTGTAGGAGCTCCTGCTCTGATACCAACTGTCACGGGGCTAGTCGTTGGGGCCCCGTGCGGCACTCGAATGCGGCAAGTAAGCCTAAGTAACAAGCAATAACACAAGAAAAGACAACAAAGATGGCACACAAATTAGACAAAAGGCAACTTGTATTGCATTAATGGATGGCAAGTATAAGCACATGGTTCAGTGTCGAGGGGATCTCATGCTTAACCTTTACATGCTCTTGATTCGCTCGATTACCTACCTCCCCTCAAAGAGTACGTTAAGCTTTTGGGGGGAGTGACATAAAGATACATCAAAATAATGAAAAATCATACTATATAATTACAATAACGCCATTGGCGGTCCCCCCTTACAAGATACATGCAGTGCCCACCCATGA
Source organism: Nelumbo nucifera (assembly GCF_000365185.1). Next base: position 5,442,038 of record NW_010729085.1, on the reverse strand, counting down.
CACACATGTTGACACCATGAAGGCACGCAGTAGGCACTCTGATGGCACGACGGTAGGTGCTTGATGGCGCGGCAAAGGAGTCACTTGTGACATCTAGGCAAGTACTCCATGTGCATATTCCGGTATGATGTGGTGGCTGTCTTGTGTGTTAGGTCGTTGCCGAGGTACTCCATCGCGTAAGGTGAAGACAAAGACTCGAGAGTCCTAATCTCGTTCTCCAAATATTTGAGTTGAGAAGGGATGGATGAATTCGTATTGACGGACTTCACTGGGAAAAGGTGACCGTCAGACTCCATTGTTGCGAGACTGACAATCCCAAACGAACATTTCCCTATGCAATTCCCTCTGATCCATCGAAGTTGTTGTTGTTGTTTCTTTTCCATTCTAGAGAGGAGAGGTGAGAGAGAGATAGAGAAAAAGAGAGAGAATAGGGCAGAGAGAGAGAGAGCAGGTGGAGAGAACACAAAGGTACATTCATCGTCGTAATGACTCAAAAGACGCTCCAGTGATAAGAGAAGAGGCCGGTTGTCATTCCCAATTGGAACGATTCAAAAGACGCTCGTTATGTTAAATATAGGGTCAAAATAGTAATTTACTACTTAGTGCCCTTTGTTAACGCAAGGGTAAAAATGACTTTTCATGAGTCTTCATTAAGATTTAACGATGGCGATAATTGTCATAAAACACTTTTGAGAGAGTTAGGCCCTGTTTGATGATTAAGTACTTGTTAAAATAAGTACTTATTTCACATGTACTTCTTAGAAGTACTTATTTTAACAACCACTTAAGGTTGTTTGGTAACCCATTTTCCAAATCACTTATTATGTTTTTAAACACTTATTGGGGTGGGGATATTTGGTAAGCTACTTTCCCCATAAGTGCTTATATTGACATAAATGACAATTTTAGCCATCACTTCATTCATACATATATACAATGTTTTTCACATGCTACGTTATACATTTTAATTGAGAGTCCATGTGGACCCAATAATAATAATAATAATAATAATAATAATAAATATAAATAACCATAATAAATAATAAATACTCCGGCCTCCCTCTCCATCTCATAATTCTTCTTCCTTTTCTTCTTTAGATCCCCTCAAAATCAATTGTTCATGATCTTCCTCACGACATAGAATCAATGATGACGGTTCATCATCTCTGTCGTTCGCTAAGCTCCATTTCCTTATGTGTTCTCTCCCATAGAGGTTCTCAATGCGCCAATCCTCCAAAAACTATACGGAATTTCGGTTTCCATGCCTAAGTTTTTATTTCCATGCCACTACACCAATGCCCAATTGAGGAGCAGCAAGGTTCCTTAAATTTATTTCTTAAAATCTCATTTTTCGGCCATTCTCACTTCTTTGTTAATGGCTGGAAGTTGCTTGTTTTTGTGCATGTTCGACGACATTCGAATAAGCGGAACTCGTTGAGAAAGAAACTCATTGACGAACAACAGGTACGTCGTAATCTTGATTCCTTCGATCCAGATTCCAATTTTCAAAACCTCAACGTAATTTCAGATGAGACTGAAAGGGTTTCTGTTAACGAGGATGAAATCTTGAGGAGAAGCCAAGTTGTACTCTGGGCTTTCAGACAACAAGGACTCGGTGACAATGGTGAGTGGCGACATTGAACAAGAACGATGATGGTCACTGGTGAACCTGCAACTAGTGCACCGCTACCCGGTAGTAGAGATGTTCAAATGAATGGAGAAGGAGATATAAGTACAGAACCCTCTTGGGGTATTTTAGGCATTACAAAAAATTATTAGAGACTGATTCGTCTCATTTTTTTGCGAAGTAAGCCAAATTAAATTAATTTTTTTAAAGAAGTACAAAATTACAAAAGTACAAAATCAGCCCAACTCTTAAAAAAAATACTTCTTTTAAGTATTCTCAAACACTATCTTAGTCAATTTCATTTATCTATCTATCTATCTGGTATACAGGAAAGACTCAACTCAAAATTGAACCGGAGTCCAAACGTTTGCCTGCTCTGCTCTCTTGTTTCTCCTGTTGTATATTTTCTTATTGCCGTCCTCTTCCCGCGCAACGAACGCAGGCATTTTGATTTTGAAGAAATGCACGTTAGCTGTTCCGGCATCCGATCGAAATGTACGTAACGGAGGCGGAGGGCGTTCACGCTCGCTCGATGGACGCCGGCGACATCGTGAAGATCTGGCCGATTTATTTTCACGAACACGACTCCTCTTTGCCGCTCGACGATCGTTTGTTCAAGCTCACAGTAGGACTCGCCCAATTCTTCTCTACCCCAATAGGAGAAGTTCTCATTTCTCAGGTACAACTAAATCCTTCATTATCGGTTTGTTTACAGCTCCAAGTACAACTTTTAGGGTCCATGGACTTTGTTATATCTTTCATCTCGAGATTTCATTGCAGATGTTTATATTCAATTGATACGAAAAGACGATATTTTCAATTCTACTGAGTTTGGATTTTAAAATTTTGAACCCCTAAAAGGCGAAGAAAAGAGTGAGATCGACAATTGAATTAATATTGCATTTCTATTTTTTTTGGGTGACTGGAGGGATTAGTTGATGTTTAAGTAACATGATTCTTAGGTTAGGGATGACGATGGCACCTTCATTTTTCCGATTGACCTCCAACATTTCAGAAAAACATGCGAAGTTGAAAATATCTTATCGTCCCTAGAAGCAACACCGAAAGAAGTCTTTTTGTGCATGGCTGTTGCAGTTCACAAGGTACTGAGTTGAAGCTACACTACATTACTACTTCCCTGAAGTTTCTAATTCTTGAAATGATATGCAAGTCCGGGATAAAATACCTTACATTGTAGTAGATTCTGTTGCCCAAGTTGGAGAAGAGTCAAATGGAGTACGATGTGAAGATAAACATTCGGCCGCATAACTACCCAGAATCAATGATTGCTTTGAAGAACTTAAAAGCTGCCTATATTGGTAATCTCTTATCTTGATTACCGTCTTTTATGCATTTATAGGGGAGTTATTTAAGGAAGCAGAACAAACGACATCAGTAATGTAACAGGCAAACTTGTATCGGTACGTGGTACTGTCATCAAAGTTAGCATGGTTAGGCCTTTAGTGGTGCAAATGAATTTTACTTGTGCAAAGTGTGGAGCAGACATTACGCGCACCTTTCCTGATGGGAAATACTCACCGCCAGCTGTTTGTACTTTCCATGGATGCAAGAGCAGAACTTTTAATCCAATGAGATCTACAGCTAGAACCATAGATTTCCAGAAAATAAGGCATCCTCTGCAACTTCTTTTCAACTGAATTGTTTCTTCATTTTCCTTTATTGTCTCTTGGAGCATTAGTCTATTTGCATCTTCTTTTTCAGGATTCAGGAGTTGCTGAAGTCAGAACATCATGAGGAGGGACGGGTACCTCGAACTGTAGAGTGTGAACTAACTGAAGATCTTGTTGATGCTTGCATCCCTGGAGATGTGGTGACTGTCACTGGAATTATAAAAGTAATAAACAACTACATGGATGTCGGAGGAGGTATGGCTAAAACTAATTGAAGATCTTTTGTAATACTTCAATTTTTCATTTGATGGATACTGTGTTTTAAAGCTTCCATAGGCTCACTGGCAAGGCAGGCATGAGCCCTGTTTAAACCCTGGTGATGCCCATTTCTAAAGATGCGTAGCTGGTGGCTGGTGCCCCTTGCACCTAGGCCAGGCACGTGCCTTTTATAAGTTTACTTTTTTGGTTACTTTTTTTTATATATGTTCTTATGTATTTTACACCTTTGTGGTCTATTAACTTTTAAAATAAAGACCTTTTGAATACTTGGAGCCCTAGTTTTTGCAGATAGAATCTTAGATAGCAAAACTGCCACTAAAGAAGCAACAACAATATGACTGATCTTTGATCCTAATTCTAAAATAGAATGAACCCTGACCAAAATCACAAAACCATCCCCCCTTGTACATGTGGGCTTATTGCCTCTCTACCTTCATAAAGGCCTAGTCCCATGGGGTGACTGACACTCTAACTAAGCAAGGCGTCACTATAACTCAGTTGTATTCTGAGCTTTTCTTAATAAAATTTTACAGTTACTCATAAAAAAAGGGCCCAAAAAAAATCACACTAGCTGCTTGCAGTGTTGCATGGACTCTCTTAAACAGATAATATCATGTTATCTTGTGTCAGAGTCCAACACTCCATGGATTCTTGAGGACACTTCTACATAACATTTCCTTTTTATCTCCTAGCTTATTTGACATAAATGAACAACTAATGCACAAGATGGAGTGTTGGTAACAGAGGCAACATTTTAATTTTTTTTGTAGTTATATAATGTTAGAATTCAAAAAAATAAGAACTATTTTAATATTATTTACTTTTCCAGCTATGCATGATAATTTTTTTCTGGATCAGAAACAAGTACAAAGGTCAGTACATAAGGACCAGAAGATATAATGTCTGAGGAAGTGTGAATAGTTATGGAGAATTGGTTGAATGCACCTTTATATTAATACACTAAATGCAGGAGAAAATATTGTTACACTTCATGTTGCCCACTGCTAAAGTGAGAATGAGAAATGCTAGCCAAAGTCACATTTCCAGTTTCCCTCACACCAATACTTGGGCAGTGTAGGTCTGTAGCCATTGAAAATTACCAAAACACCCATTTTAGCAACATTTTAACACTAAATGGAGACTAAGTGAGGTTAGCACTTTGTGCTCTCCAAATAGTGTTTTATGAACCTAGATACCTGTATACAACTTCACATGCTTGGTGTACCCGTGCCTGACTTGATATTGACTCATTTATGGTAGACTTTGTTACCCAATGTTACTCCCAGATATTGGGTAATGAGTCTCCCAATGTAACTCCCAGCTATTGGCTCTACCATTACCCAATGTTCCTCCCAGCTATTTGGGTTATTGGGAAGGGTGGACTGGATAAGACCTAATCTTTGGCATTTTTTTGCACAAAGTGGCTGCTCTCAGATTTGAATCAATGTCCTCATGCTTGTCAGCCTGAAATTTTACCATTACACCAAGTAATGACCCTAGTTTTAACACTGCTAAATTGTATTAAATTAATAAGTCCTTATATGCTATATGTTTGATAAATTTTGGCAAGATTTTTATTCCATGTCCACTCTCAATTTGCATAACATTTAGTTGGATGTTTGTACTGTGATCTTCTTGCATGATGGATGTGGATATTTTGTTGGTAATAAATGGAAAAGTGTTCATATAATCATATTTCTATGGTGTAGCTTGTAGCAGTGAAACTATTCCTCACAACTGAATACAAAATGTGGACTAAAAGAGAAGTTTGGCTTTTTCAGGAAAATCAAAAAGCAAGAATCAAGGACTATATTATTTGTATCTAGAGGCAGTTTCAATTATAAACTCCAAATCCCAGTCTGTATCTGAAGATTTGCAAGATACCAGTGCTAACATTAGAACGACAGAGATGCTTGATTTGTATTCATTTTCTCAAAGGGATTTGGAATTTATTGTTAAGTTCTCAGAGGAGCATGGTTCAGATATATTCCGTCAAATACTTCAATCTATTTGTCCCTCTATTTATGGGCACGAGCTTGTTAAAGGTGGCCTTTGTACACAATACCTTCTTTTATATTTGATGAGATTCCAATGTAACAATACTAGGTGTAGTGGGTGGTTGACTGGTGGTATTTGTTTCCTCTTTATATCTTTTTCTTTTTCTTTTTTTTTGAAAGAAGTGAAGGTCAAGTATATGACTTTTATTAGTCTAGACTCTAGAACGTGCTCTACTTTTTCTGGTTTTATATAACATGTTGGTTATTACTTGGACAACCTGATTCTTGAAAGGGTGGTGCTAATATCCTGTCTTTCTGACATTTCTTCAACAGCGGGGATAACACTAGCCCTGTTTGGAGGTGTACAAAAGTATTCGTCGGATAAGAACAAAGTCCCAGTGAGAGGAGACATCCATCTAATTATTGTTGGTAGATATAACGAATGTTCCTTTTTTCTCAAATGGGCTTAACTTCCAAATGAATTTGTTTGGTTTTTGTCTTAGATTATTATGCATTTTTTATTTTTTTGTCAATTGCAAATGAAATAATAATCATGATAAATGCTGAATTTTATGCTGCCAGGTGATCCTGGATTAGGTAAGAGCCAACTTCTTCAAGCAGCAGCAGCTGTTTCTCCAAGAGGCATCTATGTTTGTGGTAATGCTACAACAAATGCTGGCCTTACAGTGGCTGTTGTGAAGGATCCAATGACAAACGATTATGCATTTGAGGCTGGTATACAGGGATCTTAACTTATTTCATTTTTATTTCTTCAATTTTTTTGTTGGTTTATGATGTTCTAGTCTTTCATCTAGTGTAATCAAGATGGCTAGGCAATACCAATGCATTTTGTCCCAATAAGGTGGTTGTCGTCTAGGTGATGAGTAGGTTTTATCCCATTTATTCTCCTGTTCTTTTATGCACTGCATTTGGGAGTATTTTTGTTTTCTCTTTAGTTGCAGGTGGGATCCCCCTCAAAATGCGGTTAGTATCTTCAATGCTAACTTCTTGAGACAACCGAAGAATAGAAGGAGAATTATGTGGAGATCAGTAAATGCAGTAGTAATTTGGGAAGAGAGAAGTGGGAGAATATTCAACGAAAAAAAAGTAGATCAATGGAAGAGGTAATTGACAGCATAAAGATTAGGGTTGCACATTGGGTAAAGTTGGTGGAAAGCTTTCAGGTCTTCTCAGTGAATGAAATATTAAGAACTTGGCTGCGTGTGGCATTGTTATCTTGAGAAAAAGACAAAATTATCATGGTTTGGAAACCTGCAGAAGGTACCAAGTTTAAACTGAATTTTGATGGAAGCTCACTGGGCAATCCGGGTTTCGCAGGAATAGGCGGTGTCTTCAGAAATTTAGAAGGCAAGGTGGTGGCCTTATATTCAGGACCTATTGGAGTTGGAAACTCTCTGAAAGCAGAATTGTGTGTTTTGTTGGAAGGACTTTGTTTGGCTAAACAACTGGGATATCGGCAGGTGGAGGTGGAAGGATTCTAAAATAGTTATTTCATGGGTATGATGTAGCAGTCACATTCCATAGACTTTCAGGCATGCCTTTAGGGAAGTGGAAAGTATTTCCAAGGAATTAAATGTAGAATTCAAGTGGGTTAGAAGGACTGCAAATGGGATGGCTGATACCCTTGCTAAATTGGGGGTCATGAGACAGCAACTTTTTTTGGGCTTCACTGTAATTGTCTTTTGTTTGGGCTGGCAGTCTTTTCTTCACTTTGTACTAAATTCTCTCTTTAATTTAAAAAATTAAAATTTTCTTGCCGATAAAAAGATCTATAGAAAAGGATAGAGATGGATATATTTTCCATGTTGGGAATGTCTGGAAGCTATTATGCTTTTTCATTTTTGACTTGACACAAATAAGCTGACTTATATATGGCAATTGCAGTGTAAAATCTGTAAAGGTTCTCCACTCTTTCATATTAAGTATTTATTTAATGTTTATCTGCAAAAGTCACATGATATTATTTTCAAACAGGTGCCATGGTGCTTGCAGACCGTGGATTATGCTGTATTGATGAATTTGATAAAATGTCTGCTGAGCATCAGGTTTATCTTTGTTTATTATCCACAAAACTCTTTTGTATTCTGGTATTCAAGATGTTGGTTTTTACTATTTTTGGGGGCTAATCTTAGGCTCTACTAGAAGCAATGGAGCAGCAATGTGTCTCTGTTGCAAAGGCTGGACTGGTAGCAAGTTTATCAGCGCGAACTTCTGTGCTGGCAGCAGCAAACCCTGTTGGGGGTCATTATAAGTAATATTTTGTTAATCACTTCAGTGAACTTTTGTGATATTCCTTAAACTTATTTTCTTTATGTAGTCTATCATGATATCTTTTTTTTTGATTATCATGATATTGACCGATCTCATAGTAGTCTTTTCTCATTGATTTTTTCTTCTTGGATCATATTACAGCACAGGTTCATATGTTAGCAACAGGACATTTTTTTGGGATTATTGAGTTATAGGCTTTTACTTTGACTTCATATGATCATTATTGTGGCCTATGATTTATTCTTTTCTATTGGATTACCCTGATTTGATCTTTGTGATTGTGACATGTAAGAGTGATCCTTCAGTTTCAAATTTTATGGAAAATATTCAAAAAAAGCAGGGATCTTTTTCAAAAATCCAATGTTTTTTTTTTATATGTTCAAGGAGAGAAATGAAATTCAATCAGATCAATTTCTATTGGATATCTATAGTTAAATCTGACTAGTCTGGTTCTCTAGTAATGAAGTATTGCCTTTATCCATTTAGGTTTTCCTTTTATTTGTTATTAACTTGTTTAACAATTTGTGCCTGAAATTCTTGCAGCCGTGCAAAAACTGTCAATGAGAATTTGAAAATGAGCGCTGCTCTCCTTTCACGATTTGATTTGGTCTTCATTTTACTAGATAGACCTAATGAACTTCTGGATAAGCGAGTATCTGAACACATTATGTCAGTAAGTTACCATGTACAACCAATTAATATGGGTGCACACTATGTGCTTATGTAATTTAAAGGTAGATGGTATGGTAAAACTGCATGCACCATGATATCCTAATAATTTATTGTATTCTTCTGCATATTTATGCCATGCCACCCATGTCAGGCCATCTGCATTGTCTAAGCACAGTCTGGACCTGCATATGAATAGACATGGCAACATGTAGGGAGAGCCAGAGTCTTCAGAAAGATTGAATGGGATGGATATTTTAACAATCAGTCTAATTAAACATCTGAATGAATACGGTCAAGGCCACTGTAACCACATTTTCAATCAAATTGGAGATTGAAAATTTTGTAACTGATGAATCTTGAATATAATCATGAGACTGTTCTTTTTTCCCTCAACAGTTCATTGAAATACTATGGACCAATATTCTGTAAATCATAATTTTGTCACAACTGTAGTAACAGGCTGAATTGAATTGAATTATGAACTGTGTGGTAAATTGTCAGATTGTTTCTTTTTTAGTGAATACAAAGAAACTCCATTAAAAAAGATAAAAGATACAGATACAGTGAACACCTTTTGGGTTGACAGGATTTTTACAGCTGACACCAAATAGTTGGAATTAAGGCTGAATTGAATTGTCTTTATTTTAATGCATTGTCAATCCATATCCATCATAGATGTAATTGGTGCCACTAAATTTGCAACATGTAAATGGTAGATGATATGATCAGGTTTAACTTCAAAATCAATTAATTTATACACTTAGTGGTACTTTAACAGTTTAACTGACATATGTATACTACTATTAAGTCAAAGGATTTATTTTTTTTTCCCCAGTGGAGCCCAACTCATAATACTAATGTTTTTCCATATTTTACCACTATTAAAACCAAGTTCAAAACTTCAAAGTGGGCCAGATTTGCAAGTTCAGAAACTATTTGACATCGCAAAACTCTGTCTACATCCCCATCCAGTAATCCCCACCCAATGTCTTTACCCCTTCCATCTCCTGTTCTATATACTAGTTTACAAAAATTGGATTCTGAAAGGCCCCTGAATAGGTTTTAAACAACTCAACTCCTATAGTTCAATCAGAGGATTCAAACATGAAACATAACTCCTTAAAAAAGAAACTTGAAAAAAAAAAGGAAATGATATCATATTGGACTTGGTCTGTGCCAATATAATTCAAATTGCATGAATTGGGTATATCATAAAATTCAGAATCATATCATACAACTCAAGTAATAATATACTTTCTCAGACATGATTTGATGATAAGATTCAGGTTGGAGCTCATATGATCCATGATTCAGATTGCTCTTGTAAATTGCATTTGTTAACATTGCTATTGATGAGATTTTGGTGGAACTTGGTGACTTGGTCAAACTCTCAAAGTATAGGAATTTTAAATTTGTTCCCAATGGAACCAAAGTTTCAAAATTTCAAACTTTCAATGAAAACTCAAAATATTGAATGTGATGGATTATAATATCATTAGCGGCAGGCAATCAATAATTAGGGGGTGCAACTTGTATGGGCTTGGTTGGGCTTTTGTCAAAATTTGAATGGGCCTGGCCTGAGAAGTAGTGTAAAATGCTAACTTGGGCCAACCCGAGTTGCACCCCTATCAATCATGCCAACTATTTAATGGGAGAACTCCCAGTTAAGGCCATTAAATGGTAAACCTGGACTCTGTTAGTATGTGTCAATTTTACAGCATATGTGGGCCTGGTTAGACTGCAGATTTCCTGGCAAAAAATTTGCTTGTGTGTAATTATGTTAAAGGATATATAATGTACTAAGCATAGCTATTCTCATGCAGCTGCATGCAGGAAATGGGGAGCATTCACCAGCAGCCAAAAAACAATGCAGCAGAGGTGGTGTTACTACATATATGTGCATCAAACATGTGAACGAAATTGCTGCTTGACAATATATGCATTTTCTTAATCTTTGCAGCCTTGCAAAATGATGGAGGAATAGGTTTGAGTGTAAGAGCTGGTTCTTTAACCTCAAGATTGAGACTTGACCCAAAGAAAGATAGAGATTTTGTTTCGTTGCCTGGTCCTCTTCTTCGCAAATTTATTGCTTATGCAAGATCTTTTGTCTTTCCCAGGTGCTTTGAATTTATGCATTCACTGTAAAATATCTTCTCCTTGACTTATTTTAGACATTCTATGATCTTATTTGATCTTTGTGTTGTATCAGGATGTCAAGATCTGCAGCAGAAATTTTACAGGAATTCTACTTAAGATTGAGAGACCGTAATACTTCAGCTGATGGTACACCAATAACAGCAAGGCAGCTGGAGAGTCTTGTAAGATTGGCAGAAGCCCGAGCTCGAGTGGAATTGAGGGAAGAAATAACAGCTCAAGATGCTTTGGTGAGTTCATTTAGCGGAGCCGGCTTCTTAGTATTCAGTGCATACAGAAATGTTAGTTACTTATTACCGGTCATAAGCCCCTATCATCATAGCTAATTCTTCTAACTTGGTTTATCTAAGTTGAAAAGAAGAAGACCTGAGGTGTGAGATTGTATCATCTATGGTCAAGTTTGGAAAAAGGGAAAATCAAAATGCACAAATGCTCTTCTGCAGCACTTAATTCTCAAGGGCCATAATATCTTCTATTAAGTTATGATTATCTAGAGATTTTATGACCACTCCAACCCATGTCCTTTCTTTTTGCCTTTCCTAGATGCTTTTAGAACCATCAACATGCATTAGAGTGCTTATTGGGTGCTACAGGGGGTCTTTTATTCATGTGAGCAAAACATCTTACTCTATTTTCCCTCATCTAATCTCTTTTAAGTTTTAAGGATAATAGTTTCTCAAAAATGTGCTTGTATATAATTTTGTCCATCATATCCTTGCCACTTCCCGATATCAACTTACCACCACTGTGCCCGTTTTAGGTCTTGACTGCCCAACACTATTGTTTGGTGCAATGGTAGAATCTCAAGCTGACAAGTGTGAAAATACAGGTTTGAGTATGTGATGGCCATTTCTTGCTAAAAATGCTGGAGGTTAGGTCTGTGTCCAGTTTACTCCTCCCAAGACCCTAGACAGACAGCTGGAACCAGCATTGGGTAAATGATCTTTTGTTTCCCAACACTACTGTTCCTATATTCCAAGCAAAAATTTATGTACTCGAATCTGCAAATGAGAAACCAACTAAATTTCAAGCCAAAACTTTTCTATGGGCAACTCATATTTTTCAAGATATAAAAACCCAATACAATTACTATTTTAGATTTTATGAAAGGGGAAAAACTTGTAAGCAGCAATGTCTAAAAATGTAGATGCATGAGATAAATGAGGCAAGGTGCCAAGACTCTAGATTCACGAGCAGTAAGCCTCAAGCATGAGGGTTGAGCCTCTTGAGTTGCTGCATGTTTAATAAAAACATCAAATAAAATGAGAAGTTAAGAAATAAACATGGGGTTCATATTTTTATGTAGGAAAGCATATAATGAATAACTGATCACATAAATAATAATTTAAGAGTTGGACCTCTGGAAAAAGCCATCACTTCCTTACAAATCATTTAATAACTATTATAAAGTCTAAAATGTCAAAGTAATACCTCAAAACATGTGTATCCATATTCATATATATAAAATTAATGAAGTCAAGTGATCAAATAGGGGATGTTTTGAATTTTCAGACAGTTGGGGTATTTTGCTCATTCAGATCCTACATCAATTTGGTATCAAAGCAGGTTACATCACATCCATATCTACATATTTATCTATATCTACATGTTTTTTCAAAGTCTATATGTATATGACTATATCCACATCCACAATACATGTATACATATACATATACATTTGAGGAATGTTCGTTGTTACTTTCAGGCATAAGCCTCAAGGTTGAGCCCTAAAGGCAAATGCACTTTTTTGGAATACTGGTTTGTAGTTAGCTTTTTCAGTTCATCCACCTCTACCATTTCGGTGAATGCAAAATACCTGGTTGATATGCTGGAGGATATAGACTGCAGTACTGCATGCATGACTTTGTTGGATCTACAAATTTTCTCTTAAGGGTGTTATAGTTCATTTTTTTTTTCTTGAACTGGCATTGAACCTGCAACTATTACGGTGCAACAATCAGCATTGTTTGTCCAGCTATGAATTTGGCCATTGATATTTGCCTATTTCATGGGCTATTTTGAAAGTGTAGAACAATCAGTTAATTTGGTCATAAAATTTTCTTTATTTTTTTTTATTTACTCATTTCTTGATTATTCCCTCATTTAGTTTCATATCTTTATGCAGGATGTGGTTGAAATTATGAAGGAATCCTTGTATGATAAGTATGTAGATGAACATGGTGTTGTAGACTTTGGTCGGAGTAGTGGAATGAGTCAACAGAAGGAAGCAAAACGATTTCTCAGTGCTCTCAATAAGCAATCAGAGTTGCAGCAAAAGGATTGCTTTTTGATTTCTGTAAGCATCCTAGCTAGTTAGTTTATTCTGGTTGCCTTTCCCCCTTGATATCAAATAAGTGACATGCTATTATTGCATATCAGGAAATATACAGTTTGGCAGATAGAATTGGCCTAAGAGTTTCAGATATTGATACATTTGTGGAAAACTTGAACAGTGTTGGTTATCTTCTTAAGAAAGGACCAAAAACATATCAGGTACTATGCCTCTGAAATCCAGATGTTATTAACCAGAGTGATATCATTGTATGTTTGCAATCTTATATGAATTGTATAAGTTAAAAAATACTATTGCCTAGAAAAGGAACATCAAATGAAAATTTAACTGATAGCAATAATATCCTAAGTGATAAAAAAGAAAATTTTTTATACAATCACCTCAGAGGTGCCTTTGGTGATAGTGCATGTCTTCTAGTCAAGATTCCTACATGCCTTTTGAAAGCAGCTCTTTAGGGCTAATGTCACAGTTGTTGCTCTATTTGAAGTTCTGGCGTTTCACTTGATCATATCTCACTTGGGACCAAATTTCACAGTTGAGCTTAAAAATTAAAAAATGCCATCACCTGTTTATTGTTGTCTCTTTTTCTTTTTTCCCTTCTTATCTTCTTTTGATTAGCATATTTGTTTGGAGAAAAGTATGCTGGATTGGGAAATCCATAATGGCATAGTTGATGGTTTGAACGGAGATCTAGAGAAGTGATCCTACAGTTCTTTACCACATTCAAGCAGCTTGGGGCTACCCTAGGCCTAGGCTTTTCTACAAGATATGAATCGAAAACCCCTTGTCTGTCTAGTTTGAAAACAAAATCTAGCACTGGTTGCTTCAATTTGTTAACATAATCAACTGCTGTTCTTTACCCCTAGGTGAACATCTTGGTTATTGTCCTAGAAAGATACTTGATAACAACGACAATACTTTTAATCTGCTGATACATTATGTTCATCAAATCATATCTAATATTTATGATTAGCTAAGCTAGATCCATTTCCTGAATCATTGGTGCCATCAGAGTTTTTATGGTACCTTGTGGTTCATGCAACCTTGTTCCATTGAGTACCTCAGAAATATCTTGCATGCAGGTATTATCATCATCTTACTCTCGGAGTCAATCGTCGAGGTCCAGGTGCTGAAGTTGGACAGCATTGTGACAGGAACCTTGTTCTAGATATCCTCACACATATATAGGCAAACACTACCGGTTTTGTATTATATGTATACAGTAAATAGTATGGTTACATCAAGATCCATTTTCTACCAAGTTCCACCGGTGGCTTGTTTTCTTATTCTATTATTTTGAGGTTCCCTTTTTGATAAGCATTGCAGGTTTTTTCATGGGATCATTAGTGAGGAACCTGAATGTATAAAGAATAATGTTGCAGTTGGAATTTAAGTTCTAGACATCTTTTGCCCTGCAATCCCACGGTTGTGATACAAAGCACGGTGCAATGAAATTATGTGGTCAAAGCTAATACATTTGCATCTTCCATATATTCTTTATTTCTTTTTATTCATGAATAAAATGGCATCAATTAGCTCAAGCGGCCATTCACTTCCATAAGAAAAATTTGGAAGTTCCAATCAAAAGTTAAAAGCCTCTGCAGCAGCCCTCTTCCTCTCCATCCTTACCATCCTGTCTGACCTTTAGTCTTATTTGGTGATATTCCATTTTCTTCCATGCAAGCCAAAATCTCTAAAGCCAATTTTGAAAAAAAAAGTTGCTGTGTCTCTCACACAGATAGTAGGCAGAGTATCAACTATCAAGTAGCCCTTTCATCAGGCTTCAATGGTGGAGGTGATGGAAGTCTCCTTTATTTTTCTCTACATATGTTTCCTTTATACTTTTCTCATTCCAAAGCAAAACTGCCACCCCTCCCCTGGGGAGATGTGTTGGCCGAGGCATACGTCAGCCGTGCTCTATCTTTCTCTGACAGAGACACAGAGTGGGAAAGGTGTTATATTGAGTCACTGAGTGTTCTATGGTTATGGCATGTAGTGGTGGCGGTTAATTGGTTATATTATAAAGAACGTGGACTCGGCCGGCCTCAGTGTGTGTGACTGGTGCTGTCTGCTGTGGGCTGAAACTGAAAGTGATGCTTATGATTAGAGTTGGTGTATGTTATTTGCATAGTCAAAACCATAACTGACTATTTTGTTTGTGAGAGGAGAGGACCTTGTTTTGCTACCCGAAGCATTCCTTTCCGGTTTCAACCCAGGAACACCTCTCTCTCTTTCTCTCTCCATAGCATGTTGAAGCAATCCAGTCGAAATGAATTCCTAAGGTTATGTTTGGTTTGAAGGAAAAGGTAGGGAAAGGAAGGAAAAGGTAGGGAAACACATACAAGGTTTGTAAAGGTTTTCCTACCTTTTCTTTCCTTTTTCTACTTTTTCCTTCAAACCAAACACAGCCTAAGGGAATAAGAAGACTTGCCTGCCTAGAAGAAGCATGAAGCATCCATTTGCACTTAGCAGAAACAGAAAAATACAAGAGTAATTAATTAGGTTTATAAGCATCCATTTGCAACCTGTTAGCATGTAATATATTTATTTTCCCCTCATCCGTAGACACTAACTTCTCACCAATCTTTAGTTATAAATATGTGGGGCTGCACAAACAGCAAACATCTGGTGAAAGCAAATAAATGGCTTAGAGTTTCCATTTGTTCTCAATTCTCATACTCAGCTGAGCAATTAGCTAATTAATTAATTAGGTTTATAAGTAAAAATATAAGTTGATAATGGAATTGGGATACAAAGCACACCTCACGGGCCTCACAGTCCCATCTCACCGTGTATTGAAAATATTTCCTATACTTGATTATTATTCATGAAAAGATGTTTCTAATAAATGATGGAATGGGGCTGTGAGTTCCGTCTAGATTCGTGATAATGTATCTTTTCATCATTTTCTTCCATCCCACTTGACTACGTGATGTCCTCTTCCTACTTGGACCTTGGCCCATTTGGAGTTTACATTCCTGCCCCCACAGCACACGTATATTAGAAACATCTTTCAAATGATAAATGCGGAAGATATTTTTAATGTACGCTGAGATGTGAATGTGGGACACTGATATAATTCCTCGTTTTGAAGCGAGATCTGTTCCTCACAAATGAGCGCCTCACAGGCACGTCCATCATGCATTGAGAATATTTTCCATAAATACGGGAGATGTTTCGAATACATGATAGGATGTGCGTGTGAGGCGCCAGGTGTGAAGGGCAGATCCGGTCTCCTTTGTTTTACGGCTTTGGTAAAAGTTTTACCAAAGGTCTTATTTTCAAATCTCAAATTTAACCTCAGCACTTCGTGATTTTATAGAACTAAGTATGAGCCATAAATAGCGGTATAATACGTCAACAAATATGCAGGTAAGTCGGTTATCGGTAAGTGCACCTTCCCTCTCGCTGATATTTTCAAAACAGAGAGAGAGAGAGAGAGGGAGAGAGGCAACTCCTTGCTACCATCGCTTGTCGATGACAACGACGACAGCATTCCGCTATCAGAAACGTTGATTTCTTTTGTTCTCTCCATTCCCTTTAAGCGTTCTACAGATCGTCCTGGAATTTCTTCCACTGGTAAGGGTTTTTTGCCTTCTCTTTTCGCTCCTCTTCCCTCACTAATCCATTCTTTAGATTTTTGTGTTTATTCTCTTTATCATTTGCTGTTTCTAGGTTTCTGGATTTTTGTTCCTATTTGATGCTTAAATGCGTTCTAGAGCGTTCCATATTTTGACATGAAGATGAACATGAAATTAAGCTTCAATTAGAGACCTGTTTCCCCTTTTTTTCAGTTTACCTGTTAAATTGCTTAGGTTTTGGAAGCAAACGCGGATAGGGATTAGGGAGAACTATAGTTGTTCATCTCCTAAAAGAGAATCCTAATTACAACAGTTTAAGTCCGCCATCCTTAACTGAAGAGTCACATCAAACAAAGACTAAAGACAAAAAAGGGCGGGAATTAAAATTTTCAGAAAAGTTAAGCCCGGAGCTCAGCTTTCTTTGATGAACAATGTTTCTTGATCCATGAGAATTATACTTACGCTAAAAGACTTAAAACATACCCTGAGTTTTTTTACTTAAAACATACCTGAATTTTGCAATTACACTTAAATATACCTTTCCACTGTTATCTGTGACGGTTTGAACAAAAAGACAGCTTTACCCTTTTTTAAGATGTGAAACAGAGTTGTCTTCTACCTTTAAACACCACCTTGTATGAAAAACTCAATGTCAGTTCTAGGTAAGAAATATGCAACAGAATTGAAAAGAAACAGAAAGGGATGGTTTATCTCTGTGGTGGAGTTTTTTGGAACAAATGGAAAACAAATGCTATGTGTGCCGGAAGGGAGATTACAGAAAGGGTGGATGGATTTTGTGAAGGTGCTACAGTCTTTCCTTGTAGCCTTGGAAGTTAAGAG